>KN882047.1:0-529489 GCA_000934395.1 Fistulina hepatica ATCC 64428 | reverse complement strand
CAACCCCTCGTCGTATGACACATTGCCAGCAGTAGCAGGTGAAGACATCTGTGAGGACTGGCCACTCATGAGTAGGCCGCGCAACACACTGCCGCTGCTGTCACGGAAGAAACTGTATGTATCTCAACCTACATACATACATACATGAATTACTCATAAATCTGGTGAGATTTCAAAGAAAGACACAATTCAAATGTGTCAAGTGCGCATGCCGACTACCGCTACTTCGAGATCCTTGACCATAATGTAGACTCTAGAGTCTGAATCAGGCGAGGGCGCAGTCTCGTGTGGTGGTTCGGCAGGATTGCTGACTCCTAGCTATCTTTTCGAAGAGGATGCGCAACATCTCCATGGGACGCTTGAGCCCCGCGTGCGCGTAGGTGTCCGTGAAATAGCTCGCCAGTCAGATATCTGGGTACCATTTCCACACGCTTGAACGCAGTCAGAACGTCCGACTTCAGACATGCCTTCGACACATCCTCTACAGCCGCGTCCCACCACCCACATGACTCGAGGAAGCGATACAGGTGCTCGAGCACGTTGTCAATGCGTTTACGATCCTCCACCTCCGCTCGCATACGATACGCAAAGCTGTCGTCGCTCGTCGAGTGATGCCCCACCCTTGTCGGAGACATCAGGCAACGAGACCAATCGCACAAATAAGGGGACACACCTGTAAGTTTAAAGTCGTGGCATCTAGTAGTAGTATGTAGTACGGTGGCCATGAACAAAGTCTTGTGGAGGATACATGGCGTCAATGGATACACGAAGTCGAAGAACAACGCAGTGGTCAGCGAGATTGTGTCCCGCGGTGCAACCTCCTCCAGGCTATGTGGGCGGTACACGAATGAAAGGGGCAGAATCTCGGGAGGTTGGACAGGCGCCGACTGCTGGACCTTATATGCCCAGTTATCAAGCGGATAGGCACTTAAGGGGTCAGACGTAACACTACCGTCCGATCTTGGTGAACGGCCACTGATCAACTGATCAAACGGGTGTGAAGCGTACGACGGGGAGACATAGTTCCCAACACCGAGGTAATGTTGCTGAAACGCATCTGCAGTCACGGGGTAGCGAGTTGGGGACATCGTAACAGTCGGAAGGGTCATGTCGAGCAGCGGTGGGCTTTTGGAACCTATCGGGGACGTGAATAGGCTCTGCGGCGGGCTGGACAAGCCGGACGATGGGGAAGTGGCGGATGTCTCGCCATCGGTGTAACCTGCAGTGGCTGCCGCTTCAGCTTGGGCAGCTTTGGCTTCTCGGAGACGCCTCAAGTAACTAATGAGTTAGTTCGAGATCGCTGTCAGCTCTAGTGACTAGCTCGACTATGAAATAATATAACGAACAGGTTGGCTGGCCCTCGTTTCTGAAATCAAGATCGCGGTTGTCAGCGTTGTCTACAACCACGGATCATGTCGTATTAAATCACCTTGGGCTGGTATGTGCAGGGAGTCTTGGGAGTCCGGCAGTGTTTGCAGGGTGAGCGCTGGCTGTCGGGGCCGTCCCGCGCACAGCGGACCTTGCGGGCGCGACAGGCGCGACAGCCTATGTTAGACGGTTTGTTGGGCAGGTTGCGGAACATGTATATTGAGTCGATACTCATTCTGAGATTGCCGCCTGGTGAATGGGGAAAATGCCGTTGGTCGTGAGCCCATGATGATAGGACGGAGACAAGGAATGACACGAAGGCAAGCCATTGGCCAGCTCAATGAGAAAAGAGTTTGTTGCCTGCGGACGTGTATAGGATGGACGAGAGAACATAAGAAGGTGAACGCAGACTCACCGTGGGGAAAATAAGGTCGAAGTCGGTCGCGACAATGTGGAGAGACTTTGGAGAGCAGAGTTTTCGAAACTCACTCCGCGGTGAGTCGTGGGTCGGAACATGGTCGGGCCGGTGTGGGGCAGTTAGCCGATCAGTTGATCAATTGCGAAATTCAACCGCGAACTTCCCGCCAACGCTACATGAGATGAAGCGACGGCGTTCTGCGCTGTGGCGATGTCTTCGCCCGTCCGGCACCGATATCTTGTTACACAGAAAGGGACGGGCTGGGCCGATCTGATGGTGTTATTTTCCTGCATGTCTTTATCTCGTCCTTGCAGTTCTTTATCTTGTCCTTCGGCCTGTTACCTGTCTTCAATAGCCATGTCAAATTGTTGCGTGGTCTTTCTTCTAGTTGATGATCCATTTCGTTCGATTCGTTGTTGTCGAGGAGCTGCAGTTTCGCGGAACTGATTGTAGGTTTTTTGTTCCAGTGGTGTACTTTCTTGTGTCATGGCAGGTGGCTTGCAATGATTGATTGTTCATGGGTTTTACTATCGGTTTCGTCAAGCGTTTTCGAGGTTCATGCAGGTTGAGGGTGTGGATATGCATTCGCTGCGTCTTTATTGAACTTGAGAAGAAAATCGAAAACTGTTGATGTCGAACGTTGACGACGTTGATCGTGAGAGCATTCTGTTTCTTGGTTACAATATGTGTTGATTGGGAACAAACATTGCACGCGTTTCTGCGTCGTTGTTAGCAGCAAGTTGATCCCTGCTATCTCTCGTCCAGGACGCTCGGAGTGCGTGGGTTCGGTTACCTGAGACAAAAATCCCGTTTTAAAAGGCACGTCCGGCTCTGGTGTTTTGGGGGAGCATTGCCGCACGTTTATCTTCAGTTGCAAGTTGATGTTCTCTTCGCCTTGTGTCACTGTTCCGTCAAGCGTCAAGCGAGAGCATGCTGAAGATATCGTCGCGACTCGTGAGACTTATAATTGATTTTGAATGATGAATGAAGTATATCGAGCAATACATGAATTACAATTGTTCCCAAACTATTCTATAGGATTGGAAGAGGACGTGATCATTAGGAACATTAATTTTTTTCAACTATCTCTCGGAAACTCTCTCAAAGAACTGCTTCAGTGTGCTGGATAGGACGTCAGGCAAGGATTCCACCTGGCGCAGGACGACATAGTACTCGAACGGGAAGGAATCGAGGTACCGTTGCAGCTGCAATTCCATGCGTCCATCGACGTTTTTGAATTCTGCTTTTTCCATGGTCAATATTGATCCCTGATTCGCTGCTGCTGACTTTGATGTCCCGGACTCAGAGGTAGGCGCTGTACCCGCGCTGTGCAGTGAGTCTATGATGACGAACACGATCATGACGCGCTGCTCTTCGGCGCGGCGCAGGAGCGCGCGTAGCTTATCATGGTCCTGACATATACCATCCGAGATGATGATCTGCAACTGCCAGATATCGACCGCCGTTGCGGAAACCATTGCGCGGCGCTCACGCGCAGCAGCGAGCATGCGGAGGCTGCTGGAGACAAGCGCAAGAACGTCCGTCGCGCGCTGGTCGAAGTGAAACGCTCGGACGACCTCGGCGCCCGTCTGTGCCGTGAACGCACCCGCGTCAAAGCTGTGTAGTACATCGAAGGTCGCGCCAAAGCGCCCAATGGCGATGTCGCCTGCCTCAAGCCGCCCGAGCGCCGTCGTCACTAGGGCGAGCGTCTGGAACGCAAGGTGGACCGAGTGCGACTCGGCCATTGAGCGCGAGTCGTCGAGTGCAATGAGCACCTGGTACTCTCGTTGACTCGGCCGCGTGCGCCGGAGCCAGATCTTATCCTTGGTGTAATCACTCGCAATGTACGGTATGATTTTCTTCATGTTCAGCCGCTTCCCGGTGCGATAGTCGCCCTTCAAACGCGTCGCGAGTGTCGGCTCCAGTATCAGACGCAACTGCTCACAAAGAGTGTAGGCAAGGTCGTGCGTGAGCTGTTCGTAAGAACGCCAGATGTGTTCCGCTTGCTCTTCCGCCTGCCCACTCGCTTGCCATTCGCGCAGTTGAAGCTCCACGCTTGGGTCTTGTGGAGACATCTCATCTTCCTCTTTATCATCGAGGCGTCGTCGAGGCTCCGAGTCTTGTTCGCCAGTAATGGAGGTCATAGGCTCTGAACTGGCAGCAGCACCCTCATGAGCGTCCCATAGATTCTCGGCAGTGGCAGGTTGGTCCAATTCGGGCACAGGACGTTGGGCTTGCGGACGCACAGGTTGCTCGGAAGGTTCAGGACCATCAATGTCCATCAACGAGACCTGGTCGGCTGCCTGGGGTTCATCTTGCAAGAGTTTCAAGTCGTTGAGGTTTGCTGCATGCTCCTCTCGAGCAGGTCCAAGCGCCTGCATCTCCTGGTCTTCGTCGTCTGGGTGGAGATACTCGACGTTGTCTGCGTCTTTGGTGTCGGTAGTCACTTCTTGTTGCGAACGCTCCAGGATCTCGTCGAACCGTCGCTGGATGGCTTTGAAGATATCTCCGAGATTACGTTGCTGAGCTACGGACTCGGGCTTTCCTTCGGGTTTGCCAGGGCCGTCCTGCACACCCTTCTCCGTGGATGAAGGATCTTCTCGCGCCGCCTCTTCTACGCCAAGGCTTTCGTCTTTAGCTGACCCCTCAGGCAGTCTGGTAATACACGTTAGCATGAAGGAACAAATTTGCAACTTTTCACTCACTGAAGATCATCCGTAGTTCGATCCTGAGCTGCATCTAAGTCTTTGACGCCGCGGCCTTGCTTGAACGCTGAAGCTGTGGGCTCGTCCTGGGCGTCATTCAAGTGATTCGACTGATCCATATTATCGCCACCGGCCAGATCCGGCTGAGCGACGGCCTCGTTTTCGGCCATATCTTCAGCGGTGTCAGGTTGAAGGTCGTCAGAGGTATCCTCGACCTCGTTTGGTGGTTGTCGGGGCTCGTTTTCATCGACATCCATGACGTCTTCCTCTGGTGTGTCTTGTAGCGCTCCTGTAGAATACGATCAATGGAAATTTTGGAAGAACAACGACGCTCGAAGTACCTCCACTGTCATTTGTAGCGTCCAACTCATCTTCCTGGTCGTCTTCGCCCATATCTATATCATCCGACATGTCCCCCTTCTCCGCCTTATCGTCATCCATGTTCATGTCGTCGGGCAGGTCGAGAGTATTCGCATCGGGAATATGCTCCTCTACGGGTGAACCTCCCGTATTGACTTCGTCTTGACCTTCGTCTTCTGGCGAGTGGTAGTCGGCAGAATCATCAACGTCCTCGTTTTCTGGCACTTGGTCCGCTGACGCATCCTTCTCAGCCTGTTCCTTAGCAGAGCTGTCTTTCTTGTGATCGTTCTCCTTGGCAGCAACCTCAGACTCGCCCGTCTCCTTCGACCTGTCTTCGTTGACCTTGTCGTCATTCTTTGAGGCGTCATCAGGGCCTTGTTTGTCTCCCCATAACTTCTCGTCAACGGCAGCAGGGTCCGACGCGTCGAGATCCTCGACACGCTCCTCGATGTCTTCGTTATTGTCAACGTCAGATTCCGTATCCGACTGGTCATCAGGCACGTCTTGCATCTCGCCGCCAAACTCCTCGTTCATCTCCAGCGCGTCGTCATCGTCGTCACGGTCGGCTTGAGGATCGGATGTACCCTCCTCGCCCTTGAGACCCTCGACTTGACTCTCGTCTTCGATCTCTTTGCTGACGTTGCTGTTACCAGCACCCTCACCTATACCAACCCCGTCCGCTAGGGCGTCCGACCCCTCCTCTGCGCCTTCCTCGTTGGCTTCCGGCGGGCGGCAGAAGCCATCCTTGGCGACAGTATGCATCACGGAACACAAGACATAACCTAGTTTGAAAAGCCCTTTCGACCATTCTGCGTGTGAGGTCAATTGGTCAGCGGAGACCTGGCAGTATCCGTCGAGGAAAGGGATGATTCGCTGTAAGGCGCTTTTGATGGCAGAGTGCCGGGAGCCCAATAAAGGTAGTTGAGTGTCTAGGATTTCAAGGACTCTTGATATCTTCAGAACGCGGGTCAGACCAAGAGTTGCAAAATGTTCCTTCTTGAGGTAAGTTTCTTCCTCGTCAGCGTCCGTTCCATTCGAACAGTAAGACAGGCAATCCTGAATGGTGACCAGAATGCTGTCGATCACGGAATCTGCGTCACTTTGCTCTGTGGGAGGCTGGGAAAAGTTGAAGGTAATGGGTTCTTCAACAAGCAGCCACGCTGCAACATCGTCGAAGATGTATTGCCAAGACGGGTAGTTTTTTGACCATCTGACGACAGTGTCCATGGCTTCTGTCATATGCTGGGCGCAAGCGGATACCGTAGTATATTCAGCTGTTATACGTTGAGACATCGTCTGATAATTTGAAAAAGATAAACTTGCCGTGTGACAACAATTGGAGGGGACAGCTCTGAAGATCTGACAGTAGCGTGACCATCTTAGATCGTATGTTCGCCGTCGCATTGGACAGCATCTTGAGCTCGTCACATAGAGAAGGCGGTACTTTGGGCTCGATTCCCAACCCGTCGTAGTCGTTTAGAGCTAGTTCGATATCCCGAAGAGAGCCAGCAAGCTTCAGGGTCCAGTTCGTGAGCCGCTTGAGAATGGCCAACGTGTCCGAAAATACAAAGTTTGTGGTTTCTGAAGACGCCAGGCATCGTAAACGCACCACGACGGCCTGTAGCCTCTCATAATGATGAAGAGCCTCGACCAAACTAAAGAAAATTTAGATGATGATAATGAAAAGCGACTACACGCGCACCATGCCCTAGATTCCAGACCCAGTTGAAATACGGAATGAAGAAGTGTTATTCCTCGCTGCAAATCGCGCGTGGACACATCGGAATGGTGATCTGCCACTAACGCACGTAGTTCCGGGAGCATCCCAACGAGCCGCAGTAGATATAGGTCGCACTTTTCAAGTGACGAGGAAGGGATACTCGAATCCACCAAAGGCATCGTAGGCTGTTCGCGGACATAGAGCTGATCGCAAAGTTGGCCTAAAACGTCAGGCTTTAGCCTCGACGTGAAGCCTGCCGTCTTCAGCTCCTTCAGCATATCGCTCCACGCCTTACGCTTGCGGACTTGAAGAGTCTTCCCAAATTTCTCCCGTTTTTCCCCCGTCAAGCCGGAGGGAATCGACGTGCTTGACAAGTCTTTGCAGCCGACAATTACATCAACCGCAAGTGCATCGACGCGGGAAAGTGATCTCCTAACGATGAAAGGCTCTATCCGACTGACCAAGAGAGAGCGGAAGTTTTGATATGTTTGAACGAGGTTCAACAAGTGCTGTGGCTTGCCGACATCGCGATGCAAAGTTGAGTGGGTGGGAGGGGAGGACAGTTCATATGAGGATGGAAACGTTGTTTCTTCGAGGGTTTGTTCAGCCTCGCCAGCCAACGCATGGATCAAGTGCTCTAGGATGGGCTCTCGAAGGACATCGCGGAACCTCCGCACAACTTTATACAGCTGACGATGTGTTTTCTGGGCGCTCTGTCGGAGGGCATGAACGTTGATGTCCCTCCAGCTAGCCAGCTTGACGAAATTGCGAATATCCTTCTCAAGAGAAGCACGTTCGGCGTCAATATGGGCATGGATGCGATGGGAGAAGAGGTCGAAATATCTTCGTGTCATAGATAATACACGCCCGACGCGATTCAGCATCTTGCGTTTCTCCACGGATTCCACCACCGCCAGCTCTTGACAATATCGTTCGAAGCTTGCAAGCAGGCTTAGTCGACTTCTGAACTGGCCAATAGTGCTGCCGCGAACGAAGTCATCGAGCAGAGGAACGAGCTTGTCGAAATATCCGTGTACTTCTCCGTCGTCTCTGCTTCTACAGATGTCTAGGGATCCCCGAATAAGCACCTCGTACAATCGAAACCACCACTCTGAAGTGGCAGCTGCGGCTGACGCCACTTCGGACGTGAGAAGGTCTCGCCAACATGACAGCTCTAATTTTCGCCAGGCGACAATCAGACTCGTCAATTCCAGCCGATGGAGCTTCAGAGTATTGTCGCGGTTGGCATACATCTCCCAGTCCTCTGTTTGGAGCAAGAGCTGCTCAAGCGCCGAGAGAACCTTCGCAACAGGGCTACTGACGTCGAAGGACAGCAGGAGATCGCAAATCTCTTTCAGATGAACTAAGACCATCTGCTCCGGCCATTCTTGCGATAACTGGATCAATCTGTCTCGTAATGCAGTCACCACAGGGGCCATCTTCTTGACCTCCGAAATATTCGAATGGATGTAGAAATTGTACGGCGTCGACGACTTGGATTTACGAACTTCCATCAAGCGACGATAGAATAGATGAAGGCGTAGCACGGTGCTCCGCTTGTCCAGGTCATCCCCAAACATGTCCATACGTGACGAAAGAAGCCCTGCGAGAGTCGATATGCGAACATCCTCGAACGTTTCGGCGATGTACGGATTCTCGCCGAACATCGAATCATGAATTTCCGCTATCTGGTGGATCCTGTCCTGTTCGACTAAGACATGAGACTTTCTCGCAGTCGACTCGGAAGCGTTATCTGCATCCAGGACGTTTTCGAAAGACGGGAACAACGCTAACAATTCGGCTTCCTCGCGCTCGACGTCGCCAACATCCTCATTCTCGATCTTCGTCGCCCTATACAAAGACTGAGACTGCTTCTCTTGCTCGGACATCTTTGCACGATCGATAGCCCACAACCGAAGGGCCTGATCGTAAACGACCTGAATTAAGCCCAAATGGTCGCCGTCGAGCGAATATTGGGAACGAGCAAGGGCTGCTGCAGAGAGTTGGAGAATAATATGTTGGGATGACGAGATGACCGAAGGCTTTTCCGCCGGAGGCAAACTGAGGATCAATGAAATCGCCTTCGACGAAGGAAATGTGACCAAGGCAGAAGATAAGACTTCCGCGTCTGGCGAACGACTGGACGCGTTGCATGATCGTGTCAACCGCAGCCCGACTTGTAACTGAAGAATTGCGAATTGTATTGGCCGAGCCAAATCGACGAAGTCCTCGTACACAGTGTCCAGACGATGGATGAAGTTCGTCATCGACTCTTGAACAGTCGTTTCACGATGTAAAACATTATCATCTGCTGCACATAGAGATTTGACCAGTGCATCAATCTTCGCAGGGGCTAAGACATGACGCTGAAATTGGTGAACCTCTGACCAGAACATATGGAGGCGGGATACATTGCAGCGAGCAGGGACGTCGGGGATACCGGCAACTTCAGTGGATAAGTCTTGACTAGCAGTGCGAAGAAATTCAATCAACGGATTGTTCGTACAACCATCATCAATTTCTTGTGCTTGAATGTGGAGCCGGAGCTCTGTTTCCAAACTTTCTTTCCGTTCCTCAGATATGGCGATAGAGTACCTCTGGACAGCGGCTGGATCGACAGGAATATCGGGAACGAACAGAGCGACGATGAAACGCCCCACAGCTATCCAACATCGACCAAAAACAGGTATTGAAAGCGTGGTCGTTTCCTGAATCTCGTTAAGGACGGGAAGAAGGAAGTGCTCAAAGAGATCCTTGAACGCCGATGCTGGTGCATTCTGAACGGCACTTGACAGTGACGTGATGTACGGGAAAATTTGAGGTCCAGGCTTGAGCTGCTTTTGGTCGACTTCATCAGGAAAACACGACATAACCTGAATAATTATTTAGGTCTGGTCTCATAAGTAGAAATAGACAATTACCACGTAAAGCGAATTGCACATAATGAGACCAAGCTGCTCGAGTCGAGAAGGACGCCATGACGACTGCACATGCGCGAGTTGAGCATACATCAGGACATCACTCTCGTGGTCTTTCCACGACGACAAGGGAATGAGATGATCATTGCTGCAAACATAGTAAGCGACACATAACGGAAACAATAAAACAAAAGCCATCACCATAATGTTGATGCCATGTACAGTTCCACAGGGTGAAGGATGAAATCGATTCCTCGACGGCTTGCATCCGGGAAATTATTAAGCTATCATAAATTGACGCCGAATGAGTAATTTTCACGGTCAAACTAAAATACAACCCACCTTGTTGGTCGTCGACGCGAGAAGTTGACGCATCCATCGCTCTTGTTGACCAACAACCAGAGTAGTGATGGCTAAGAGGAAAAATCAATATTGAGATATAAAAATGAATAAGAAAGAAGATAACTACATTCCCCCGCTTTCTTTTTCCACGTAACGCGCTGAAGCACAGTCAAAGGAAGCAGGCGATAGCAACGATAGCGACGTGCTATGGTCATGAGACGCTGTACGTTTTCCTGGGAAGGGGTCAATTAAATTGTTTAACGAACATTTAACGGTTACCGTACTTCAAGACGATCTGTCTTGTCCTGACTTGTGGCTAACAGACCTAAGTCTGCTAACATCCAGATAGGGTCAGTAGGAGAATCGTCATGTGGCGTCAGCCCGTTCTGAAAAGGCTGAAGGAACAATGTTATGTTGAACGCATGGTGAGGAGATGTGGGAGGTCTCACCTCCGCTAACGATAGCTGGTTACTCAGTTCATCAACCAAGTGTTCGTCGTCATCGGCATCGTGCGCATGTCCCACGATGGCCAGGGCATTGAACACCTGTTTCCGTAGATCTACAACCCGTAAATGACGGCGTTTTCGGGTCAGCTGAAGAAACATACCCAATGAAGTAGTATCGGGAAGAGAGCTGGCTGCCCGATCAAGTTCTTGCATTCGATGAGAAGGGCTCCGATCCAGTAAGAAACTTATCCAGATGGGCCTCAGTCCCACGCCGCTGGTGGCGCACACCGCCGCGTATAGGGTCGTGATATGCTCGAGAACAGTTGCAAACTCGCGGGAACAACCTTTTAAGTCTCGAGCGAGCCACGAGGAGACAGCTTGGATAGCTGAATAGTCGGATATGGTTTGTTGAGTGATTATCTGGAGCCGCTGGATGTGCTCCAGGATAATTCTTGTCAGTCGGACGAGAGGCTAATGAATAACTTGGCTAAGCGAAGTAGAAGATTATCTAAATCACTCGTACCAATTGTGATTCCCATTCCTTGGCGTCGACTTTGGTTAACATGGAACGAGCGAATGCATTGGCGACCTCGACCAGCGTTATGATCCTTTTTGGAACAGAATCACGCTCATCGAACATCTTGGGAGCGATGAATGTGCTGTTGCTCAGACGCGAAACATCGATCACAAAATCCAGGCTTTCCTTGACGAAATCATGCTGCGTGGGACGCGTACTGTCCAGTTCTGCTTGAACGCAGGTGAAGCATTTCAAAAAGAAATCCATTGTCTACAAAATACAGTCAATGTACAGTAAAGATGGATTAGAAGACGACACATCTGCGAGAAATATTGTCAGCTGACCTGAGCAGAAACAAAGGACGGAGGTACTCTCATCGTCTGTGCATACATGCTGCGTAAGACCCCAATGGCACGGGCCACCGGACTTGAGTCAACGCTCAGCAGTGTGTTTTGTAGTGAACGGTAATTCGAACTCCGGTTGAAAAATCGTGTCAAGTGGGGTCTGTTAGCAGGCGAGACAATGCGATTAATGACTCGTAGGACCGGCGGACTGTCTAGCGAGAGCGCAGAAGAGAGCACACTGAGCAGTTTGTCGCGTAATACAGAAAGAGCAAAGTCATGCGTGAGATAATGGCCTGTCGAAGGGATGGATGTGGAACGAATAGGCTGCCGATGGTGATGAGACAAGATCAAGTTGTCGTCCGCCAATGGTCCGCCGACCAGAGCCACTTCGATTCCGCGATTTCGCATAGCCCGAGAAAGTTCGCCATAGTGGGGATCGACAGTCATGAAAAGACGAAAATTGGGATGGGGCACGACTCGCTCGATCGCGCCATTCACAAATCCTCTTTCATTGAGGACCAAAAATCCGTTCGGCTCACAGAGAGAGTTAAGTCGATCCAGGACAGATGGATTGCAAAGGTTGGCGCCGTCGATAACAAGCCACTCACCCCGCTTCATCGCCCGAACAAGTGGCCCGTCTCTCCATTCAAACTGCCCAGATGGTTGTGCAGCGACGTGGAGGTGCTGGATCCTTTCGCGAAGACGCTCAATAGTTGCTAACTGTGGCACAGATTGTGAGATGGAATCAAGAATGACTGAAGCAGCCGTCAAACACGTCGATAGAGACAAATCCCCGCCTTTGACAAGAGTTCGACGGAGAGTTCGAGCTTGCACATCGACAAAAGATCGAGAACCGACTGCTGTAACGGCATAATCTCCATACAGTCGCAGAACGTCTTCGACAACAGACCTCCAGATGTCCGAATGGTTAACCTGCTCAAAACTACCAATGATATCCATGGTGTCAGTAGCATTGTTCACGGATATTTCTCGCAAGCGATTACCCGACAGGCTCGCCATCAACTGCACAAGCACAGACTTGCCGGAAGAACCAGGTCCAGTAACAATGACGAGCCAAGACTGACTGACACACTGACCAATAGCTTCTAGAGCGGAGAGTTGACATTTAAGCACTCGTCTTGTGCGGGCAGAGGGGACAAATGCATTCCGCTGGCAACCAAATGAGCCAACCTGGATGAGGGAAGGTGTAATGGTCCATGCGACGGATTCATAGGATTCTGAAGATATTCCCCAGACATCGTCGAAAATGGACCGAGCGCGACGACGATCTTCCTCGGTCCGGAAGCGGTGCAAATAGACACTACGAAGGTGGGCGGCAGGGTGAATTGCTGGAGGTGATGATCGAATCAAGCAACCCCATCGCAGCACATCCCTAAGATTGAACTCCCATGGAGCCCCTTCGCGGGCAAATAGATGTTGAGTACAAATGGCTTGGTTAAGCCGCGCGTTGAAGAGGATCATCGCCCGGAGATACTGCAGCTGGATCTCTGGAAAGAGATGGCTGCAAACCAGGAGGAGGTCGTCCGGTGTGAGTTCCTCCACATGCACCTTGGTGAATCGGTTCAAAAAGGATTTAGGAAGTCCTTTGCGACCACCGCCTTGACCGATGGGATTCTGAGCGGCGAAAACACGAAAGTGGGGATGACGAACAAAAGAGCGGCCCAACTCGGGAATGAAGGCCGTCCCTCGATGGTCCAAAACTGCGTTGAGGCCCTCTAGGACAGACTGGGGTGCCAAATTCATCTCGTCGAGTAGAACCCAATGTCCGTCTTGCATTGCTCGCAGAAATTCGGCGTCCTTCCATGCAAACTCTCCAGGACGGCCTCCTTCGACAGGAAGATCGGAGCCGAAGAGATCAATCAGATCCGTCTGATCTGAGAGGTTAATCCGAGCTAAAGGGTAACCCGCCAAGTTGGCGAGCGCAGTGACGAGGCTGGTCTTGCCGACCCCGGGACTACCCTCGAGAAGGATGGGTTTGGGAAGCTGACAAGCGCGGACGACTCGCATTGCATTGGCCTGGGTTGTCGGCGCAGCAAAATTGAATGGCTGAGATGACGAAGGTTGGGGACCTTTGGGTAACGCAAATGAGCCCAGTTGTACATAATCCGATGTTGGATACGAAGAAACGGAGGCGTCGGAAACGGGCGCCATTTCGTGTAATTTTTTTCTTGCATCTTCCTTGAGCTTGTCCAAGGCAGATTTCGAGTACGACATAAGCTGTGGTGAAGACCCTAAGCCATCGATGAACGTCATGTGCGCAGCGTGATGCTGTAATCCGGCTCAACAGCGTATTCAGCAGCATAAAGAGGTTCTGAACATACGAAAACTTCATTGGGACGGATGCCTTTAACAGAGGTAAACACCGCATTTGAAAATTGCACCCAAGCCTGAACCGTTTTAAAATGTCGGATTGACATGAATGGTAGAGACCACTCACGATGATGTCTCGCAAAGTTACTAGCGACCGATCACCTACGCGCGTTGCTAACCAATCGCAGTAGTTTAGAATGCGTGCGGTCCACTCTTTGTGTACATTATGGGATCCGAATTTGCACAGGCCAGTTGCAATCAACTCTAGATCTTCGCGCGCTTCGACAGAGGGAACCCATATCTCAGTGAACCGGTTGCGCAATGCCGGAGAGAGCTCTTTTTTGCCGAAGTCTCCACCAGGATTCATGGTTGCAATCAGCTTGAATGAAGGATTCCCCTTTCATAAGAACGTTAACAAGAAGTCCTGGAACAACCCGGAACTAAGATACTGACGATAACGACAGAACCATTGATATCCTCCCCACCGCGTTCTGCGAGAACCATGGTTCGTCCAGGCTCCAGCACGCTGTTCAAACGTTCAAGGACGGAATCATCAGCAAGCGAAATTTCGTCCAGCAAGAATACACCGCCGTGTCTCATAGCATCGATTAGCGGACCATCACGCCACTCAAAGATAGCCTGCGTCTTGCTTGAGGAGCCCTTGTTCTCGGAATGACGGACGGGCCGAAGGCCACCTGATCAAAGTAAAGTACTGCTCTGAAGAGTAGTCGTAGCAGTCAGACATACCAATCAAATCTGCCGTCTCGGTGTTTTGGTGACAAGACACAGTGTACAGACCAGCGGCGTCTGACAACGCAGCCCCACTTTCTGAATCATTGCGAGATTCCGCATACAATTGGCAGACGCTTGTCTTGCCGCAACCAGTTTCCCCGACGAGCAAAACCGGCTCATTGAAACGTAGAGCACGCGCAACGAGAACATATAAGCGCCGCATGGCCTGTGTCCAGACGACCGAAGAAACCTGTGAATCATCCGAAGATATCCCAGGAGGAATGTGACAAGCAAGATACTCCTTCCAGTCCCGCGCCTCCGTGTTGGTGAGGGCATATAAGCGCTGTTCGTTAATCTTGACACCCATGACGCTCTCGATGATCTCTTTGACAACACATTTGTCATCGTTCCGACGAACTCGCTCAGCGAGCAACATGTACCCGTTCTCCGCCAACTGCTCGTACCCAACCGCGTCACGTCCAGCCCAACGGAACAAATCTCGAAGGGTGGCGAAACCCTGTTTGCTCTCGAATACTCGACCTTGCTGGCGACGTTTCTGCAATTCGCGGAAAACCTGGACAATCTTCTTCGCATACGACGGCGCGATGCGAGCACGTTCGCACAAAATGGTTTCCAGTTCGACCTGCGGTACATCCTGGAAATGAACTTCCAGAAAGCGGTTACGAAATGCACGAGAAAGGGCCTTGCGTCCCGCGTATTCGCCAGGTGGATTTTGAGTCGCAAAAAGCATGAAGTGAGGATGCGGCCTAATCACCTCCTGCGTTTCCGGGATTACAAGCTCGCGATTGTCATCAAGCAGCCGGTTCAAAGCCTCAAGCACGTCCGAAGGAGCTAAGTTAAGCTCATCGAGCACCAACCAATCACCACGCCGCAAAGCAGTGACCAGCAAGCCGTCGCGGAATACAAGTTTTCCGGAGAGAGGATCGGACGTATATGAACCGAGATATTCCTGAACATCGGTGTGCTCGTGGTTGTTGATACGAATAAAACCATGGCCAGTGCGTCGTGCTAGATATTCTACGGCGGACGTCTTTCCAGCAGACGTGGGACCTTCGATGAGAACGGGTAGACGACGGGTACAAATGATGCGGGCAAGATCGACTAGCTTCGTCGTGACAGACGGAGTAAGAATGTAGTCCTCAACGAGTTCTGGCGGTGAGAGACCGACTTCAAGATAAAAAGGCCCAAACTTCACGTAAGATGATGCAGGCTCTGGCGTAGGTGGGTCGCGAGACAGCAAGGAACGAGGGTTCTTCACACCAGACAAGATGTGCCGTTTCGCGAGATCTGTTACAAGGGACGCCGAAACAGGTTCAAGCACCATAGTATACGCCATCAAACAGGCTTCCCACAGAGCTCGGCGCAACGGGAACCCGAATTGCACGACCTCTCCAGCAAATGTCAATGCCCGAGCCAAAGTCCGCATACTGAAATGGGGACGATGATTGCTTCCATCAGCAAGCGCGCCAGTCTCTGACAAACGTCGCACAGCCACCGCAAACTCAGAGACGTCTAAGACAGCAGCCTTGTCACCGACGCTGATATTGCCTAGAGAACCATGAAAAAAAACATTTCAGAAAGCTGACCAATGAATGCCTTACTAATATAACCCTGTACAATATCGATAAGCGCTTCCTTGTCTCGACTGGGATCCTCAACGAAAAGCTCCGTGAAGCGCGCCCGAATGTGCGGCGGTAAGTCACGTTTCCCAACGTCAGCTGCTGGATTCATGCATGCGAACAACCGAAAATCAGGATGTCGGGGAACAGGAGCAAGTGCGCCTAGTAAAAACATTATCACAGGCTCCACTTGCGCGACAAACGGTGTATCACTTACCTTGCTCCGTGAGAGTGACGCTTCCCCACTCGTCTTGTACAACGCTAGCAATTGATTCAAGCGTTTCCGGTGCTGCCAGATTCATTTCATCGAGCAAAACCCTTTCCGTAATATCAGGCCAAGTTTCGTTTGTGCAGTCCTAAGATTGAGTGATAACTTACCATCCGCCTTCACGCAGAGCCTTGACCAAAGGACCTTCAACAAATTCAAAGGCAAGACGACTCTGTCCGGAAACATGCTGTTGTTCGAATTCCACAACATCCTGCTCGAACCGCAGCCACAGTTGTTCCTTGTCGAGCCATTCTTGCATTGAAATATCAATTGCGTCACTCGATTCACCAGAACCATGTCCCAACTTCCGCCGCTTCTGATGCCTCTCGCCGAGTGCAGTATCATTGCTCCTTAGGCTTTCGCTGATGCTGGAAAGCTTGGCTTTCACACGAGCTTTGGCCAGACGAGCACTTTCGCGCCATAAACCGGCCGCACGTTTCCATCTGCGCGCAGATCAACTACCTGCAATGGTACGATACAGCGAGTGACTTACTTTCCCTCACCGACAGCGCGACGAACCTCGCTCTCGAACCGCTCGTTCTTTCTCCGACTGAAGGTCGCTCCAAAAAGGTCGGAAAAGCGGTCAGCGAGTACACGACCACGGACACCTGCATCCACTGGCTTAAACCCCCCAATGAGGTCCGACGGCTCAGTTTGTTGGGAAAGATTGAGTGCAGCTAGACATTTTTGAGCGTCTGAAGGAGAAAGAAGATTGTGGGGTACAGACCTAACGATCGTCCTAGAACGGAAGCTAACCAACCCACAGCAGTCGTCTTTCCCGTACCGGTCTCGCCTACAAGCAGCAAAGGCTCATTCAACTGTATGGCACTGGCAATGGACATCAAAAGTCGAAGTGCTGCAGGCGTGAGCGTGTAAGGGTGCGAGAACAATGATACAGGTGCGTCACGGCGAGCCACCGAGACTGCAGGCAGATGCACATAATTGGAGTGTAGGCCGATCACATGGCCGTCAACATCACGCTCGATTGCTAAATTCGGCACACGGCCACGAGACTTGCCACTGACAGGCACGCGCTCACGCTCGTCATCGTCCTGGGTTAAAAACTGCCAACCAAGTGACCAAGCAGCGCGCTCGCTATCGAGACCTAGATGCTCAGCGATCTTCAAAGCAATAGGCGACAACGAAGAGCCTGGTTGGTCACCGAAAAACACGTCGCGGGCGTCGACAAAGAGATCTTCGCGGATGGAAGTCGACGGGAATACGGCGGCGAGTGTCTCTTGTGGCTTGCTTTCTGAAGCAGGAGACTCAGCGACGCTCATCGCGTTATCAGCTGTGTTATCCGCAGGAAACGACACGCGCATCACACGTGAACAGAACCTCTCGAGTGCCGACAAGCCTGCGGTGCGTCCATTGCCTTTGAGCGTGAAGCGGGACAATTGACGAATGTCCTGATACATGTAGATCACAGCTTTGACCGTGCGCCGGTCCAGGCCAGCAAATTTGGCCGCGATAATTTCCTCCACTTCTGAACGAGGGGGAGCAGAAATGGTCAGTTCTGTAAAACGGCTTGCGCCGAGGAAATAGTCAGAGCCGACTTCCACGGTGGCGGAGGCTGAATCTGTCGAGGGCAGCTTCTCTACTGTTCGTACACCAACCATCCAGAACCCTGCCGCGGCAACGACTGTGCCTCGTCCGGGTACGTCGAGCGTGTGTCGTTGCCCAACGTGTGTACCTGTTCCAGGGCCGCGTACACTGCGTAGTACGCCCAGAATTTCGGCGCTTGCTCTGTCGATGGACTCCAGCAGTAGAATTTTTCCTTAAAGAAACTGAGCAAGGGCTTTAAAATTATGAGAATTACAAACCTTCGCGCATAGCGCGGACCAGCACGCCTTCTTGCCACTCAAAGACGCTACCCGATCCATCGCCACCCCGTTTTGCACTGACGTAAGAGCCCAAAAGTGAACGGGCGTCAAGAGCGGTATCAGCCAAATGGAGTGTGACAATGATGTCGCGTCCAGTCGAGAGATCACCACATGCACTGTAAATGGTACTCGCCAATGTGCTGATGCACAACCGCACACCGGTATCGGATTGTTTGGTGACCAAAATAGGTGCACGCAAGATGTAAGCAGACGCAAGTTGTCGAAAAAAGCTGTTGATACGAGGCGTAGGAACAAGCTGCAAAGCACGTTTTGGTGTAGGCGAATTGGGCATTGTTACGGACGACATAGGCACAGACTCTGGCATCCGCAGCAGCATGATACCCTCTACAAGAGCAATTCGCGGTCTGAAAATGCGTTGCTCAGTGCCTGGAACATGAGAGGAATTTGATGCAACTCACGAAAGGTATATGTCTTCTACGCAGCTCGACATGTCTTCATCCATATCTTGTTGCAAGGACTGATGACGCATGTCAATCTTAGCCCGCACCCGCTCATCTTCTAAAAGAGGGAGCAACCATCCATCTATCGTATTGATGTCGCTCTGCGTGGGACAGTCCACGGTGGAAACAAGATCGTCCAAGTTCTCGGTCGACTGGCCGCCAAAAACTTCACTGACAAGACGAATACGCTCGACTTCGCACATGCCGGTGTGTAGTGCATAGCACCGAATAGCGAGCAGACGGGTAGCACATGCGTGAGGACTCAAGTCGTTACGATCCCATATTATGGCAGATAGCAGATCCGCATTCCATTCAAAGTCGCGAGGGAGCTCCCGGTTGGCCATAAGCAGTCGATAATATGCAAGGAGACGCGCATGGTCATGCCCGGCCGTCAAGGGGCCTTGCACAAACGCGGGCTGGCGCAAAAGCGCGTCAAGAACAGGAAATAGGCCGGTGTATGTCTCGATTAGTCGTGCAAGCGCACACAAAGCCTGCAATTTCAAGTCGTCAGATACATCGTCTAGCCATCGCGCGGTCAAATCGAGAAGCGCAGGCTGGCAGATGCGCGCTATGGCAGTCGTGTAAGCTGGGAGACGTAGTAATGCACTCAATGTGGCCAGGATGTCTCCGGCACTGATTTGGGCATCAAGATGCAACTTTTCGTTTTCGTCAATGATAAGAAGCACGCTACGCTTGGCTCGCAACACATCGAAAGGAAGGAACGGCATCGCCGTCGATGTTGTCGAGCACTACTGGTCGATGCAGAACTTCGAAACAATTTTGAGGGAAGTGATCGAACGTTGACTTCCGATTGGGATCACAAGCAGACTCATCACGAGTCATTGCATTTCAGACGACCGCTTGCGCGGAAGGTGCATATCAGGAAGTTCCGTACGGGTAACATAGTGCGAGTTCGTTCAAAACTTAGACAAGGTGTGTATAAGTAGTATGCATACAGAATGTCCGTAAATATAAGCATTATGTACCTGGCTTAGTCAGTGGAAAGCATAGACGTGGCGGGAGGAAAGACAGTAATAAGTACGCGTACGTATGTAGCGAACAACTCTTTTGTGTGCACTGAGAGTGCTCCGTCGCTGGTATGGCAAATACACCTTCACCACAATGACTGTTCTTCACTTGAAGAGATTTTCGAATCTCGGAAGGCATGAATTGGAACGGTGATCTAAAGAAAGATAACCATTAGTGAGGAGAGACCTTGACATTATGTGGAAAGTGAGCGTGATATAGAAACGATATGTACCGATGTTGTCGTACTTCTTGCATGTACAGTGTCCCCGCGTGTGGAGGTCGCCTTGTGGACAGTGCTGGAACGGCTCATGACGATAACCAATATCCCGGAAGAAATGCATCTTGTCCTTCGGTAGGAACAATGCAACGGCTATGCTATGCACTGGTGCGTCACCCCATCGCTCATAGTAGAATCCGCCCTTCGCCTCAAGATAATCAAAAAAAGCCTGATATGCAGGACTTCGCCAGAAGTCCATGTCCGCAATCTCGAAATTACTCCAGACTAGATGTCGATCCCACATCATAAGCGTTCTGTTGTTCGAATCGAGGGAAAGAACACTTACAATGGCATAAATTGTATGTCTCGCCGTCATTGTCGGACAGATACTTCAAGGCATTATCAGGATGTATGTATTGCGGATATTCTTCCATAAACTCTGCAGAGGCATGCATTGTCAAACCCCTGACTGTTGCTGAACCACGACAACAATTGCATACCTTTCACTGTTGCCCACAGTGTCGGAATAGTCGGTTCCCACTCATAAAATGATATTGTCCATCCTGATACAAAGGCATCACGAGTCCTGCACATGCACGTCGGATGGGATAGATAACGTACCATAAACTTTCTCCGTGTTTTCCATGAATTTGAGTGGGTCATAGTCAAGATCGCAGAAGTAATCAACGCCTGGCCTATACGAAAGGAGCAAGCAGGATGAAAATACAAAAGGTCAGTTCAGACCACACATGCGAATGAACGGATTGCTCACTCTACTCTATGAAAATCTTAACCTGGATCAAAAAGCATCGACGAGGAGTACATACCTCCAATAGTAGCGGTACGGTTGTAAAAGCTTGTGCTTGAAGAAGAACTGGATGTGTTGGGTATCAAAACACGTTCAATGTGTGAATACTCTGAGCCCTATCTCACCCCCGAATTGAACCGACACATGTTACGGTACGGTACGCTCCCTGGTTTGACCGCGCAAAAATTGTATTCAGCACAATTAGAAGAAGGAAACAGAGCCACCATGGTGGATGCATGCGCGTATAGCAGAATCCAGAATGAATGACAATTGCCAACATAACACACCGCAATATTTTCGGACACAAAGTGAAGTCGGCACAGTAAACGGTCACAAATAGAAGCGTTCGTGAGTCCGGATGCACCATCACATACACGTCATGTCGAATTGCGCGTACAGCAGCGAAGCCAACAACACCAATTGATAGATGAAAGTGTCGTGCAAGGTCGTGCATCACAATTCCCACATTGTAAGACACCATAGACGAAAACGATAGCCGGACGGCAGAAACAAAAAAGTACAACGTCAGGCCGGTAGTGAGTGAAAGCATGGCTATAGTGTGAATTGGAGGCCCACCTGCGTAGATGATGCCCTTCGACTGCATAATCTTGCGTGCTCTCTCCGCCCGTTCTTCGTCAATCCAATCTGGTTGATACCAGTGTTCCGGCGGGATCTGCCCAAAGGACACAGGAGCAGATGTGGCATCGGCTACTTTTCTGTGAAATCGCACGATGAGCACTGCACAGAGCCATGAAAGCAATGACAAGGTCGAGCTAACAGCAACTGCGCCGTAGCACTGGATAAAGCACAGACCAATGGACAAGAAACAGCAAAAATAATACTGATGTACACCCATATCCTAGAAGCGTGGATTGTGTAGGGCGCCAGAAGCGCGAAAATCCATACAAGAAAACAAAGAACAAAACTCAGACAGCAAGACGACTCACTGCTTGAACTCCTCTGTAAAAGGTTGCTCGTTGAGGAAGACCCACGGGTATTTGTACCTGTGATTGAAACGTGCTTCCATGCGCTCCACACTAGTGATCACGCCTGGTAGGTCGCTATTGCGTGCAAGGAAGACAAATGTGGCGTTTGCGGTGCCACGCACCTCCACGTCCTCGTGCACGACGTATGAAGGATACGGGTCCTCTGGAGGTGGGAAATGGGGATGATGAACATTGGGCCTGTGGTCATGATATTAACTTCAAGCCGATCGCTGAGCGAATGGGAAGAGTACCGCAACGAAGACGGCCAGGGCGAGTCACGGTGGTAATAATATGAAATGGTGTAGACTATGGCGATCTTCAGGCGGATGCAAAGTCGTCAAACATCCCTAAAGTGTGCACAGATAAGACGAACTCACCAAAAATACGAAAGGTAGGATGTATCGTCGACGAGCTGAAGGCATGGTCAAAAACATGGTGCCGTCTGCAGCTGTTTGCAACCCGTCGGTGTTGGCAAGATGCAAGAGTAGATCTAGATACATACGCAGTATTGGAACTCATTGGGTCTGCGGGAATCTAAAAATACGCATATGTATGCGGTGACTTCAATCGGGCAGTCCGCAGTCGGACTCGCAGGTGCTTCCGAGCTTCATCGAACCGTCCAATTCCAAGCCACTACTGCCAGGCCTGGCCAGCTTGTTTGCCCGTATTTGCAGCTCTCTCCTTCCATTTCCTGGGTTATCTGCGTCCGAGAAGTGATAACTTCGTAACTCGCCTGGCGCCACCTTGATTCTGAAGTTGAGCCTACATAGTGAAGGATCATGACAGAAATGACTCATGGCGTTGTGTGAATTTATTTTTAACCGACCACATCACATGACGTGTGACCCCACTGTGTGACCCGCTTGAACTTGAAACTTAAATTATGCAGATTTTCGAGCTCTATTTTCCATCCTTTGTTGAGTCAACAATGGTATACCTATCGTGACCCATGTCTGGCCTAAGTAGTGTCTATAGCAGGAGACCCGAAATCCAAACGTAATTACATTTAGATGTCGGAGGGCCACAAGTTTTTAGAATGCCCATGGAAATTAATGTCTGATAAGTTCTAATCTTCATTATCTCTTTCTTATCACAATGTTCGGCTCCCGTTGAAAAATAAGAAAGTGTGCCGAGCATCACAGGTGTAGAGATGTTCGAACACATACTTAAGTAGTATTAGAAGTGGGGAGCCTTGCCGGATTAGTATCATAAAAAGAAAAAAAAAAACAGGCACATTCCCGATTTATGTAAAATTTCGTCAAAACAGTATCAAGTCCCGTAAAATAAACAATGATCCTGAGGGGGGTAATGTTTAATTTCGCTTGTGAAAGGACAACAGACAACAGCTTGAAGATGCCGATCAATTGATCGGTCACTTGATGAGTCAGGCGGGGGAGACTTTCTTCTGAACTCTGCGACTCGGAGTAAGCGCTCAGTTACACTTGCTTCTTGCCACCATGGCGTCGGCCTATTACGAGTTTTATCGGGGGTCGTCGTGCGTTGAGCTGTGATTGTTCTGTTGTTGTTTTGTTAATGTTGTGTCCAGCATTGGAATGGCGCTCACAGACTCGCTTGACGAGCTCATCACCGGCGGCGTCATTACGCCCCAGCTTGCCATGAAGGTGCTACAGCAGGTATGTTCGCCCTCTTTCGTCCGGGCCAATACTTCTACTGCTTTCCAGTTCGACAAGAGTCTTGCGGATATCATGGTTCGTCAGGTAAAGGCCAAGTCGACCCTAAAGGTAAGTTTCCCGCTTTCCTCGATACACACCACGCACCTTGTACGGGCGCTTGCATCGCGGCTGACATACCGCAGGGCCATCTCAAGACATATCGGCTTTGTGACGACGTCTGGACGTTCAGCGTCAAGAATCCGACATTTAAGATGGAGGGCAACGAAGTCGTCACAAGCCCGAAAATCAAGATCATTGCATGCAAGAATGGCGACGCAATAGAAGCTGGCAAGAAATAAAGAATAAATCTTGTCCTCACCATCCCGTCATGCCCTTTTGGTCTCCTCCCTTACGCCTAACTGTATACTTACTACTTCCAGATGCATGATATATCTGTAATATGATCCGCTGCGAAGTCTCCATGTGTACTAAGTACTCAATGTCGACAGCCAGCTCATGTTTGCCCTCATCTTTTTTCTGGGCAGATGGATTTGAAGCATGCATTGGGTGGTTTGTTTCGAGGTATTCAAGGTGAGATCTGAGAAGTCGACGGGAAGACCGTCCTTCGAGATTCCAGTCCGTCGACGTCAGCCGCATCGGCTTCCTGCTATTCCTACCTAATATAGTCATCACGTCAGTTGCACCGAAGCAGGGCTACAGGAGACGCTATTACATAGATACTCGCTGGCCTCGGGGCAGGAGCGCGTCTTGGTTCTACCTCCAGCGCTAGTTATGTAAGTGTGTAAATGAAAGAGTCGAAAAAAGAACTGCGTTGTGTGAATGTCGCGTGATCACCGAAAGTGTTGCCTGCCAGTGCCATTTTAGTCCATCCTCTATCTACAATTCGAGGACAGACTTCGCATTTATCCTCAATATTCAGAATGTCATTTTGAAATTTGCAGTAACACTTCATATAATCATACGATCTGGCTGTTGCACACTTGACCAACCTTAGAGCAATGTGTAGTAGTATTGTGTACATGTTGCATAATAATGTACTATAACTAAATGCCACAGCATTTTACATAAAAAACGAATAATCAAAGGTTGATATGATATCTAGAATCTATCAACATATAAATCCTCGACGTTCGCATGAACAGACGTAATCAAACGCCCGAGGGCATACCCGACAATGGGCATCCCGTCGAGATGATGCGAGTTGATCCATGAATGTGCCAGGTCTTCTCATATCATAAGGGTCATGTGTGTGCATATACATATGTCGTGCAAGCGGAATTTCGTGCTCGATCAGTCTACAAATGATCTGTAAACGGAAGTATAAACTACAGTGGACGACTCACCTCACTAGCGCTGTCGAGAATGTACGGTGTCGTACGGGTCCAGCTGCAAATCCAACCCCGACTTGAAGACCGATGAACGACTTAGCATATCGCGCATCCATTGCGTACAGTCTTCTTCTTGTTCCCCTTCTTCCGACTCCCCGCGGCACGTAAAACTGAGCGAATCGTCCGAATCGTTGCCTTCGCCCTCCGAACTGCCGGTATGAACCAGACGTCCACGCAGACGGCTCGGCCAGCGTGGCGCCTTGGCCGTGGAGCTTCGGGTCAACGTACCCGACGATGGATTCGGTGGTGGGCATGGCGTCGCCGGGGTGGCGGGACGAGGCGGCCGTCGTTGAGACGCATTTCTTCGACTGAGATTGATGGAAGACACGCTGTACCCCAACACTTTGAACTGCAAAACCAATGAGTTATGAGACGCTGACAAGTGTAATGTGGATTCACAGAGAGACTTGTGGGACTGCTGGGGCATGACGATGTAGCGTCGTGAAAAGAGCTGGTTGAAGCCCCTGACCGGCGGGGCTTGACAAGGTCGTGAACGAAGCGTAGAGGATGGGGCATGTAGAGCTTAATGGGTCTGATACCTGCGTGCAGGTGAGGTAGGGAAACTTTATATGGTCCACAGGACGTAAAACAACAGCGATGGTTTATAAACAGTGAAGCACAGTACGGAAATGAATGACGCGTGCAGCATAACAGGGTGCGTCGACACTTCATTTCTCCATTGCTTTATACCAGACGGCAGGAAATATGCCGACACGCGCGCAAGCAAGAGCCAGATCGCCACTCGAGGAGTGATATATATTAGCCAAGGTGACGGCCAGGTGCTTGACGGCTACGGCATATCTCGGTAAATTGTGTGACGGAGTTCATGACAGGTCCAGGCGCAAAAGAGACATCTCCATACTGCGCGGTGACAGACTGGGTAACATGGACAGCGAGCAAAACTAAATAGGGTCGACAGAGTCTACGTCGATGCAGGTCGAAGCCTCGGGAAAAGCGGCGGTTGATGTCAGAGAGGACATGTCGCCAAAAACGGATGTTTGCTGTAGCAGTCGAGCCAACGACAATGAACTGGAAATAGACACCGTCCGAGGAAAGGCGTCTCCAAGGGACATTTGTGCGCAAGTGTTTTTTGATATCCGCGGCAAAATAGATATGCAACTGTCCACAGAGCAGTATCAATTACATACCTCAATCACAGAAGTGCCGGTGAGACGAAGTGTAGCGACCGTAATAGACAAGGCATGTCGCCGACACGAGTGAGGTACGTGTAGGAGCGTTAAACGTAACAACACTTTGAGATGAGATTCGGGATTCGTCCAACGATTAACGCAACTACACATTCAGACTTGGTTTACACGATATAAACAGGACAAGGCCATTTGAGATCTTGCAAATAGCGTTGCAGAGGAGCGCCTGGTGGTCGAACTTTCGCACTTGTATTGAGAAATGTGCGCCAGGCAGAGATGCTAGTGCGCTGCAGATGCTGTTATACAAGCACCAGATGCCGTTAGTCCTGGAATGGAGCCTATTACGATTAACATCAGCGCCTTTGATCCTTGAAGTTGTCATCGGAACAATTGAACATAATAAGTACTTGCGAATGGAGATGGCTGATTTGAAGGGGAGCGATTCAATAAACAATCTCATGTTGAAGTGGTGGGTGGCTGTGTTGATGTGCGATTGATGATAGATGATCGATCAGCGGCCCTTCTGTCCAATTGACAGCATGCGACACATTGTCTCGGGCACCGCGGTCATCTCACTGTCTGTCGCGACAACTCGTTTACTCGAAGGTCGTCCTGAATTCAACTAGTTTCCTGTCCGCGTAGACACTATTTTGTCCGCACCTCGACGAACCGTGTAGCCGTCATATTGTGCTGCATCGAGCCGATAGACATCACCTCCTGACGGCCAGCGTGCAGCACTTCACCGCGATGACGAGGCTCGGTCGGTACCAAGGGGCATTTCCTGACGCTGAAGAGCGTGAAGGGCTTCTCACCCACGACGCCGACGTTCAGCAGCTTGAAGTAGGCAGTCATGAAACTATCGACTTCCTATCTGCGCGCCGCTTGTCATGGCGGCGACGTCTCGCACTCGTAGCACTGGCATGCCTTGGTGTATTGCTCACTGGGTCGGTTGCGCATTCGATCTATTCTTCGAGTTGCATGCAGGACAAGGGCATGCCGGAGCCTCACCCGAATCTTGCCTTCCATGGCGACGTTCTCCGCTCGAATGGCACGCACGATTTCAAGCGTACAGTGCTGCTCGTGTCGATTGATGGCTTGAGAGCCGACTATCTCGACCGTGGGTTTACACCCCATCTTTTGAATATTGCAAAGAAGGGGCTACGTGCGAAAAGTATGATTCCTGTCTTCCCGACGCTCACTTTCCCGTAAGCTTGCCGTATCCTTGCATCTCGACATTAGGGCTGACGTTCAGACCAGGAACCATTGGGCACTCATGTAAAACCGCCGTCTTGACTTTCGAGCGTTTGTACTAACAACACCTAGGACTGGTCTATATGCTGAGTCGCACGGCATTGTTGCGAACGTGAGTTGAAACGCTACTGTCTTCGTGGACGTCTCCTGACGCCGCACAGAACTTCTGGGATCCCGCATCCCAAACAGAATTCCATTACAACAAAGTCGAGTCTTGTTGGCGGCCCGACTGGTGGCATGGTGAACCCATGTGGGAAACTGCAGAGCGTGCTGGTGTAATCACGGCAAACTTGATGTGGTGAATAATTGCATTGCCAGTATCCCCGATGCACTCGTTCACATTCCCTTGACGTAGGCCAGGGCCGCCGAAGACAGTGTCCGGTGCGTCATCGACGTACTTCATCCCGTGGCGGGTAAGTGGAATAGCTCGCGACGTCTGGCTGAGTTCTTCACATTATACATATGGGCGTGTAGGACAAAGTTCCCCTTCAGGAGAAGCTCCAGCAGATCATGTCGTGGATAGACCTTCCAATTGAAGACCGTCCACAGCTGATTCTAGGTTCGTATTCCCTGCGTATCTGATTATCTTGTTGTGTATCTCCTCTAGCGTATGAGCCCTCGCTTGATCAGGCGGGGCACGCCACTGGTCCTGGATCTGCCCGAGTTAACGTAAGCATTCTCTCTGTTCAGTCTTCTTTTCCAACTCTTTTCTCTCAGAAAACACTCGAGTCCGTCGACAGTTTCGCACGAGACTTGCACACAGAGCTCGAAGCCCGAAACCTCACGGACATCGTCGATGTCGCATTTGTGAGTGACCACGGCATGACGGACACCAGCCACCCGGAGATGGTGTATCTCGACGACCTGCTGGGTGCGGAGGGCCTTTCAGAGGTCGAGCACATCGACGGATGGCCGTCCATTGGTCTGCGCTTCCGTGCGGGCGCTGACGAAGCTGCTCTCCTGGCTCGTCTCGGGAAGGCCGCTGCCGACCAGCCAGAGAGATTTGCCGTGTACACGCACGCGACGATGCCCGAACGTTACCACTTTTCACACAACGAGCGCATTGCGCCAATTTACATTGTCCCACACATCGGCTATGTGCTGTCGACGCGCGCGATCGGGGACGACGGTCTGAATAAGGGGGTACGTTATATACTTGGAACCAAGTGACGCCGTCGAACTGACTCGAAATCGTACATCGCTTGCAGAGCCACGGATACGATAACCTCGCGCCGTCGATGCATGCCATGTTTGTTGCGCATGGGCCGTTCTCGACCGTGGCGAGGATTCTACATGACAACAAAGCACAGGAACGCCCGAACCGTGGCTGGCACCACACGTCTGATGACACGTATGTCATGGAGAGCTTCCCGAACGTTGAGGTCTACAACCTCGTCGTGCGCCTCCTCGGTATTGAGGCTGATGCAGCGCCAACAAATGGTACTGCAGGGTTCTGGGATAAGTACTTGTGAGCCTGTTTGTCGACACGAGACTAGTTCAAGTCCATGTATGGACCAACATGTCGCCGTTCGTTATAGGACGTTGTTCAGTTCTACTAGATCGCTTTTGTAGGAATAGACTTGTTCATTCGTTTTTAATCGATTTGAGACGATATTAACCATGGCATACTTATTCGGATAAGAGGTCAGAAAGATTCCTCGCTCTACCGCGTGAGTGTTGGTGGCAGTGAGTTGTGACTCGCGCCAACCCTACTCCATGTCCTCATTTGCGCACCTTCCCCCACCTCCACTCTAAGTGGGAGAATATATGTGTGCAGCTGTTGTCATCAACCAGCCTCCTGCAGTGTGGACAACAAGAGCAACCTTGTCCTACCCCACCATCTTATGATACCTTTCCATTGTAGGTCTAACTCAGTGAAATATGCATTTAACAAATAATATGAAAATATCATTCAGTTATACAGCAGTATCATAAAGTACTTATGGCAAAGCACAACCCGACTAATTAAGAAGTAATAATCCCTTGCGCAGGCCATCATCCTTTCGTACTGTTGTCTCTTCTCCAGTCTCTGTGACAGACTTGTGTTCCTGGAGATATTTCAGCTTGAGACGGGCAATTTCGGTCATACCAGGATAAGCATAGTACAAATCAGTAAACAGCAAAGAGCAGCGCTTTGATGGCTTCGCTTCATCATCTAGAATGAATGTGAATGCATCAAAAAACCCCATTTTATCGGAATCAAACCAACATACCACTGGCCTCCTCCTCATCGAACATTCGTCGTGTCTTGGGGTCCATGGTCTCCTCTATTTTTGCAATTTTTTCGAATGATCCCACCTGCGGACCAAGGTACTTTTTCACGTATGTCTCCCAGTCCATATGTTTTGTACGCTTTTTTTTGCCACTTTCACTAGATTGTAACTCGCTATCATCAGTTGAATCACCGTCACTGGCACCAGAAACATCACCAGTAGAGGAACCAGGGTCACCTCCACTGTCAGCTCTCCGACGTCGCTTCCTTCCCTTGTGCTCAAGCTGTAGCTCCTTCGGAATGCTGCAGGCTCTGCTGTTTGTTTTTATGACCCACCCAATGACATTCCACGCAAAGCGACAGTACAAGAAGAAGGGTTCAATTCGAGAGGGATGGTTGATCTCAACAAGATGATAGATGGCGGCCGTCTCTAGTAGGGATTCGGGCGCTGCGAAGTAGGCACAGACAATGCTCGACGAAATGGGAAAGAACGTGAACAAGTGGTGATCGGTTTGCTCATGCAAACCTCGTTCGAGCGTAATCAGATTGCGAATGTCACAGGTGTTTTTGGCCGCTCCCATGGGAATGCGCACCGGCGTATCGAGCTTTGTGATGATATTAAAATAGTCGAACTAAAATGCATTAATTGGAAAAAGAAATGCTCTCTGAACAAGACACAAAAACATACCCAATCTGTGTATTCCTGGGGAATCAGATAAGCGACGTCCAGAAGGTGGTGCCAGCCCGATAAAATGCAGGCCTTGTCAACTCCTGACACCCAGATCGAGATAGCAGTCCAAGTCGAGTCGAACGGTTCCTCGATCTCCAGAATAGAACGATGCAAACTTCGCCAAGGCACGGGAAGATCCTCCCAAGATGCTGGCGGTATCCATGCACGGAAGTCATCACAGACTGCGTAGTCGGGGTTTGTGCTGTCAGAGACGTGGAAAAAGTAGCGGCCAGATTTCAAGCGGACAGAAGTGGCGGGAACGGCAGCATTCTCGTCGTCACGGTTGTCAGACGTTGAAAAGAATCCATCGGACATCGTTACGACTCGCAATGCATGGATAAGGAAGGAGAAGTTGATAGTGAAAAGAGTGCTTCCGTTCTCTTCGACGCGATCGCGACAGCCAAGCGCAAAAAAAGTAACCTTCTCGACAGGATGCAGGATATAGATATTTTCGACATGGTCGACTGGTATAATCAGAGGCCGAGCGACGTAGGGCGCATCCATTGCAGGATAACAAAAGTTCATTTCAGAGAGGTCCGAACGACTGGATTGAGCATGGCATCCGTGGTGCATGAGTCATCCCGTCGTTCATTTTGTTTACTGCTCTTTGCAAAATAGTTGGCAGTGGCTGCATCACGCCATCAAAATTTGCATCTTCCAACTCAATCTTCCAAAACGCTCGATGGCTCGTAGTTCAGTAAATACTGCATGTGAATACACATTTGTATAGTCAATTTCAATCGCTTTTTTACGCCCTACATGCCTGTACAAAAATCAGATCGATCCAAGCATCTGTTCAAAAGTTTCGGAAATGAGCATGTCCCCATTGTATCTACTGTTTATCTCGAGAATCAGGACAGCTATAGACACGAAAATTTTATAGAAACATAGCTACAGACCTCTCGAACGATTTGCAAAAAAAAATTACGCCAATAGCTTTTTTTTCGCCGATGGCACTGTGCGTCGTGTCCGATGCCCTTGATGCAGCCACCAATCTGAGTGGGCTGTCGTCTGTTTTGTCTCTCACCGCCCCCATGCCATGGTCCGAAACAGGTTTTCCCCTAGCCATGGTGACGGTGAGAGATAAAACAGACGACAGCCCGCTCAGATTGGTGGCTGCATCAAGGGCATCGGACGCGACGCACAGTGCCATCGGCGAAAAAAAAGCTATTGGCGTAATTTTTTTTGCAAATCGTTCGAGAGGTCTGTAGCTATGTTTCTATAAAATTTTCGTGTCTATAGCTGTCCTGATTCTCGAGATAAACAGTAGATACAATGGGGACATGCTCATTTCCGAAACTTTTGAACAGATGCTTGGATCGATCTGATTTTTGTACAGGCATGTAGGGCGTAAAAAAGCGATTGAAATTGACTATACAAATGTGTATTCACATGCAGTATTTACTGAACTACGAGCCATCGAGCGTTTTGGAAGATTGAGTTGGAAGATGCAAATTTTGATGGCGTGATGCAGCCACTGCCAACTATTTTGCAAAGAGCAGTAAATATTGAATTCATGCCGCATTGACGACTATGCCGTCGTCGTTCGTTCATCACTATGTCGGTCTGTTGGATCGAAAGGAATCTGTGTCCCTGAATTCTCAGCCACTCGCCGCTGCGCTCGCCAACGATGACACGGCACAGAAGCAGCGTTTGCGTTCCCTTGCAGCCTTTCCGAAGGACATCGACTCTGTGTCGCTCGATTGGCTCGTCAATAGACTAGATACTCTTCGAGAAACTGATGCCAACTATCGAGCGGCAGGTGCAGCGCGGTCGTTGGATGCAGAGGAGACCGCGCTCTACCGCGTCGTCATCCAGAAGGCCATTGTGAGAGTGTACGCCGCCACTCTCGACCATCATCTGGCTCAAGCCACCCAAGCTGAGAACGAGGCAGAGTGGTGGGCAGATATTGAGCGCTCTAGCTTCAATGTTATCTCATATTTCATTCAGAGTGCGCGGTATCATGTACATATTGCACTTTCAATGAAGACTGACCGTTGCTCTTCAGCACTTCCCTTGCGTGTGGCGCGCGTTTTACGCGCTCTGGTGGATGCATTGAGATCACAGAGCTTGCCGCTCAGCTTCGCATCTATCAGTCGCGCTTACACCCAGCGGCTCAGCGCGTTCAGCCCAACATCGCTGCTTGTCACGGCTTATCCGCACCTGCACGAGCACCCGATGCAATTGTCACTCACCCTGATGTCTTCTCTATACCTCATTCCCCAACACCCGCGGGACCTGAATGCAGCCGCTGAAATTCCTATTCGAGCTCTGTCTACATGTATAGACGCTTTATCCACGTTTACACGTGTCTTGTTCACCCTTTTCATTTCACCGGTTGACCTCACTCGTGCTGAATGCCGCTTCAAGCGTCAAAAATTGCAGGTGCTGCGCGACGAGTGCGCGACTTCACTTGGACGCCTCGCCGACATGCGCCTCTCACTCGATCAGCACCTCCGCGTGTCCGACAATGCCGAATTTGCACGACTGCTGTTCAGTTCGTTGATTGGCGTTCACCGGGACGAAGACGCTGTGCCCTTAGACCCCACGATGCTGGACCTCGCCAATGAAGTGACTGTAGTTGCGCGATGGGTCTCGGCGGACGCTCATGTGCAAGTCTCCATGAAAGATCTCGTGCGACCAGGGCGCCTCACACGTTTGTGGCCACGACTTCTCCTTGGCCCGCCGCTGTTCGTCATTGGCGTGCGTGCATTATGGCAGGAGCGCAGTACGCTGTACAGTATGCTCCTCGATGTGCGTGAGACGGCTCGTGGCTTCCTGATCGGCTGGGTCGTCGAGCCTATCAAAGATGTGCTCCGCACGGTGCGCGCAGGAGAGGACGGCAGCGGTGGCGTTATTGTGAGAAAAGAGGGTGTCATGGCGGACGTGGAGGTGTGCATGAGCTGATCTACTGCGCGCGGCCGTCCCGTTTACATTATTCACCAGTCGTTGGAGCGCATGACGCTTGACCTAGCTCGAGACAAGCTGCACTACAGCGCAGAACAATTGCAGAATCTATCAAAGGAGATTCGTGCGGGCGACTTGACTCAGGTGCTTAGGCTGTACGAACAGGACATACGGCGTCCCGTGTGGTCTGCTATGACTGGCTCTCTGTTGCGTAACGTATTTGTGCAGGTCCAAAAAGCCAAGGCAAGCTATCTTCTCTGCCGCTCTGGCATGACTTTCTTACGCCGCATGTCCTGCAGGTCGATATTGACCAAGCTCTCACTGGCATCGACCGGCTCCTCAAATCCCAGGAGCTAACATTCGGTTTTGTGGGTGTCGCACCCTCGCTTCTCGTCCTGTACCTTGTTCTTGGCTACTTAGGTAGTATGTGGCGCGGTCGCGGCACCAGTCATGGATCACGGCGGCGGCGCGCAGGGATGTGGTTCACAATAAGGCTAGTTCACTTTTTTGCTGTGCACCAGTTTTCTTATTTTACTGATTACGGCTACAGACGAGTCGAGCGCCTGCTGTTAACCGCGGAGAGTTCGAAGCCTGGCGATCACTTCTTGCAGCAGGGCCTTCTGCTGATGTCTCTGGCACAGCTCCGTGCGTACGCAGATGAGCACCTACCGCGAAATTCGCGCTTGAGAGAAGGCTTCCTGGAAGACGTGGGCGACCTCGAGGATCCTGGCTTCTCGCGCGATACGAAATTGAAGATCATCGAGCGCATGTGGAGATCGTGGGCCGGTGTTTTGGGCTGGGGTACGAAGGAGAGCCTGCGCATATAGGTCGGCACCACCAAATGTATTGTATAGCCCTCGAATAATGCACACTTCCCCTACTTCTCCTCGCCTGATAGGCTGACCATAATTCAGCGCAGGAGGAGAGACGCGTGACGCGGTCACTCGATTTGAGTAAAACACGCCCCATTCACTTGAATCCATTGTAACGACAAATGTGACATCAGGTCAGTGAATGCGATTCGTCCTCCTATATGTATATATATAAGACTTCGAGCGCTGTATTGCCTTCCCATCTTCCGTTCCACATCACTGTGTCAAGATAAAAAAATTTTTTGTATAACTTTCTCTGTATTGCAGAATGGCGGCAGCTCGTGGTGCTGGGATGGTGAGTTTGGCGTCAATCTATTCTGTGGACAGTCTCCCGAATGATTCCGTCTCGAGGCTGTTGCCTGCGTCTCCGCTATCGCTTTATCGGCAGGCGGCATGTATGCCTCCGCCCTCGACTCGAAGGCGAAGGAAGGACCTTCGTCTATGCACAGTGCGTACCCACCCGCTTCAATCCCGTTGGATTGTTCTAATTGCTTCTTTTTTGTTCTTTGATGTGCTACATACTTGGCGTGCAGAAACTGCGCAGTGGCCAGCTGGATCAGATAAGAACATGGGCACTGTGGAAGTGGCGGATGCTCTGAAGGTGCCGTTACCAGGTGACCGTAGACGCCGCCTACGTCGCGATACTGCAGCGCGCGAGCGCCCATGAATTTCGTGCTTTGTTTTGAAGTGGTTTCCGTTGGGCTATAATCTTGTGAGGATACTGTACATGTGTTTTTTTTTTTCGATTGCGTGGAGGATCGTCATACGTATATGTGCCGCTCAATTCCAGTCTTGTGAAGTTGTATATTAGCAGAGTCAATTTGCCACCTTCAATTATCCTAATGTATGTCTTTCTTCGATGCTGAAGCTGTCTTGTTCTTGTTGGTGTTTACCTTGTATGTCAATTACTTTGCCACACTAGCTTGAAAACGAATGCGCTTGCCTATTTGCCGCTACAGATCCGCCACCAATAGACGTCGCGTTCATGACGAAGGACTATCACTAGTACTGATACTATCACCTATGTCAGACGGCCGGCATACCGGCACGTATGAGTTCCAACGATAGGATAGATATAAATAGACCTCCGGAGCTGTCCATTCTTTGACCTTTTCTTCCGCTCGTCCACCCACGGTAAACCTATATAACTTCGGTGTTGAGGAAGATGTCCTCATTAGTGGGCCTTATCACACGCCTTTATAAGGTAAGTGCCCTTTCCGCGCCGCGCAGATGGCCGATACAAGCCGATTCACTATCTGATCAAATTGTCAACGTTACTATATAGTTGGTGTATCCCCCGGGGGTACATCTTTCAACAGACCCCAAGCCACTCAAGTTTGGGATCCTGGGCGCAGCTGCTATCGCACCGTTTGCCCTCATTTCCCCTGCTAAAAGCCATCCTGAAGCTGTAGTGTATGGCGTCGCGGCTCGAGACAGGGCTCGTGCGGACGTGTATGCGAAGAAACACGGCATCCCTAAAGTGTATGGGAGTTACGAGGGTGAGATTTTTGTCTTTTGTACGGCTCCCTCAGAATTAAGGAACTCCTTTCTCTATAGAGCTTCTCGATGATCCCGAGATAGACGTTGTTTACAATCCGGTGCGACAAGACTTGCTTGGGGATGTTTGAACCCTTACACCGTACAGCTGCCTAATGCGCTTCATTACGAATGGACAGTGAAGATCCTTCTCGCAGGGAAGCATTGTCTGCTTGAGAAGCCTGCGACGGATACTCTTGAAGAGTCGCAAAAGTTGTTTGAACTGGCGGAGAGTAAGAACCTCGTGCTTATGGAAGCTTTCCATTATCGGTACGTTTACGTCGCTTCGATAAATGCACCAGGAGACTTGACGCTGTTATTTTTTTTGACACTTTTCCTAGATTTCATCCCGCCATCCAACGAGTCAAACAGATCCTCGACAGTGGTGAGCTGGGGCCAATCCGTCATATCACAGCCTCGCTTGCTTTACCGCAGGGTATCGTGGGAGCGGGCGACATCCGTTATGTATACAGTCTCGGCGGCGGCTCAATGATGGACGCTGGTTGTTATACACTTAGCTGCGTCCGCTATCTCGTAGGCTCCGCGCCAACGTCTGTCATCGCCACCGCCACCGCAGCGTCACTTTACAAACCGGATGAGAATGCGCACCTTATCGATGGTGCTGTGACTGCAACACTTGCATTTCCAAACGATGTGACTGCGACGATTACTAGCGACGAGGCCATGCCGCATCACTTTGGCTTCATCCCGAGGCTTCCGCAGGTGTATGTGACTGTCAAGTGCGAAGGCGGGGAAGTTAAACTGTACAATTTTGTTATGCCGACGATTTACCATTACATCACGGTCACACCGCGCGACGGCAAGTCTCGCACTGAGAAGGCTTATACATTCAAAGATGGCAAGGGAGAGGAATGGTGGGCCACCTATCGGTATCAGTTGGAGGCATTTGTGGATCGCTTGCGCGGGAGAACCCCACAGACGTGGGTCGACAAGGAAGACACATTGGCCAATATGGAGTGGATTGAAAAGATTTATGAGACGGTAAGTCGCTTCTCTCAGGAAAACGTTGCCTGTTGCGTTTTAGATGCTAAACGTCGTGTTTACATAGTCCGGATTGGGCGCGCGTCCCAAATCTCAGTTCACTTTCTAATTCGGTCACATTGTGGGATCGATTCGTCGTATTCTTGCCCCTGTATGTTTATGGACGATGCTCGGAGCCTCTTAAGTCGTTTGTAACATTGTGGATTATGTGTGTTGATAAACTGGTATAGGATAAGCAATCTTGGATTATATCTTCGGTCTACCTTAGTTACTGTAAGCTATATTAGTAGTTGTGGACATTGGCTCCAAATTTTGAATGGAATTTGAAGTTGGGAAAAAGTGATGTTAAAAGTGATGTAAGGTGTGGTGAGAAGGTCACGGATGCTGCATAGAGAAAGGATTGAGCACATGGAGGAGCTCGGAGAAGGAGGGAACGACGATACAGCGAGAAGGTGATCACTCTGAGCAAACAACGGAACATGGCGGACCACTGGGACCAGGCGGAGCCTCGGAGGCACTGCGTTGATTCGGCCAGGCTACAGGGAGGCGGTGAACAGCTGAGGGGACGGATAAACAACGCGAGTGCCGACAGGCACTTAATACGGGAACGAGACCACGAAAGCGGGTGAAGACGCGAAGAGAGGGACGAGGAGGAAAGTGGGCGCTATGGATGTATCGGTAGCGTTGGCCGTGAATAACGCCGAAGGTCTTGATCGCCGTCAATTGTAATGATCGGTCCGTCTTAGCAACATGAACGGCCTTTCCAGCCTCCGACACATTCTCCACTGTATAAGTAGTTTTCATCACTATTGCCATTGGTCGACGTCTGCGACCATGGCCTCTTGCACGGGTTTAGCCACAAAAATGGACATCCTCAAACTTCAATCCCTTCGAAAGCTCGTCCAGCCCGCACGTACTCAACAGCTAAGGCGTCTGCGCTGCGATGTCTTTCAGACGACATACAACCCCACCGGCCTACGGACAGGCGCAAAATACCTCAAGAAGCGGCTTCGCGGTCCCTCTATGGTTGAATATTATCCGGAACTGTTTGATCTCATGAAGATCAGGCGACAGTATCCTGTCCTGGAGCTCATGGGCCAACATGAGTCCGAGCGATTCTGCGACGTCGAAGAACGCAAGTCGAGAGGGAAGGGTACGCCGAAGAAAAACAAGAAAGGCGCGTCCATCATTTTTTAAATCTCTGGAGGGATGGGACTGTTACTGACATACATATTGCATTTTTTCCAGGCGAATCCCGTAGGGCAGCGAGACGATAGAGCGCCGTTCGACGCGTTGGTTGTTGTTTGTGAGCCTTCGTTTGTCTTCGCCAACGTGTGCAGGCGTTTACTTTTCATTATACGAAGATGCTGGAGCATAGACACTTTGTTGATCACCTCGTACGAGGGCCGTGTCTGTTTTTTCTTCGACACCATACATGTATCTATATAAGATCGTATCCTAATACTGCCTTTTCCCTGCCGCAAGAATTTTCAAGGACAAGCATGCTGATTACACGCTCAATGCACCAGAAGCTTCGGCCAGAGTGGTTACGACGGTCATCTAATATTATCTATATTGAGTATTACCTGATATCAACTTGAACACTGAATCCTGGATTCAACGTGCGGTCTGGTCTTTCAGCGTATCTCCCGATTCTCAAACTGATTTCGTTCACTCCTGCTACATGTTCACATTTCTCAGAGCTCAGAACAAAACCCTACGAACCACGGACCGTATCTATGGCGAGAATATGGTGTTGGAGAACTACCATCCTGGAGGTCGGAAGCTAGCGTATGCAAGCCAAGTAGGTGTATATGTGTGTCGGCGTCAAATAGTTGTACGTCAATGTGGTCAGATCATCTGCCCGAATCACGCGTTAACGCGCGTTGACGGGAAGGCGTGTTTTTGAGATACTACGTCAAGTGGTTGTGCACTGACCATGGCTTCAGGCGGCCGTATCCTTACAGATTGTGCTATTTAACCTTCCTGCAATTACTGGCTCTGCTATTCTGTACGGTGACGTCGAACTAGTCAAATTCCACTAATTGCCTTTCTAAACGAACTTGGCGCGTGTGTTCCTCATCGCATGGGCGTGAATTTTTCGATGAGTAGAGCCAGTGATCGCCGATCACAAGACCGAGTTCCATTGATTCACTAGAACGATCATCACCTTTTCCCTGCCACTTATCCTCCTCCTCCTCCGTCCGACCTCAAGGCCTCACGTCTAAGTTCTCGGATCTCAGTACTGAGTTGTAAATGTCTGCACAAATCGGCAAGCTTTCTGCTTTTGTGGTGCTATCCTGTCTTTTTCTTACTTGATTAACCCAGCCGTGGATCGCCTCGGGCTGCTTTTGTTATCCTGCCATGGATGCGTCCTACGTCGCTCGGCCTCGAATTACACCGGTCGACCATGTCAAATCCATCTCTATCCTTCATCCTGTCCATGGGATTTGTTTTCTTGAGTTTGGCTGCCGTGATCGCGTCGAAGAGGACAATAGTACTGTTTTGACTATCAACTTCTCCTTCCTTATCCATGCATTGCGAGTTGTAACGACGTCCGATGGATTCTTTTCAACCTCTGACAACCGCGATGACGAGAATGCTGCCGTTCCCGCTACTTCTGTCCGCTTGAAATCTGGATGCTACTTTTTCCATGTCTCTGACGGCGCAAACCCCGACTATGCGGTCTGTGATGACTTCCGTGCGTGGATACCGCCAACATCTTGGGGGGATCTTCCCGTGCCTTGGCGAGTTTTGCCTCGTGCCAATATAGATTTTGTGGATCCGAAGTGGTCGACTCGGACTGCTATCTCGCAATGGGTCAAGTCAGCACTCGACAAGGCTTGCATTTTATCGGGCTCGGCCGACCCTCTTCCTCTGGATGCCGCTCATCTTATTCCACAGGAACATGCAAATTGGGTATGTTTTTATATGTTGTTCAGAGAGTATTTCCTACATGCATTCTAGGTCGCCCACTTCAATATCATCTCAAAACTCGCAATTCGTCGCTCTATTCCTCGCGGGACAGATAATATCACCGTTGACGTTCGAAATCTGATTACGCTTGAACGGGGTTTGCATGCGCAAACCGATGGCCACTTGTTCACATTCTTTCCCATCTCATCGAGCGTTGTCTGTGCCTACTTCGCAGCACCCCACCCCATGACTGCCGCCGCGATGTATCACCTCGTTCAGATCAACCTACCTGCTCGAATTGACCCCTTCTTCCTGTACTGTCGCTTTGCGTGGAATGTCATTGGGCGGGTCATGAGAATGAAAATGATGATCAGATCCTGCAGTATTCCGAAGGAATTGCGGCACAAAGGAAGGAAGCGACGTCGGGGAGCTGACAGTGGAGGTGCCCCTGGTTCCTCTGCTGGTGGTGGTGTTGCTGGTGCTAGTGACGGTGGTTCAACCGATGATAGTGAGTCACAATCTAGGCAAGGCGGCGAAAAGGAGAGCACGGAGTATATGGACTTGGCAACATTCGAGAAAAAGTACTTTGGTCCGCAGGTGGGATCATTAGAAAAAATTGCAAAAATGGAGGAGACCATAGACCCCGAGACACGGCAAATGTTTGATGAGGAGGAGGCCAGTGGTATGTTGGTTTATTTCCAATAAAATGGGGTTTTCGACACATTCACATCCATTTTAGATGACGAAGCGAAGCCATCGCAACGCCACTCTTCGCTGTTTACTGACATGTACTATGCTTATCCTGGTATGACTGAAATTGCTCGCCTCAAGCTTCAATATATCCAGGAGCACAAGTCTGTTACAGAGACTGGAGAAGAGACAACAGTACGAAAGGATGATGACCTGTGCAAGGGATTATTGCATCTTAATTAGTTGGGTTGTGTTTTGCCATAGATACTTATGATACTATTGTATAATTGAATGATACTTTCATGTTATTTGATGAATGTATAATTCACTGAATTAGACCTACAATGGAAAGGCATCCTAAAATGGTGAAGATGACCCTATTGCTGTCCAAACTGTGGGAGGCTGGTTGATGATGACGGCCCAGCTGCACTCATATATTCATATATTCTCCCACTGCCACGGAAGGTGCACAATTCAAACGAGGACGTGGAGTAGCGTTGGCGCGAGCCATCCACTGCCGACACTCACATGGTAGAGCGAGGAATCTTTCTGACCTCCTACCCGAATATGTTATGGCGAATGTCGTCTCAAATCGATTGAAAACGAACGTACGAGTCTATCCCTTCGAAAATGATCTAGCAGAGCTTGACAACATCCTATAACGAACAGCGGCATATATTGGTCCATGCATGGGCTTGAACCAGACTCATGTCTGGCACAAACATGCTCATGAGTACTTATCCCAGAATCCTGCAGTACCATTTGTCCATTTGTCGGCGCTGCATCAGCCTCACTATCGAGGAGGCGCACAACGAGGTTATAGATCTCAACGTTCGACATGACATATGTTCATCAGACGTGTTATGCCAGCCGCGTTTCGGTTGCTCCTGCACTTTGTTGTCATGAAGAATCCTCGCCACGGTCGAGAATGGCTCATCCGCGACAAACATGGCGTGCATCGACGGCGCGAGGTTATCGTATTGGTGGCTCTGCAAGCGATGTATGATTTCGAGTCAGTTCGATGGCGTGACTTGGCTCCAAGGATATAAGTAACGTACCCCCTAAGCCCTTATTCAGAACGTCGTCCCCGATCGCGCGCGTCGACAGCACACAGCCGATGTGTGGGACAATGTAAACCTGTGCAATGTGTTTGTTGTGTGAAAAGTGGTAACGTTCGGGCGTCGTTCCGTGGAATCCGTGCGTGTAGGTGACGGTGAATCTCAGATCTGCTGCCTGAATCATACGTTAATGCGTGTTGACGGGAAGGTGTGTTCTCGAGATACAACGTCAAGTGGTTGTGCGCTGACCATGGCTTCAGGGAGCCCCACTCTTACAGATTGTGCTCGAGATACAACGTCAAGTGGTTGTGCGCTGACCATGGCTTCAGGGAGCCCCACTCTTACAGATTGTGCTATTCAATCTTTCTGCGATTACTGGCTCAGCTAAGTATTCTGTACGGTGACTTCGAACGAGCCAAGTTCCACCAATCGGTTGCCTTTAACGACCTTCACATGTGTGTTCCTCATCGCATGGGCGCCGTGGCTCGTAGCCAGATCACGTTGACAACGACAGGCGGCTGGACGATGTCCGCAATCTGGAAGAAGACAGTGGTGCAGACCGGGCCCATGAGTGCGTTGTCCAAGATGCTTCAGCACCTAGGGACCTGAGGTTGATGTTACTCCATTACTAGGAGTCCATGACGATGTGGTGCAGTATACGATGCCGCGCAACCGGCGCACGTCGTTAGGTTTGCTGGGGATATCGTCAACGTGGGTACGTTCTGTTATCTTCTCACGACAGTCTTTCTGCCCAGCCGCTTTTGATTATCCATATCCTACTAAGAGTGCCTGATGTCATGATCAGGTTCGCAACCCGCGTTCTGTAAATATTTCAAGCTTGACGGACGTGCTCACGAACCGTCAAATCACTCCGAAGAGCGCTCATACTATGTAGGGACTGGGAGAATAATTTTCCATAAGTATGTCACATATTGCTTGTTTATGCATTGTAGTTTCACCGCCAGTACCTACTTTTTGCCGCAGTGTTGCAAGACTCTGAATTCAAACAAAAACATTGTCAATCAGTTCAACAGAAATAAAGCCGGATATGGTAATGACAGTGCCAGTACCATGGGTCGTTTTTCGTGCCTGTTGTCAGTTTTTGGTAGTTGTCCGATGTGAAAGAACCGCACAGCTGGCCGCTTTGATCAAATAGCCATAAATGGGTGTTATTAATTCGGCCGGCCAGTCGCAGCAAACCGTAGGGAAGATAAGTATGTCAAATGGGGCAGGAATGGCCGGCGGGACTTCCTCTTAAGGCAACTTAGGCACATGACAATGGAAAGATGCCATCACGTGGGAAGAATTCGATCACTGCCATCAACGACCGGCCAGAAGTTGGCTCTTGCCAGTCAACACGCTTTGACTATCGGAGCCGCTGCGTTTACTACAAATATTTGGATTGTTTCTAGGTGAGTTTCCCTGTTTTCCCCATCTGCCCTGTCGAGATGTCTGACAATTTGTTTCTTTCCGACGCGCGCGCCAATAATTCGCTCTCGCCATCGACGCGTGCCGCCTCTGAAACTACCCTCGCCGACCCATCTACGCCTCACGCATCCCCCCCGCCCAAACCCGCGACGCTTCGTGCTTCGTTCCCTCAGCCTCCCACCACCCCCAAACGCACTGCCTCGCGTCAAAGCGCCAATATCAACCATAATAAAACACCGACCCATCGTGGCACTCGCGATCCGGACATATCACAAGAACCAGAAGAGAAGGCTATCGCGCGCAAATTCCACGTTCACGAGATGTCGGCGAGTATCCGTGGTCCCTTGGATCCCGATGTCTTCACGCGTTTCTTCGTCGGTGACGAGGATTATTATGCTGGCGATTCCGAGATTGAAAGACGTCGGAAAGTCCACGATCTCCTTCGCGACATTTCTCAAGGCAAAAGCACAATAGGTGCTGAGAAACGACAAGAGAAAGACATATACCCGCCGATTGTGTGTGGCATCTCCGTGTTGCTTTCTGTGTCTGACAGGTCTTTTAGGTTCTTGCTTATAGGGAACTTATGCCCGAATTGTACTCGCGCTCTATGTCATCCAAGCTGGCTATGGACTGTGGTCCTGGCCGGCGATATCCAGATGTTGCCACTTCTGCTCGGGAGCCACCCAGAGATCTCAACGAGCCTATCCTGTTCTCGGAGATTGACCTTCTTACTGAGGCGAAGTTGGACCGCGGCGATCCTTTCCATGATCCCCTCCCTGACGATGAAATACAACACGATCCTTTCACTTCCGAATTCGCAGAGTGGCTCGGAGAAAGTGCATCTTTGCCTGTCGAGTCATCTCGGGAGGCGTCCGATGCGAATGTGGAGCAAGATGACTACGAAAGTGAGGGGCGTGATGACTCTGAGGAACAAGACGACGGCGCGACCATAGGGGGTGATAGTTTGGACGCCGATGATGCAGGTACGGACCAGATCGACGCATCTTGTCTGCGTGCGGAGTCATGTTCGGAGGTGGAAACATGGGGCCAAATCCTAGATTATGCCCTGCGTATCTATAGATCTCGCCCTCGCAGTTGTCTCTTCTTCGTCTGGCTGAACCGCAAGCACGCCCGACTCATGCGTTTCGACTCTAGCGGTGTTGTGGTTACGCGTGCCTTCTCGTATGTCCCGGCCACCGACACTGGTTCTAGTCCACTAGCAAAATTCCTGTACAACTTCGCTCGCACGGAGCCTCACAACCGTGGTACTGACCCCACCATCCAGCGGCTGTATCATTCCAATCCGAATCATCTTGCTGACATCGAGCGCATTCACGCAAAACTATCCGATTACAATCCTTTGCGTCCCAAGGAGGCAGCGAATTCGAAGGTCGCTTCCCATGTCGAGTCTGTGCCCACTGGCGATTTGCTGGAAGGTGCCAAGAACGACCCTCCCATGTACCGCATTGCTGTCTTCGACGAGAATGGCAATAATCCCAGGGATTACCTGGCTTGGTGTCCTTTCAAGCTGCCGCATTCACTACAAGGGCGTATGACTTCCGCTTACCCTGCCATTGCCCGTTTTCCACCTACCGACGGGTCAGATGACAATCCGGTTTTCTTGAAGAATTGTTTTCGTGACAGGTTGGCGCCTTCTTTACAAGAGGAGGTGGCAATCCTCAAGGTGCTAGAAGAGAAGGGTGTTGAACACGTCCCGAGGTACCAGTACGGTGGATATGTGCCCGTATACGATGGTGCTCGACCCGTTTCGAGGAACCAGGAACTATTTGTGGGATTGTCGACATTCGAGCAGTATCGCTTCGTCTGCACACCATTGTGTCGTCCGCTTGAGTGTGCGGATGATGTTCTCCAGTTCGCTCGAGCTATACAGGATGCATTCATTGGTGTGTTTCCATTGGGTTAATTTGATGATAGTTCTGACGTTATCCCAGCTCACATGGAGGCATGGGAGCACCCGACGAATGATGCCTCGAAGCAAGTTCTCCATCGCGACGTTTCCGACACCAACATTCAAATTGGACCTGATGGTAGGGGATATTTGATCGACTGGGATCTCGCGATCCTTCGCCAGATTCTCATGGACTGCAAGGAATCCCGCCGCGCCTTTTTGACTGTACGATATCTTTGCCTATCTATTTCGCCTGAATAGCTCAAAATTTCGTGGCTGACAGGGAACGTGGTATTTTATGGCGGCATCTCTACTCACGGATCCAGCAATTGCTAGCCATGGAATCCAGGAGGACATGGAGTCATTCTTCTGGGTCACTGTATACCTTCTGTTGAAGTTTTTCCGTGTCAAGAATGTTCTTCGAATCAACCTCCCCGGGATAGAACAAAAATGTTTTGACGAAGCTGACGCCGAGTTCATCAAAGGATGCTGGCGCTTGACTGGTGGACGCGAGAAAGAACATCAAATCAACAAACCGAAGGGATGGCTCGCGACACTCGAGATCTCGAGGTTCCCCGCTTTCGGACAATGGGTGCGTGACGTTCGGGAACGCCTTCAGTGTTGGTACCAGTTGAAGCAAAAGCTGGAGGCCCTGGGGGAGGATGAGCAGGACCGGGAATTGGAGGACCCGTCGGGTTTAGGTACCCACCAGAAGATGAAGAAGCTCTTCGAAGAGCTGGTGCAGTCTCTGGAGGAACCTGGAATGAATGCCAAGTTCCCTCCTCTCCCGGATCAGTTTGCTGCGCAACGCAAGTCGGAGCGAGACCGGTCGAAGAACATAGGGGTGCGGCGAGCCAAGCAATCTGCTCTGGAGAGGGAGCAACAGAAGTTGGCAATTCAACAGGAAGCCCAGCAGCACAGCAGTCGCGCGGGATCGTCTCAGGCGTCCACGCGACACTCTGCGTCAGTTTCGTCGTCGAAGCGGTCCAGCGGTCAGAAACGGGAATCGGGCACTTTGGGCGAAATAGAACACTCGGCTTCAAAGAGACGTCGTTCCTCGGCGGTTACGAAGGGAATGGATCTTTAGTGCGTTTAAATAATAGAACGTCATGGACGGTGCGTCTTCATGTAGAAACCATTGAGCGATTCAACCTTGCATCCGAGTCGTCGAGGCGAGAAGTGAAATCTACGCCTCTGTATATCCATTGAATGTATCAATATATCCACCCATTCTACGCATATTATTATTTAGAGAATTCATTGTGTCGGTGTCAAGATATACATTCACATGTCGGTGTCGATGATGAATTAATGTGTTGTGTAGGGGGGTGCACTAGTCCACAGGTTATTACTTACAATGATCTTCGAGGCATGAAAGCGCGAATGACGAAGCAAGAAAAAAAAAAAGGCAGGGAGCGAAGAAGAGATGAGCAACGCACAAGATCAAATAAACAAATAAGAAAAAGAGGGGATATAACAATCTCCTCCAGTAAATAGGATGGGGTATACACCACAAAAAGAATACAAGAAAGATAGAGACAGCACTGGCCGACTACTCTAAATGTGAAGGGATCAGCGATTTCGGTGGCCGGGCAAAGTCAACTTTGGCCGGGCGAACGAGTACCGCTTCGTGAGCGACTTGAGCTTGGTGTATGGCGACGTCTTCGGCGTGCCGCCGCCCGAGGAAAGCACGGACGATAACCCGGTACCCATGCCGTCTGACGTAGGTGTGTCCCTACCGCTCGACATCGACATGGGAGGTACGCTTTCCGGCGCTCCAACTGACGCGTCCGTCAGACTGGGCTGAGTGCCATGTATCGAAACACCCACTGTCCGCGGGACAATGGTGTGAGGCCACGACGCGGCCACAGATGTCGGTGGTGCAGCGGACTCCGTCATTGTCCCGGACGGAACGGTCATGGTGACAGAGTTATCACTGGTCGTCTCTACGCGAAACAAAGAGATGATGGCAATAAGGCTGCGGGAATTAAACCATAAAAGAGAGAGAAAAACTTACGTGACCTCTGATGCCGCGGAACACTTCTTTCGCGTGCATACCAACCAACATCGTCCTCCGACTCCTCCTGCTCGTCGAAAGAAGTATGACGCCTTGGGCGTAATTGCGTACGACGGCTAGCCGATGGAGCTGGGGATAGGGCGCGAAAAACGGGCGGCGGACTAAAACGAGGCAGCGCGTCGAGATCATCAGGCCCGCGCGGTGGTGGCGGAGGCCGCTGTGGTGGCGCGAATCCCGCTGATGAAACCGGCCGCGGTGGAGCCGGCGCGGGCCGCGGAGACATGTAGGCGCGATTCATGGACGTCGACGCAAAATCTGAGGATGACGCTGGTCGCGCAAAGGAAAGTGGACGGGACATCGCGCGTGAAGATGACGTAGGTTGTCTTGAAGACGATGAGATGGGTCGAGACGACGGAGAGAGAGGAGACGATATTGAGAAGTGATGAGACGACGACGGTGGCGGAGAGATTGGTGAGTTCGCCGAGGATAGCTCGGAGTACCCCGGACTGGGAAGCGCAGGCATAGGTGGGGGCCTGTTGCCACTGCCGCTGCTATTGCGTAACCTTAAACTACCGATTGAGAGGCGCAGACTACGCCGGCGTGCTGCAGAGACGTGACTGACGCGGCTACTGGTTCGTCTGCGTGGGGACGCTTGAGTTGCGCTCGTGCTGGTGCTGGTGCGCTGGTCCGTGGATCCCGAGCGGCGGGTTTGTGTTGGGTTGTGGCCATTGCCAACTTGCAGCATCTCGTTGTTTCCAACTGGTGCCAAGCTGAGAACGCTGGCCGCATCATCGTGAGTTGTGCTGGCAGGGCCATATTCTGTGGTTTTTGACGGGAAGGGCGTCGATGTGACTACGGAAAGGCTTTTCGCCCCGGGTACAGCCTCGACCAGGGAAGCAGTTACCATAGTTGTCGTGCGAGCAGCGGAACTTGTGGATGACGGCTTGAGGTGTGGAGCAATGGTCACGACAGCGGCTCGCTCAATGACTGCTTGACGCATTTCTTCAGCGAGTTCGCGGGCCTGGAATGTGTTGTATGTATCGTCCATCGGCGACGTGAGATAGGCATCGTATAGCTGGGTGTCATCAATAGCAAGTTGAGCATCCCGCTCATCACGCTCGTCCAGCTCTTCCGCAAGATGCTCGGCTTCACGCCACGCGTCCTCAAGCTCACCTTCAAGCTGATGGATTCTTTCCCGCGCTTTCACGAGATCGGACGTACGCCGACCGTAGCTTGTGTTGAGCTATTTATTCAGATACAAAACCAATGGATTTGAAACGCGGAGCAATGATCAGTAAGTCGAAAATATAATTGATACGAACAGATGGTCACCTTACGAAGGGCGATAGCGAGGGCGCTAGCCCAATGCGCGTCGACGAGCTTCTTTATTTGCGCAATCTGATCAGATACACGGAGCAGATCCTCCGTAAGCTGGTCGGTCTCAGCCGTTAATTCAGCTATTTGCTGTGGGAGCTGAGATAGAAAGGATGTGCTCGAGTCGCTGTCTCTCTCACAGCTCACGGCAGAGAAGGAGACAAGAGACTGGAGAAGCATGGTCCTGCGGTGCACGCTAAAGCGGTATTTAGACTGCAGCAAGCGCCTTTCTGCAGACAAGCGCTTTATCTCTGCCGGGAGTGTCTCGTCGAGGATTTCGGCGGAAAGTAGGCGAATGAACGACTCTCGAGCAGATGCACGGATGGCGCGAGAAACCATTGACTGAAGCTCCTTACCGTCCAATGTCCCTGAACAAGGTAAGACACGTGAGCGCGTTTCAAACCACGAGGCACTCACATAAGGCCGCGTCGTAAGGCAATCCCTTCCACTGCACCTGCACGGGTTCAAAGCGCGGTGGCGGGAGAGGTTTGAGCAATGCTATATTCGGCACCGACTTGATACCAAGTGGTGTATGCGAGCTCGGAAGTGAGACGGGGAGCGATGACGGAATATTAGCCGGCACTGGCGTGAAGGGCGGGGGGGCATCATGCGGACATTGTTCAGCCGAGATAGACGTAGGTGGAGAGGGGAGTGGACCGAGTGGTGGCGGAGACGAGGGCAAAGAGCGCCCGTGTGGTAGACTGACCACAGCGCGTACGGGAGTTTGGGGAGCGGACACGGGCGTAGGCACGTTTGGCGGCGTATGCGGACGCGGGGACATGACTGGTGACGCTTCAGGAATGCCAGCCAGCTTCAGATTTAAGAGCGGTGGAGGCTGGAGCTCCACGTTCACATTGACGTCCGCGTCTGTTGTGTCCATGTCAACACCATTCGAGGTAGACTCCGGTGACGCGGAGTCGTGCGGCCGTTCGTCGCCCGCCAGCCTATCTGGAACCAAAAAAATACGTGGCTCATCGTCATCCAGGACTGTACTTTTCTCTCCTTCCTGTGCCGCGGTGTCTTCAAAGATGGAGTGTAAAACTGGTTCGACCTGAGGAAGAAATTCGGCGGATCGGGGCGACGGCGTATACCGCGGGGACGATGCTACAGTGGGCGACGTCTCCTTCCGAGGCGATGGCGAACGATTTATTCGCTCTTCTGTCAGCGCGGAGAACGAGGGGGATGCACGCAACGGCCTACGAGGGCCAAGCGGCGACTGCTGAGGTCGTCCGAACGACGAGCGACGCGGTGATTTCAAAGATGAAGCAACAGACTCGGTCATGAAGGAGGACGACACGAGAACAGCATAGACCCACAGCAACAGCCAGGAAGTGCAGCGAACGAGAGAAACAGTGGCGAGTAAGTAGAACAATATTGGTTTGATGGACGGACAATTGACTGCGGACGATCACCGCGAATTCACTGACACTGATAAGCACGCGAAAACACTTTGTCAACTTTGTAGATGCACTATGTCCTATTCAATCAAAAAGTGGATAATGTACAGATTTTACATTATATATATGTAAAAGCGGGCGTATTCCGTGTAAATCGTGATTGCGTGGAGAATACGAAAGCCATGACATGTGCAGAGCATGAGTGGTGTGCGAAGGAGACGAAACTCGAAAAGGAACAAAAAGGATCAAACGGTTGACGGGGAGGTAAAGCCGTTCGAAAGCTGAAATGCAAGTCGAAGGGATAAATGATGTATACGCGGCTTCATTGCAACCCAACGTTGGTGACCCAATTGCGTACGAAAGGGAAGATCACGACGCAAATGAGACCTTCAAGCCACTGGCGTACAAAATGGACGTGGGCGCTACGGGACACCTCGACCATTAGACGCGGGTGCTACGCCACGCACTCTGCATCGCAATCCTCCGTGCCTGTACAAGTCAATTAGTTGCTGTCAACCGGTCAATCAGACAGAACGTACTTGATCCAGAGATATAGACCCCTCTCTGAGCTCAACCTTCTGTCTGCCGAAGCTGACGCGGTCGTCATCGTCGTCATCATCATCGTCAAACATGCCACGATTGTTGGTGTTACGCATCCCACCAAACGCCGCCTTCCCCCCCGCCAGCGAGAACGGTGTGGACGTGACGGCAGTAGCAAACACGCTGGAATTTGCAGGTGCACCGAAGGCCGCGAATTCCGTCACGACCTTGCGAGGCGGAGATCCAGGACTGCCAGCTACCGTCGGCGATACCGCCTTGGCGGACGGTGGTGACCGCGGTGGTGTCGCGGGAGAGTAACCGCTATGTGACGTGCGAGACTGCAAGCGAGCTTGAAGGTACTTGTCCGTGAAGCGTGTACCAGAAACCCCGCGCAGCAGGGGACGCGCGTCCGCCAGCGTAGGCGCGTTGAGATATGTGTTCACATTGTGTCGGGCTTCCTCCGAATCTCTGTAAATGCTCTCTACAACGACCTTCTTCGTGCTTTCATTGCGCAACATAAGTTTCTCGTGTAGCTCACGCGCAACGTCATCTACACTCTCGTTGTTGCCCAATATTCGCTGTGCGACTGCGTGACCAACCTCGCGCACAAGTCGCTCCATGTCGAGATTTTCAAGTACGCTGCCAACGATAGCATGAGCTAGAAGATCTGCCGTCGTCAATGGCAGCATTAGTCCCGACGTGATTTCCGTTATAGCATGATAGAAGTCATTAGCATAAGAATAGCCACTCAGCGCGGGCTCGCAGGCGACAAAGAACTGTAAGAACCCTGTCAGATGTGCTGCTATTGTAACAGGGTAAAATAGGACGAACCAGAGTGATCCCCCGCGAAGCCATCTCACGTGCGATCTGAAGAGGATCATATCCATCCGGGGAACCTTCATCGAAGCCTGTGCAGGACGCGTCAAGATTTCGAGCTCACGAAAACGTGCCATCACTCACCGTCACCATACTCGCCGATTCCGTGTGGCGGCGCATCAGCAATGAGAACTATCATACGACTCGCATTGGGGCGCCAGTCCATCTGCAGGGCCTCGGCCATCGCGGCGGTCACCGCTTCAGGACCGTCACCGCCGCCAGATGCGTACAAGGTTGAGAGATCACGGTGGACCTTCGATATATCTGAGGAGAAACCAAAGTTCTTGGTAACATAGGTGTGATCCTGTGGTGGGTGGTCGCGGAAGGCGACTAGGCCGATGCGCATGTCCTCGCGCGACTGCAGCTTTCCGGACTCAAAGATGGCCTCGCAAATGGTTTCTATGTTCTTCGTTGCAGACGAAATGTAGCTTCCTTGGCTGCCGGTGCAGTCCTGGATGAAGACAAGATCACTGAAGAAGATGAGCGATGATGTAGAGATGTGACTCAGCAGAAGATGTCCAGAGGGGAGGATACTTACAGAAGTTTGCGGCCATCGTCGACAAATACAACAGGGGCCTGGGGGAAATATTGAGGAGCGGAAGGCTCGAATTCCACGTTCATATCGTCGTCCATGGTGTGCTGCTCGTCGAGAGAGATGAGTGACTATTGTATGCGGGAAAGGACGTGTGTTGGGTCGGAATTCAACGGCGATTTCTCTTTGGAATAGCTGCCAATAATAATATCAGCTCCTCAAAAAAAGCGATATCAATCGACCGAACCTACGTAGATTCAGAAAACTGTGCTTCGAGGATCAGTAATGGCAGGAAGCAGGCAAACACGCGGCTGGGTGGCGAGTTCAACCCGCAACGGGTTTCGAACTCCAGGTCGCCGCAAACGGCGATCAAGATCCACCATCACCTTTCGATTATGAGTCATGCAAGGCATATTCGGGTGAAAAAAGCCTGAAATGACCACAGAAACAGATTGAAAGAATCTTCTATTATAGTTAGGGTTTCCTGGCTTTCTATTTGGCAAGACAGAAACATGTGAGGGAAAACTGCTCGGAATAAAGGGGGGGGGGCCCGCCCTGTTTCCTGTCAGTGCATTTTTTTTCTAGTGATGTTTATCCTTATTCTGGTGGATTTTCTTGACTCATGTTCATGATGGTCACTCGCCGCCTGTTGTCTTCGATGGCATTCAAGTTGGGCAGTTTCAACAAGTCAAAATTGCAATCCGGCGAATTGTTGTCAATTTGGTGGTGGTGAATTCGATATCGGCATCATGAAAATAGCCGACGTAATATTATTGCAATGTATTCGCCGTCATCCACACTAATCCGTAACGAAATATGCTCATCCAGAACCTGCCACTTGCAGCTGCATGTTTTTATGTCTGTGGTCCCGGCGTTCCGATGACGTTCTGTTTGGTTTAAATAAATTCTCATGTTGTCCCGAGATGCTTTCCCGACGCTGAGCGAGAAGGAAGTCGATCAGTGCTACCCCGACGGGCCAAGGAAACAGGCCTGCGCACCATGTCGAGTCAGTGACTATAAAACACCTCTACATAGGCCGTAAATTCAGATCGGACAACGTTCTTTGCGTCTTTGTTCTCGAACCACCATGGCTACTCCTACAGCAACTGCCCTATTCCATCGAACACCATGGACACCCCCGTTGGCCGTCAAGGCTAAGGTCGATCGGCCGATCCAAGTTTTATGTATGTGCTACTGATCTCATAAGCAGGGCATGTACATCCAACGAGAAGATGGTGTGCAGCTGCTCGATGCTGTAGGGTGAGCAGTCCGATCGTCTTATCCATGCACATGAATCGACCTAGAGATGCAGAGGCGCCGCCGTCACTTCGATTGGCCATGGAAACAAGAAGGTCATCCAGGCTATCAAGGACCAGAGCGATGAACTGTCCTGTACGTCGGTTTTGAGGCGATTTCTAAGTCGTCCTATTCACAACTGCCCCAGACGTATACAACATGCAGATGTCGAATGCTCCTGCAGAGGCGCTGGCGAAGCGCCTGATCGATATAAGTAAGGGTGCGTTCGCGCGATGTGCATTCGTTTGCGGAGGTGCGTACTCTAGCGTGTTCGGTTGCATCAACAGCTCATCGATCTTCGTGCAGGCTCCGAGGCCATGGAAGGCGTCATGAAGACAGCCAGACAGGTACTGAACGTTCAGTACGCCTTTGCTACCATATGACTTACCACCACGGACAGTATTTCTACGAGTCAGGACAACATCAGCGCGTCAACTTCATCGCTCGCAAGCTCTCCTTCCACGGCAACACCCTATCGACGCTTGCGCTCGCGTATCATCCGACGCGCCGCTTACCATACGCTGACATCCTGGACTCGAAGCACTTCCACCATGTTTCTCCGGCATACGCCAAGCGCTTTCAGAAGCCCGACGAAACCGAAGAACAGTACGTCGAACGTTTGAGGCAAGAACTTGAGGAGAAATTCCTCGAGCTTGGCCCGGACACTGTAATCGGCTGTAAGCATAACTTTTCTTCTACGTTCAATCGCGCGAGCAAGTGTTGACCGTATCCGCCAGTTGTTGCAGAAACTGTTGTTGGTGCAACGTGAGCTTAAAGCTAGAGAGGTGACAACATCATAGATTCAGTTTCGTCATTGCAGCTCTGGCGTGGTGCCGCCGCCAAAAGGATACCTCAAAGCCATGAAGTCTGTCTGCCATAAATATGGCGCCTTATTCATCTTAGATGAGGTCGGCATTTTTTGCTCATTGTTTTCCTTCCCTATATTCATTGTTGTCTTACTTGTAGGTCATGAGGTTTGTCTCTCTACCATCTATCTCAAGAAGCCGTAATAAGTGGTAATTCCAGCGGATCGGGACGTATGGGTTCGACGTTTCATGCATGGGAGGCATACGAGGGCATGGATGCCAAGGTGAATCATCAGACTTGAGATTGTATTTCTAGCAAGGCAATTTAATTTCTCCTACAGCCCGACATCCAGGCGATTGCCAAGGGTCTCGGCGGTGGCTATGTCTCCATCGGTGCCGTGCTTATGAGCCAGAAGGTCGTCGACGGCATGGGTGTTTTCTGGAAGCACGGACATACATACCAGGCACAACCCACTGCGTGCGCAGCCGCGCTCGCCGTGCAAGACGTCATCGCATCCGGAAACCTGCTTGAGAACATTGAGATCCAGGGCGCGTACCTCGGCCAGCTCCTCCGTGAGCGCCTTCTTGCCCCGGGCTCTGTGGCGGCGCCGTACGTTTTTGATATTCGTGGGAACGGTGAGTTCTTCAATTGGGCTTTGCTCGAGGTGTGGGAGTATTGACCCTGTTCCTTTCAACTTGCTCTCCTTTGCTATGTGGATTTGGCTGTGCTATGCAGGCGGCTTTTGGGCAATTGAGTTTGATCGCTCAGACCTTGCCATGCCGATGCAGCGGTGTGCTTTCGAGAAGGGCTTGATCATCATGGGCATGACCGGTGGCTCGAGCATTGACGGAAAGATAGGCAGTCATCTCATCCTAGCCCCAGCATACATCGCGACGAAGGATGATATCGAGAAGATTGTGGACCTGACGGTGCGGAGCATCGAGGAAGTCATTAAAGCGCTGTAAACTGAGCATTTATCTGACCATACGAGCAATATCTGTACGTTGTCGGTCATTTATATATTTAATGCAAATATAGAACACGACGGTGACCCACAAATTGATCAAATCTACGCAAAGAACAAGGGAAAATGGTGCCGTGATGCCCTAACCTGCGAGCGCGTCCCAGCATTTCGTTTCGCAACTGCCTCGTTCAATCTGCATTCAGCGTCTGTTGTGCTTGATAAACGTATAGTCCTTCAAGCTGAAGACCCATCGGACTGGTATCTCAAGAAGTCCATGAGCGCTTCGTGTAAACGTGCTTGGACTTGCTGGTTGTCTGCGCGTAGAGAAGTCAAGCTCGCGAAGCACAGGTCGGAGCCATTGCGGATTGACTTGCCTCTGAATAACCGCGCCACATCGTCCATCTGTTGTTCGTGATTTTGACGCATTGTGCTCAGCAAGATCTGCATCAGCTCATCTTTGCGAAGGGTGGCGTTCGGTTAATGTGCTATGTACATAGCTGCCTAGCGGCGGCAGTGACAACTTGAACGCACCTTGCTCCCGTTCCCGAAGCACATCAAGCTGTCTGCGCTCCTTCTCGGTGTCCATATTCTGCCGAATAGCTAGGATAATCTCGCGCATGTCCCGCGCCTGGCGTTCCATCCGCTCGCATCGTTCAGCCTCAGCTTTGGCTTCCTGTTCGGCGTTGCTCGCTTCGTCGGCTTTCCGAACGCGACACGCTTCCGAGCGTGCTTGCAACGCGGCTCGTATTTGCGCTGCTCTTTGAGACAGATCTTGGTATGCGGCTTTGTCCATCCCGATTCACTGCTTGAACATACTCAAGTATGATAGGCGCAGAAGATTATGACGATATCTGTAGATGTTATCACCTTCAATCGACATCAGTGTGCCGTCGACCTCGCGATCAGCAGCGCATCGACATTCAGCGACTTGGCGGCTTCGGGAAGTACTCCGTTCCGGTTCTCAACAATCAATATTCAATCGCGGCGCATATTCAAATTGTGTAAAATATCGTTGTTCAGCATATGCATAATTGCATTCCTTTTGCCAACCGACCACTTTGAGGTGATCTTTCTCATGCTAGTCAGCAACAATTTCCGAATCTGGTTCTAGACAACGGACGACCCACTGAGGCAACAAGACACTCGCAGAGCCTGGTGACTTGCAAGTTCGCCCTTCAGTGTGAGTATTGTATACTTCGGCGTTCTGCAATCGCAGCCACGTTCAAGCGTAGTGGTCCATTGACGCCGTGCCCAGGTTAAATGAAGAGCATTCAATGCTTGTGGTCCCAGCTTCTAGCTAGTCCAATACGATTCTGGTTCTGTGCTGTCCCCGAGACATGTAACTACCCGTCAAGCACGGCACTCTGGGCTGGCTCTCCATGTGCACCAAGCATTTATGTGCATGTGTGTATCTGTGTCCATGAAGCGCTAGATCAGAAGAAGCAAGAGAACTCAGCCTATCATGGACTCTACTGAATGCTGCTCGCCCGTGGTTCCCACGAGTGTACTCCGCACAATTGCCTGCACCTCGCGACCTCGTGTCATACGTTCTCGACTCACGCTTCCTGCTCGGTCTCAAGCTGACTGAGTCTGACGTCGGAGCACGAGTTTAAGGTGAAATTTCCATGCCTCCGGTCGCTTGCTCCCGCTTTGTATTCATTTGCATACCTATGAATCTGTTCTGTTCAGTCGGCTCTTCCTGCTTTGCAGTTTGGAATACCTCCACTCTGGTGCTCTTCAGTCTGCCTGAAATTTCGGTTTGATAGCCTCTTCCAATCTTCCATCCTTCGAAGTGCGCCTCGGTGTAAACTCCCATGGATGCACCACATCAGTCTCCATCCACGACAAACCCACACAGCGTCACGAACACGGTCGTGGAGGATTCCAATGCGACAACCTCCCCAAACCAGTTGATCAAGGCAGCCGAAAAGTCCCCGTCAGATAAGGATGCCATACAACCTCGAAGCTCGCTGCCGGCAAATGAGGACGCAGACAAGGCGGCCTACCCCCGCGACATCCGCTTCTGGTTAATTTTCGTCGCTATTTGCAGTTCGACATTGCTCGCCGCGCTCGACCTTGTATGTACTATTTTGCCTAGGCGTGCACGCAATGCTGACCAAGAGCCTGATACTCATAAAACATACCGCTCACGCGTGTGCTTTACGGCCCGTATCTCTGTGCTTCTTTTCCCACGTCGTGTAGGGCGGTGTAGGCACGGCTGCGCCCACCATCGTAGCCTCGCTAGATGGTGGGGACTTCAGTTGGGTCGCCGCGGCATACAACCTTTCGTCTGCTGCCTGCCTTCCGCTGAGTGGCAACCTCGCACAGATCTTTGGACGAAAATTCATTCTACTCGGTGCACTTGTCGTCTTTGCAGCTGGGAGCGCGGTCAGTGGCGCTGCTCCCACAATGACAGTGCTTATTGTCGGTCGAGGTACGTGCTTTTTCCAGCATGCCGCGTCCTTCATATAAGAAGACATTTTTTCAACCCGCACAAACAGCCGTGCAGGGAGTCGGCGGTGGGGGGATACAAGCCTTGACATCCATCGTCATCTCCGATCTCGTTCCCTTGCGAGAACGTGGTTTGTTCACGGGAATAACTGGAATGTGAGTGTATCTTATAACGAACATTTTGTATCGCGACCTGCGTTCTAGAATAAGTTCAGAGCTGCGAGTGTCGATCCCCTTGCTTTTTTAAACGGTACAGGCGTGAGCGTGCACAAACTTAACAACATGAGTACTCCTGCAGGATGTGGACGTTGGGCTCGATTATCGGTCCATTCGTTGCAGGCTCTCTCGCCGAAAAGGCGTCAAGCACCATCGGTGGCCATTTCGTCGATGGCTGGCGGTGGCTCTTCTACATGAACCTCCCGCTGTGTCTGCTTGCGTTCGTCAACGTCTCTGTGTTCCTCAAAGTTCACCGTCCCCGCGGCGACGTGTGGGCGAAGCTCAAGACAGTCGATTGGCTGTAAGTCTTTGCTCGAGCTTAGTACATACTTGACGCTGTTTTTCTGGAACTGAACTGAACTGAACTTTTTCGTGCTGCCTCGTGCATGGTTACCCGGAATTCAAATACAGTGGGAACGCGCTGATCATTTCATCGACGACGTCGACGATGATCGCTTTGACATGGGGTGGAGTCCGTTTCAGCTGGAGCTCGTACCATGTGCTTGTGCCCCTCTTGATCGGCTTCGCAGGCATGGTTGCAAGCGTAGCATACCAATGGAGCGGCTGGGTTGAGCGCCCTACGGTGAGCCTTCGGCAGAAGAGTCTCATTCTCATGGAAATTTTGACATCAATTCTCTGACCCTGCGTAGATCCCGAAGGTCATCACGTCGAACCGAACGAGCTTCTTTGGCTATGTGGCCACTTTCTTCCAAGGCATGGTCTCCATAGGTGTTGGATGTATGTGAAAAAAAAAAGGAAAAAAAAAAACAGGGGCTTTCGATTAAACTTGAAGGCAACTAACGAGTTCATTCGACCTAACAGTCTATTTGTGAGGCACCTATTCCACGCTACCTGGCTTTTCTGAAGATTATCTACTCTGAAATAGACCAACGTGGTTCCAGTCTGTGCGCGCAGCATCCCCTCTCAAGTCTGGACTCCTCTTTCTGCCAATGAGTGCCACCATATCGCCATCAGCAATATTTCAGGGACTTCTTGTGGCACGAACCGGGAAGTATCGACTTGTGGTGCGCATGGCGTGTCTCTTCAACTAGAATTTGCATCTATCTGACACAATTGCGGCGTAGAATATGGCTGGTTGGGCATTCATGATTCTTGGCACCGGTCTACTTATTTCAATGCGCGCGTCAACACCGTTTGGTGCCATTGCGGTGTACCAGCTTGTGCAAGGCCTCGGCATGGGGCTGCTATACGCGACAACGGTACGCAGCAGATAATTTTCCCTTCGACGCGTTATCTCATCGGCTTATTTCACAAAACGCCGTCTTTTCACTACACCACAGTTCACCGTTCTTGCACCACTGCCTATTACAGAGAATGCAGCGGCGATCAGCCTGCTCACATTCTTGCGCGCGTTCTCGCAGGCGTGGGGTATCTCGATCTCAGGCACGATACTGCAGAACGAGTTACTGAAGCGTTTGCCGGCCGCCGTGTTCGAGGCGCCGTATCTCGACGGCGCGGATTCGGATGACCTCGCGTACACCCTCATCCCGCTTATCCCGGACATGCCCCCAGCATTGCACGACGAGACGGTTCACGCGTTCCAGGAAAGTATGCGTATGATCTGGATCGTGTTGTGTGTCCTGTCCGGCGTCGGCGCGCTTACATTGCTCGGTGTTAAGGACGTCGAGCTGAGTCGTGGAACGGACGGAAGATGGGGACCCAAGTCACGTGTCAAAACCGCAGAGCCGAAGGTTGAGGAAGGTTCGGACATTAGCGGTGACCAAACTAATGACGTCCAAGTATTGACTACAGACGCTACAAAGGAACAAACACAGAGCGACCCAGAGAAAGTGGATGTTGTTGACGTAGGAGCAAAGGAATAACACATCTAATTTAAAATAGAAAGTGAAGCACAGTGGTTGTGTGACTACCATTGTCAAATTTCCTGAAATGGAAATCGTACATGTTTTGTAGCCGTTTACACACTGGCATATTGAGAACCTAGATTTGTAGAAATGTATTTTGTCGGTAGTTTTTTTGTTGAATAATTTTCGTTATTGAGAAAACAAAGGATGGGAAAATTATTGTGGGCTGACGCAAGTCGCTCTCGAGGGAAGTCGGGCGGGACCGAAGCGACGACGGATCAGCAATGGCCGAGACTCCGCGTAACTGCTATAACTCTTGAGCAGCTGCACATTTGGCCGTTGCTCTCCTGCTCAAAATGCGACGAGATGTGCGCATCCTACTCGTTGGCGATGGTCTGTCTCATCACTTGTGCTGTTTACTGTGGTATAACGTTCGTCAGAGGGTGTCGGGAAGAGCACCATCATAACATCTCTCATCAAGGAGTCTTTCGTCGCCCACGTACGCGAACTCGAGCAACCTTCAGATTCATTTCTAACACGGATGTAGGTCCAACACATCGTCCCAGAAGTCACCATTCCTCCGGAAGTGACGCCTGAGAATGTTACTACCTATATCGTCGACTCCGGAGGTGTCCATCCATTTCCTTAGGCGTTAAACCTCCACTAAATCCAGCTTTTAGCTGGCCCGCAGGACAAAGCGCACCTAGAAGCAGAGATTCGAAAGGCTCATGTCATCTGTGTGGTGTACTCTATAGACAACCCCCAGTCGTTCGATCGAATACCAACGTACTGGCTTCCGTATTTCCGACAGCTCGGTGTCAACGTATGTGTTCTCTCTCTCTTTTCGTGCACACAAAGCATGTTGTTGGAATTGAACAGGTTCCCGTTATTTTGGCCGGTAACAAGATCGACTTACGTGGTGGTGAGGTCACAAATGAGGCCCTCGAGGACGAGATTGTCCCCATCATGAACGAGTTCAAGGTCCCCTTCCTTTTTGTTGCGCACGTACACAACTCCGATGACGCGTCACTTCACACAGGAAGTCGAGACATGCGTGGAGTGTTCGGCAAAGATCCCGTTGAACGTGTCCGAGGTTTTCTACTTTGCGCAAAAGGCCGTCTTACACCCAACTGCGCCACTATATGATTCACGCGACCATGTCCTCAAACCCGCCTGTGCAGCAGCACTTCGTCGTATCTTCAAACTTTGCGACGCTAATAAAGACGGCATCTTGGATGCCGCTGAACTGAATGAATTTCAGGTAGGCCCTGCCGTGTCCACTTTCCTGACTCGCTGCTCTCTTTTGTAGATTTTATTTACTTCGTGTTACTGACCCTACGTACAGCGCAAGTGTTTCGATGCACCGCTACAGCAGCAGGAGCTGGAAGGCATCCGGGAAATGGTCCAGCAACATGCAGACGGTGGTGTACGTGACGGGGGTTTGACTGAGGCAGGCTTTCTTTACCTGCACACGATCTTCATCCAGCGTGGGCGCTTAGAAACAACATGGACAGTGCTCCGCAAGTTCGGATATGCGGAGGACCTGCGCCTCACAGAAGCATTCCTTTACCCCAAATTCGACGTCCCGCATGATTGTTCCGTCGAATTCAGCCCGCTGGGGTACCAGTTTCTCACTGACATCTTTGAGACGTTTGACAAGGTTTGGAGGTATGCAGATGACTTGTATGTGATGCTGAGAATGGTGGTAGGACCGGGACGGCGCGCTCAATGCCACCGAGCTGAACGATCTCTTTAGCACGACACCAGGGAACCCATGGGTTGCGCAGAAGTTCCCGGACACGACAGTATCGGACGATGCGGGCGCGGTAACGCTACAAGGCTGGCTCGCACAATGGAGTATGTCAACGCTGCTGGATCATCGTACGACTCTTGCGTATCTCGCGTACCTCGGCTATCCCGGCACGGCGGGTGCAGACGGCGATCAGACGAAGGCTTTGCATGTGACGCGTCCGCGCAAAGTTGACCGACGGAAAGGCAAGGTGACGCGAAACGTGTTCCTGTCGTATGTTTGCGGCGCCGCAGGATGCGGTAAGACGATTCTTTTGCGCGACTTCGTGGGTAAGCCGTTCAGTGCCGCGTACGAGCCCACGAACCGCCTGATCAGCGTCGTCAACTCCGTCGCCATCAATGGCGGTGAAAAATACCTTGTGGTGAGCCTGCAGAACCTTTGTTCTCCCACTTGCGGTTTGCCTTTCCTTTCTATTTTGTGTATCATTGTTGCGTTTTTCTGTTGTTATTGATCTGTTTTCTTGTTTTATATAGTTGCAGGAGTTCGGAGCAAGTCATGAAGCAGAGATGCTACGCAATTCAAAAAAGATGGATCTTGCGGATGTTCTCGTTTGTGTGTATGATTCCAGCGATACCAATTCTTTTTCGTATATCAGTAATCTAAGGGTGAGTTGTGTAGCTGGTGTTTTCTCTGCGGTTCTTGTTTTAACCGCTTTCGCACGAGATGTCGTGTTTAACGTCTTGCTGTTTCTGCGGTCGCTTGTCGCTTTTATCCACCTTGATATGTGACTGACAAATTACTAGCAACAATATAGTCTCGATCATATACCCACATTGTTTGTCGCCACAAAATCCGACTTAGATCTAGCCCTGCAAGTGAGTATCTTTGATCATCTCACGCGTTCAGAGCGTGGACTGATTTCATCCTCTTTACAGCGACATGAAGTACAACCCGACGTGTACTGTCGACGGCTTGGTCTGCAGGTGCCGGTTGCGGTTAGCGTGAAGAGTGGTCAGACTGCGGATGTATTTCATGCAATATGTAGCGTCGCGATGAACCCGTGCGTTGTCTTTTCCCAATCCTTGTTAACATTGCCCGTTAAAAGCACATGTATCCTTCAGATATAGCGCAATACCGGGCGGCGCAGATCGCGCCCTGACGATCGCGGCTCGTTGGCGCAAATATGTGACAGTGACCGCGCTGCTGACCTGCTGTGCGGCCGGAATGATCGCCCTGTTCCGGACGCTGCGACGGCTACCTCCCTCGTCCTCGGCGGGATTCCAGTCATGGTGGACAACACTCGCCGGGTGGGTGCTCGTAGGCAATGGCAAACGGTAGCGACGTTGACGTGTTGTGCTTAGCTGGTTGGGCTTGGAAGACGAGTATTAGCAGGGGCGTGCCATCGGTCTGTTGAGAGGCGTCTCGCATTCTACATATTTACTCATAATAATATTGTGTTTATTGCATGCAAAGTGGTGTATAGAGGAACATACGTCACTGCGGATTCATACACGATTATACATACTTAACAACATGCACGTCTACATAAGCAGATCGCCTGCTACGATGCTCAGGTGGAAGCAGTATTTATTTACGTAGGGGCACTTCGTTAAAGCCCCTGAGTCCTTGCGATTGTAGCGCGTCGCAGTGCCCTTGTGCCGGCGGTGGAAAACTGTGAATCGCAACCAGTCCTTTGCTACTACGTAGTCCTTAGGGAACCACTTGCAATGGCAATTTAGCTTTTCACCTGATAACAAATGATCACTTCTGAACATCAGGACACAAAGAGATCGTTGTATTTTATAACACAAAAAATGTTTCATAACCTACATCTTGTTGTTCACACATCCAGATTCATGTCTTCTGCTTAGTTGCATTACCAATAAACTGGTCAAACCAACGGAACACCTCCCAATGCCATTTCAAACTATCGATAACTCGTTAGCATCAATGCATCTCCCGAACAAGAAAAGCCATGTAAACAAAAATAACTACCTGTTGCCGTGGTTGAGAACCCAGTGGTTTTCATCAGGGAATATCACTAATCGACTTGGAACACCGCGCCTAGTATCAGTCATCGGTCAGCCGTGAGCGTGAACTGATAACATCAATGGACGTACTGCTGTAGCGCATTGAACGCGCCGATACCCTCCGTCTCTGGGAGTCGATAGTCCTTGCTACCATGAATTAGTAGTTGTGGCGTCGACCACTTGTGCACGTAGTTTGACGGGTTGTATCTGTGAAAGTCTGTAAGTTTTAGACTAGGCACAGAACAGACAACGTACTTTTCCGCAAGCTCCTTGGACGTCTTCTCCCACGGTCTGGTATTGTGAGCAGTGTCCACATATGAGCAAAAGTCAAGACCTTACCTTCCGCCCCATTCATGATTGAACTACAAGCACATTCAACATGCGACGAGGACACAACAAATCAAGATCGACGTACAAAGAACAACTCGTCGGTCGAAAATCCATTATAAGTCGAGTCGAAGACACCGTCATGACAAACAAGAGCCTGTACGAATAAGCACCTGCAAAGGACAGCGCGTAGAGACCGATGCGTCAACTCACCTTGAAATTGAAACCAAATTCAGGGTGTCCTTGAATCCAGTTGATCGCATAACCTCCCCAGCTCGAGAAGCCTCAGCAAAAGGGATCATTGTTCCAATAGCAAAATGTACCTAGCGCCTGCAGCGACAGCGCGGTCAACGTCGATCTGTGATAGTGCGGGTGAGTTGTTTGAATGTACTCCCGAATCAACCCGTTCGCACCTCGGGATATTTGCTCAAGGCATATTTCCAACCCTTTTGTATATCGACAAACGGCTTTCCGCCCCAGTCCTCGGTAATAGCATCGGTGAGCTCTGCATGATATAACATTGCCAATCACATGCCATAAAAATGTAATGAAAAAAAAAAACATACCCTGCCCGAATGTCGTGCTACCAGTTGGGTTAAACATGATGACGAAATAGCCTTGCTGTGCGAAGACTGACACGATTTTTCTCGGCCCAACTAACATGAATCGAAAATCGGGACACACCATTGGGATTCCATCTGGTCGACCACTGATCTTCCCAGGCGCCTTGCGGGCCTACACAAGTTTCAGCCTTATCGTAGAGTGATGTAAGGGAAAAGCCAACTTTACCTCCGTGAATCAACAAAACGACGGGCCATTTCTTTGTCTCGCCGAGAGCCCACCCAAGTGGTTTCACTGCCCAGCCCTGGATCGACTTACCTTCAGCGCCTTCAAAATAGAACTCCTCGCCGTCCGCGAACCTCTTGTCGCGAAGAGACTCGGTCGTGAGGTGCGTGACCTGCCGAACTTGAGTAGCGTGATAGGTTGGCAACGGTGAGTCGGCATCTGCGTTCGCGATCTGCTCCGACAAGTCCTTCAATCCACTAATAAGAAAGACGTCGTTGGGCGACGTGAGCGATGACTTCGAGAAAAGCAGACGACCTCCGCTCAGTGGTTGCACGGCTGACACTGCGCCGGTCTCCGTCAATGCAACAGGCGTATGGTATTTCACGGGCAACGCTGGATCGACAGTCGACTCTGCAGGAGTCTCGGGTACAGGAAGCACGAAAACCTTGATCTTGGCCCGGTCGCCTGCGGAGAGGTAGAGGAGCTGGTCATTTTTAGAGAACTGCATAATGCCAGTAAGTATTGCATTGAAAACGGCACGCGAGACAGAGTGACGCATACAGCCAAAGAGTCGGGCGAGCGGTCCCACTTCTGCGTCAGTGTGTACCGAACGCTCTTCCTGAGGTCGTAGACGACGATCTTGAATCTGAACAATGATAATTGAAATGATCTTACAAAGACGGCTTTCACGCACCTGTCGGATTCATACCCATCCTCGTCAAGCTCCAACCATGCGACTTTGCTGCCTTCTGTATTGAACACTGGACTATGTGTGGCCCCTTGTTTTCCGGACGTAAGCTCCCTCGGAGTTCCGGGTGCTGTGAAGTCGACAATATATATCTATAAGCAATGCAGTAAGTCAGGCATTTTACGACCAGATGAGCTGCGCGGACGTTCTGTCTCGTATGCCATGCCTCGGGCAATACTGGGTGTTTAGCGGTATAAACAAGCTGCGTAGCAGAAACGTCGAAATCGTCCGTCCCACCGAAAGGCTCGACAGGAGAACTCTATCGGCAGATGGATAAGTGACATTTGATACTCGGGCGTGAGGGGGGCGTACATGGCCGGTGCCTTGCAGAAGGTTGGTGAACTGTTCTATGAACGTCCACTTCCCATCAGCTTCGCGGTACAGCGGTACTGAGAACAGTGAGGCAGTCGTCGGTCCGACCCAGTGATCCCAGTGCCTGTCCGAAGTTGGCAAAACCGTCAATCTGAAATGGCACTTTATTCACCTCATGAACGTGTGGTCATATACAAGCGCACTCGTCCCACGATTCCCCCACGCCGTGTCGTGCTCTGGTACGGCCGAGAGGTCGCCGTCCGGGTGCACATAAGCAGAAAAGACAAGAGTCTTCGCAGGGGCAACATAGCGGAAGTTGCTCGCTGTCGAACCCGGAAATGAGCCAAGACGTGTTGGCGGCTGTGGCGCGCTGATATGAAACGCGTCGGTTGTGTCGACATGGAGGTCAATCGCGTAGAACGCAAGAGACTTGTCATCATCCTCCGACACGACATGTCCTAGTGTACGGCGATCCAGCCAGAACGTTTCACCGCCCTTCTCAAGCTGATGGTGCAGCTCAGATCGTATTGTAGTACACAACGTAAAGCAAGGTATAACGTACGGGAATCTCTAGTGGTTGTGCGGTCGAATCGAGAGCCGCAATGAAAACCGACTTTCGATTCCTCCGGGGCTGGGTCAGACTTCGCATCCACTGCACTCGCTCGCTCCTACGGCGTAACTCACTTTTTATCGTTGAACGAGTACTGGCTGAAGGGAACCAGCACGAGATCGCCTGGCTCGTTTGCAATGCCTGTGCCGGGACGACCAAGCTCAACAAGATCCTTGGGCGAGAAGACGCCAGGGCCTTCTTGCAGTTGAAAACTCATGCTTTCACTTGCTGTCGAGGCCGAAGAGTACAAGGCGCTCAGCGGCGCCTGCGCAACCAGTAAGCTGTCGAACCCGAACCGCATGGCTGGCTCGTGGACGACGTGATCAATCAAGAAGGGCACATTGATAACATTATATGTAGTCTCCCGAAAGGAGACAGAAACCAGCTGGGACCCCATCCATCCCACCCTCACTCTTGTCCTCGCACGATGCGTTTCTTTACATAAAATGATATGTGTGTACTAAAAAAAACATGGATATATACATGCAATGGATATACAGAGGCGTAAAATTTACTTCTCGCGTCGAGGACTCGAATGCAAGGTTGAATCGCTCGATGGTTTCTACATGAAGACGCACCGTCCATGACGTTCTATTATTTAAACGCACTAAAGATCCATTCCCTTCCTAACCGCCGAGGATCGACGTCTCTTTGGAGCCGAGTGTTCTACTTCGCCCAAAGTGCCTGATTCTCGTTTCTGACCGCTGGACCGCTTCGACGACGAAACTGACGCAGAGTGTCGCAATCCATTAGCCAAGGTCTTGGATGCCTGAGACGATCCTGCGCGACCACTGTGTTGCTGGGCTTCCTGCTGGATTGCCAACTTCTGTTGCTCCCTCTCCAGAGTCTCCAGAGCACATTGCTTGACTCGCTGGACCGCTATGTTCTTCGACTCGTCTCGCTCCGACTTGCGCTGCGCAGCAAACTGATCCGGGAGAGGAGGGAACTTGGCGTTCATTCCAGGTTCCTCCAGAGACTGCATCAGCTGTTCAAAGAGCTTCTTCATCTCGTGGTGGGTACTTAAACCCGACGGGTCCTCCGATTCCTTGTCCTGCTCATCCTCCAGGTCCTCCGGCTTTTGCTTCAACTGATACCAACTGTGAAGGCATTTTCGAACATCACGCACCCATTCTCCGAAAGCAGGGAATCTCGAGATCTGGAATCTCCCGAGGAATCCCTTCGGTTCTTCGATTTCGCACTTTTTCTGGAATCCACCAGTCAAGCGCCAGCGTCCGTTGATGAACCGAGCCTTGGCTTCGTCAAAGCAAGCTTGTTCTCTCTCGGGAAGGTCGATTCGAAGAACGTTCTTGACACGGAAAAACTTCAACAGAAGGTATACAGTGACCCAGAAGAATGACTCCATGTCCTCCTGCATTCCGTGGCTAGCCATTGCTGGATCCGTGAGTAGAGATGCCGCCATGAAGTACCACGTTCCCTGTCAACCATGCAAACTTGAGCTTTTCAAGAGAAGTAGATAGGCAAAGATAACGTACAGTCCAAAAGCCGCGGCGGGATTCCTTGCAGTCCATGAGAATCTGGCGAAGGATCGCGAGATCCCAGTCGATCAAATATCCTCTACCAGAGGGTCCAATTTGAATGTTGGTGTCGGAAATGTCGCGATGGAGGACTTGCTTCGAGAGATCATTCGTCGGGTGCTCCCACGCCTCCATGTGAGCTGGGATAACGTCAGAACTATCATCAAATTAACCCAATGTAAACACACCAATGAATGCATCCAGTATAGCTTGAGCAAATTGGAGAACATCATCCGCACACTCAAGCGGACGACACAATGGTGTGCAGACGAAGCGATACTGCTCGAATGTCGACAATCCCTCAAATAGTTCTTGCTTCCTCGAAGTGGCTCGGGCACCATTGTATACGGGTACATATCCGCCTTACTGGTACTTCGGGACGTGTTCAACACCCTTCTCATCTGGCCACTGCGCAGTTTCTGCATGGAAAGTAGCACATCAAAGAACAAAAAAGGATGCAATTAGAACAATCCAACGGGATTGAAGCGGGTGGGTACGCACTGTGCATAGACGAAGGTCCTTCCTCCGCCTTCGAGTCGAGGGCGGAGGCATACATGCCACCTGCCGATAAAGCGATAGCGAAGACGCAGGCAACAGCCTTGAGACGAAAACATTCAGGAGACTATCCACAGAGTAGATTGACGCTAAACTCACCATCCCAGCACCACGAGCTGCCGCCATTCTGCAATACAGAGGAAGTTATACAAAATGTTTTTATCTGGACACAGCGATGTGGAACGGAAGATGGGGAGGCAGTATAGCGCTCGAAGTCTTATATACATATAGGAGGACGAATCGCATATGCACTGACCTGATGTCACACATCATCAGTGAACGGGGCGTGTTAGGCCCCCGGCATGCCCGCCTGTATGTCCGATACAAAAACCCTAATTTTGGGCATTTTCGTCAAGGCTGTTTCCGCAAAATTCGGCACATAAATATCGGGTAGCCCCCATTTGGGTCGATTTCCGGCACATAACGTATCGGACCTCCAAACACGAGACCCCCCCTCTCCCATCAGCCGACCGACCTTTGGCGCAAGTTGGCGGACCACCGCCCTTCTATGGCCAGGCGTCGCGCTGCCTGAGCGCCTCAGGGTCGGTTTGCTCGGTGGTTCGGCACAGTATGTATCGGACCTTGTCGTCGACGCCATCCTTCCGGCACATAAAATATCGGACATGTCCCCCATTTTGAACCATTTTCGGCACATAAATATCGGACATTGGCCCATTTTTGACCCATTTTTCGGCACATAAATATCGGACATATATGGGGGCATGCCGGGGGCCTGGCGTGTTTTACTCAGATCGAGTGACCGCGTCACGCGTCTCTCAGCCTAAGGTAGGCGACACATCAACCCAGCACCCCCTGCCATCAATGCCATCACCTTTGCCATCAATTCACTCCTATTGTATCTCCTCACGCAAAATCTCATATATTACCATTTTGGCTGCTGAGAATGGTGGAAACAATGCCAATGAAGACCTCCCAGGAGCCAGTTTCTGAAAATTGTATGAAACGGTAGAGCAGTTACCATATTAAGTATTTTTGCAGGAAAGCGCTCAAAAGAGCATTTCCTTTCATTTGGAGCCATCTTCGATTTTTCGTCCCAAAGATTTGTCCGACAGGTGAGTCATATATATTACTAAAATAGGTATTATGCCCATAACAGGTAATTAGATGAGTCATTCAACTGCTCGACCTTCAGCCCTACTATCAGTGGGGAGCGGCAACGCCCTATGACTCATCGGCCTATGTACATATTTGGTCAGATTCCGATCAAGACTCATATCTATGGGTTCCGCATTATTTTAGTGACGCAGTTCCCTAGCTTTGCGTAGCCTCCACCAAAAATCATGGTAGATAGCTGAAAATTCTTCTAAAATCAATATCTCCAAAGTGGACAGAGGGAATCAAAAATAAATAAGTGGAAGGCATTGATCTATTTTGCATCAGTACCTTCCTGACCACATCTGACAATTTCCTCTGTCCACTTTGGAGATTATGTCATAAAAATGCTATCGGTACAAAAATCTGGATGTAGTATGGAGTATTGCAGAAGAAATCGCCATCGCCATCAGCAGACTGATATGGAGAATGCCAATGGCCTGAGTCATACAAATAACCGCATCTACACAATGAGTCATGCATATGTTTTAAATTTCATTTTGTCTCTAAGTGGCAAGGCTGCCATTCTGGCCCAGGAGGGTTCATATGGTGAAGATATATTATGGGTCATGCCCAGGGTCATTTTTTCATGCAGAATCACACTGGGTACATGAGGCGAGCAAAAACTTTGTTCTGGGTCAAAGATCGGCATCAGATTTGTGATTGAGGCCGGCCGCGGAACTTATCCGCTGTCCGCTTCCGGCCTAAGCATTGCCGCTCCCCACTATCAGCAATATAATATTGCCTTGCTCCCCACTGTTACATCTGCTCTGACAACAATGCCCAAAGCAAGCAAGGCCAACTAGGCCAGTTCCAGAAACCCGAAAAAAAAAATGAAAAAAAAAAACTTTGCCAATGTCACAATGGAAGCAGTTGAGAGAAAAAATTTTTTTTCGCCGCCGAGATTTGGCGTCGCTGCGGGCTCAATAATTGATCCGGATGATCCCGATCATCAAACAGGGGGGTGCTGGGTTGATGTGTCGCCTACCTTATCAGGCGAGGGAAAGTAGGGGAAGTGTGCATTATTTGAGGGCTATACAATACATTTGGTGGTGGCGACCGACCTATATGCGCAGGCTCTCCTTCGTACCCCAGCCCAAAACACCGGCCCACGATCTCCACATGCGCTCGATGATCTTCAATTTCGTATCGCGCGAGAAGCCAGGATCCTCGAGGTCGCCCACGTCTTCCAGGAAACCTGAGACATCAGCAGAAGGTCCTGTTGCAAGAAGTGATCGCTAGGCTGCGAACTCTCCGCGGTTAACAGCAGGCGCTCGACTCGTCTGTAGCCGTAATCAGTAAAATAAGAAAACTAGTGCACAGCAAGAAAAGTGAACTAGCCTTGTTGTGAACCACATCACTGCGCGCCGCCGCCGTGATCCATGACTGGTGCCGCCACGCCACATGCTACCTAAGTAGCCAAGAACAAGGTACAGGACGAGAAGCGAGGGTGCGACACCCACAAAACCGAATGTCAGCTCCTGGGATTTGAGGAGCCGGTCGATACCAGTGAGAGCTTGGTCGATACCGACCTGCAGGACATGCGGCGTAAGAAAGTCATGCCAGAGCAGCAGAGAAGATAGCTTGCCTTGGCTTGGCTTTTTGGACCTGCACAAACACGTTACGCAACAGAAAGCCAGTCATAGCAGACCAAACGGGACGCCGTATGTCCTGTTCGTACAGCCTAAGCACCTGAGTTAAATCGCCCGTACGAATCTCCTTTGATAGATTCTGCAATTGTTCTGCGCTGTAATGAAGCTTGTCTCGAGCTAGGTCAAGCGTCATGCGCTCCAGCGACTGGTGAATAATGTAAACGGGACGGTTGCACGCGGCAGATCAGCTCGTGCGCACCTCCACGTCCGCCATGACACCCTCTTTTCTCACGATAACGCCACCGCTACCGTCCTCTCCTGCGCGCACCGTGCGGAGCACATCTTTGATAGGCTCGACGACCCAGCCGATTAGGAAGCCACGAGCCGTCTCACGCACATCGAGGAGCATACTGTACAGCGTACTGCGCTCCTGCCATAATGCACGCGCGCCAATGACGAACAGCGGCGGGCCAAGGAGAAGTCGTGGCCACAAACGTGTGAGGCGTCCTGGTCGCACGAGATCTTTCATGGAGACTTGCACATGAGCGTCCGCCGAGACCCATCGCGCAACTTCAGTCACTTCATTGGCGAGGTCCAGCATCGTGGGGTCTAAGGGCACAGCGTCTTCGTCCCGGTGAATGCCACTCAACGAACTGAAGAGCAGTCGTGCAAATTCGGCATTGTCGGACACGTGGAGGTGCTGATCGAGTGAGAGGCGCATGTCGGCGAGGCGTCCAAGTGAAGTCGCGCGCTCGTCGCGCAGCACCTGTAGCTTTTGGCGCTTGAAGCGGCATTCAGCACGAGTGAGGTCAACCGGTGAAATAAAAAGGGTGAACAAGACGCGTGTAAACGTGGATAAAGCGTCTATACATGTAGACAGAGCTCGAATAGGAATTTCAGCGGCTGCATTCAGGTCCCGCGGGTGTTGGGGAATGAGGTATAGAGAAGACATCAGGGTGAGTGACAATTGCATCGGGTGCTCGTGCAGGTGCGGATAAGCCGTGACAAGCAGCGATGTTGGGCTGAACGCGCTGAGCCGCTGGGTGTAAGCGCGACTGATAGATGCGAAGCTGAGTGGCAAGCTCTGTGATCTCAGTGCATCCACCAGAGCGCGTAAAACGCGCGCCACACGCAAGGGGAGTGCTGAAGAGCAACGGTCAGTCTTTATTGAAAGTGCAATATGTACATGATACCGCGCACTCTGAATGAAGTATGAGATAACATTGAAGCTAGAGCGCTCAATATCTGTCCACCACTCTGCCTCGTTCTCAGCTTGGGTGGCTTGAGCCAGATGATGGTCGAGAGTGGCGGCGTACACTCTCACAATGGCCTTCTGGATGACGACGCGGTAGAGCGCGGTCTCCTCTGCATCCAACGACCGCGCTGCACCTGCCGCTCGATAGTTGGCATCGGTTTCTCGAAGAGTATGTAGTCTATTGACGAGCCAATCGAGCGACACAGAGTCGATGTCATCGTCGGCGAGCGCAGCGGTGAGTGGCTGAGAATTGAGGAACACGGATTCCTTTCGATCCAACAGACCGATATAGTGATGAACAAACGACGACGGTATAGTCGTCAATAAATAAGATGGAGGGCGTCGATGACTCATGCACCAGGGATGTCATGTTCAATCTAGCCGTTCGGACTTCTCTGAAATGAACCTCGACATAGCTTTTGTTATCCAGCTGCGATGGATGCGCCCTACGTCGCTTGTCCTCCAATCACACCAGTCGACGACCATATCGAACCCATCTATATCCTTCATCCTGTCAGCGGAATTTGTTTTCTCGAGTTTGGCTGCCGCGATCGCGTCGAAGAGAACGGTGGCACTGTTTTCACTATCAACTTCTCCTTCCTTATCCATGCATTGCGAGTCGTAACCATGTCCGATGGATTCTTTTCAACGTCTGACGACCGTGACGACGACGAGAATGCTACCGTTTCCGCCACTTCTGTTCGCTTGAAATCAGGCAGCTACTTTTTCCATGTCTCTGACGGTGCAAACCCCGACTATGCAGTCTGCGACGACTTCCGTGCATGGATACCGCCAGCATCTTGGGCGGATCTTCCCGGACCTTGGAAAGCTTTGCCTCGTGCCAATATAGGTTTCATGGAGCCGACGTCGACGACTTGGACTAGTATCTCGAGCTGGGTCAAGGTCGGCAAAGCCTGTGTTTTATCGGGTTGGATCCAGCCTCTGGATGCCGCACGTCTTATTCCACGGGAGCATGAAGATTGGGTATGTTTTTATATGTTGTTCAGAGAGTATTCTCTACATGCATTTTAGGTCGACCACTTCAATATCTTCAACAAGCTCCCCATTCCTCGCTCTATTCCCCGGAACTTGACAAAGGGCAATAAGGCCAGTGATATTCGAAATGTGATTGTGCTTGAACAAAGCTTGCAAACGGAAACCGATGGCCACTTGTTCACGTTCTTTCCCACCTCATCAAGTATTGTTTGTGCCTACTTCGCAGCACCCGAACCCGTAACTGCCGCCACAATCTATCATCTGGCTCAGTCCAACCTTCCTGCTCGAATTGACCCTTTCTTCCTGTACTGTCGCTTTGCGTGGAATGTCATTGGTTGGGTCATGCCAACGAAGGTTAGGGCTTACAGTATTCCGATGGAGTTGCAGCACAACAAGGGAAGGAAGCGACCTCGGGTAGCTGACAGTGGAGGTGACCCTGGTTCCCCTGCTGCCGGTGATGATGTTGCTGGTGCCAGTGATGGTGGTTCAGCTGATCATAGTGAGTCACAGTCTGGCAAAAAGGAGAATGTGGAAAATATGGAGTGGGAGACTTACGAGAAAAAGTACCTTGGTCCGCAGGTGGGATCGTTTGAAGAAATTGCAGAAATGGAGAAGACCATAGACTCTGAGACACGGCGAATGTTCGAAGATGAGGAGGCCAGTGGTATGTTGGTTTACTTCCAATAAGATTGGGTTTTCGATGCATCCACATCCATTTTAGATGATGAAGCAAAGCCATTGAAACACTGCTCTTCACTGTTTACTGATTTGTACTATGCTTATCCTGGTATGACTGAAATTGCTCGTCTGAAGTTGAAGTACATCCAGGAGCATAAGTCTGTCACAGAGACTGGAGAAGAGACAACAGTACGAAAGGATGATGGCCTGCGCAAGGGATTATTACTTCTTAATTAGTTGGGCTGTGTTTTGCCATATGATACTGCTGTATAATTGAATGATATTTTCATGTTATTTGATGTGAATATGTATTTCACTGAATTAGACCTACAATGGAAAGATATCATAAGATGGTGAGTTGCTCTTGCTGTCCACACTGTGCGAGACTTGTCAGTGATGATGGCAGCACTTGTGGATTCCCCCAGTTAGAGTGGAGGTGTGAAAAGGTACATAAGTGAAGGCACAAAGTACTAGCAGCGAGAGTACAAGGCGCTCAGCGGCGCCTGAGCAACCAGTAAGCTGTCAAACCCGAACTTATGTGAGCGAATGTGTGCTGACATTTTGAACAATTTTAAGCAATTTTTCGAATTCTGAATTCGATTTGAAGGTTTGAACAGCATTTCAGGACCATTAGATCCGCAATAGAAATAATCAGTCCTGAAATCAAACAATCAACCCCAGGACAATTAATACATAAAAAAAGGTGAAGTATGTTGATGATAACGGTTTGCCGCCTATACGACAATTCGACCACAATCAAGGGAATCGCGGGATGTATGAAAGTGCAGCCAGAGGTGGAATATGGATGTGTATACGAGGAGACGGCCGACAAAGTGGAAAGAAAAAAGGGATCAACAAGACATAAAAAAAACTCGGCAATAGATTCGTTGGCGTATATTTATTTATACGTAGGTAGGTATGTGATGTAAACGGGTGAGGGAACTAGGACAAGCAACGAAGGTATAAGGTATAACGAAGAACGAAGAAGAACCCCACAATAAGCAGAAAGAAAAGAAATCAAAGAAGGCTTAACAAGACCGAAGCAGCAGTCGTTCTTAGATATTAGCAGCAAGATAAATCCTCAAAATGCGATGTCCAGCTTTGCCTCACCAGCGGTGTATTGCAACGGAGTTGGATTGAGCGACATCGATGAGCGCGTCCGAGGGGCAGAAGACAGCGTGGCCGCGCGCGGGTCATTAGGGACAGACGGAAACAATCCAAAGTCAAATGCCGGAGATGTAGGAGACGAAGGATTAGTCGGTGAATTGTTGGACGTCGTCCAGGACGCGCGACGAATTTGCTTTGGCGTCTCAAGTAGTCGGCCCAGCGCGGACTTCACTGGCGTGTGAAGCGCGTCTGTAGACTGTGACACGGGAAGGATAACAGACGACATCGACGGCCGGTCGACAAGCACAGTGTCATCGCTATCGAAGCCCAAGGATACAGTGTCGTCGAAGGCAAACACGGGCAATAGCATTGGCCGGCCTTCTGCAGAGACAAGTCAGCACGAGCAGCAAAAAGAAAATATAGCATGGAACATACGCTGTTCTTGATTGTTGGTAGACGGTACGCCGCTCTTTGCACGGCCGCGCTTAGCCGTACTCAAAGTCAACGCACGAACGAATTTGAAGCGTCGACCGCCCGCACTACGCCAATTTTTAATACTTCCGCCCTTCTTCGGTGACAATGATGACGGCCACGGGATGCCACCGTGACGCTCGCGATACTCTGATTTGACACGGTGGGGCGATAGACCGAACTCGTTCGGTAAGCCCTCTGCAGAGGGGGTGGCTGGCGGTGCAGAGTCATCTGATGTACCACTCGAGTCCGTGTGTGTACGCGAACGACCGCCCATAGAGCTGGCAAGCCGGCGCAAGTTGAAAGAAAACGCGCGCAAACCACTGCTCGACGAATGATAGGAGGCTGTAGAACCACGAGTGTGTTCCGCAAGTGACGAATGCGAGGCGGAGGCTGGATGACGAACAGGAACGTCCTTCCCGGGCACTAAAGGAGGCTCTAACAATTCAGCAGTACTGATGCGCATAGCAGGTGGTACCCCTTTCGGCATGGTTTTCGTAGTAGCAGATGCTGTCATGGGCACTGGCTCAAGTGCAGATAACTTCGCAGCTTTATCCGGAACAGGGCGGACAGTTGAGGACGAGGAAATGGAGGGTGAAGACGGAACGTTGAGACGTTCCTCTAACAGTGCGGCAACTTGGTAGTCAGCAATATCCCTGGACGTCTTTTCATCCAGCACCGGCGGAGATGTAGGTTCGCCGACGGTGAGTCTTTCCGCGTCTTTGAAGTGACGCTTGCGCTTGACACTTTTGCTCTGGTGGTCAAGATCACCGACACTCGAGCGTCCGGCAACAGCATCAACGCTCGGACGAGGGGCCTTGGATTCATTGTCCACACCAGATGCTCTCAGATCGGCCTCGGTTGCCGCAGACGACGCAACGGCGGCGGTAGTGGACGTAGAAGTGGACTCTACGAGCGTGGCCTGCACGTCAGATGCGCTGGATTTTCTGGCCGAACTGGACGCATCCCCGGATGGTTTGTCTCCAACCACATGAGCGAGAGCCAGCTCAAGGATAGCCGCATCTTCGACGAGAGATACCAGTTCGCCCGCAGCCTGTATCACGCGAGCGGTTTCTACCTCAGTGCCCTGATCCATGGGACCTGTAGGCTCCGCGGCTCGGGTGGCCAAATTCGCAGCCGCGAGGGTAGGGCTAGTAGCATCAGCGACATTCTTCGCGGCAGAGATATGTGGAGACGCGTCAAGACTAGGTTTACGCGTATCAACACTTTCTTTGCGGTGCACGGTCACCTTGTATGAGCTGACGCCCGATTTGCGTGCCACAGGCGGCGGCGAAGGCAGAGGCTCCTCGGCTGGAGAGGTAGAAGCGACAGGTGTGCGTCCATGATCGCCATGAGAAGTCGTCGCAGAAACAGTAGCCGCTGTACTGTCAGATGTGGCAGTCGTGTTAGTAGGAGGGACAAATGAGGGTGGTGGGGCAATTCCCCGGTAAGATGTTCTGATTCTTTGGACCTGCGCGGTAAACGACGGGCTTTCAACCATACTGCCAGAACGGCGCAATGGCGTCGAGAGCTGGTTCTGAGAATCAATAATTACAGAAGATCGTCGTGATAAATTTGAGTTGTCAGCGGGTGGGAGTTCGCCGTTCAGCGCAGTGGGAGATTCAGCGATTTTTTGTGGATCCGCGGACGCATCATCCGTCGGCTCTGAAACGGCTGTAATGTGGTCGGACGTGAGTACAGATAGGCAGTGCGGAGCTTACGCGTCACTCACGTGGCATATCTGTGAGCCAGGCTTTCTGGCTGTTGCCTGTGAGCAGGGGCGAAAGCGGAGAGAGGGGCGAGAAGGAAGCAGAACCACCGGTATGCATAGGAGAGATAGGCGTAGGAACGGGAGACGATGCCTCAGCACGCCTGGCCATCTCCAAAGCTGCCGTATACGATGGACTACGTGCAAGCGACGAGCTACTGTACGCGGACGCAGAGCTGGGAGGACGGTCGAAGCTGGACGAACGGTCGCCATCAGCAGTAGCATTCGAATGCGCGCTTCCACCCGTCATCTGCGACACGACCCTGCGCACCGGTGGGCCGACCGCACCTGGAATGATACCCAAGCCCGTAGATGCCGATTGCGACTGTGAATACGGCGCACCGCTGCGCGAAGACGAGCCCGGTCCTCCAACGCGACCGCGCCGCTCAAACTTGGCGATCTTCGCTTTCAGGTTCGTGGTTGGGGGAACGGCCATACCGGGCACGGGCGTGCTAGCATTGTCGCGAGAAGCTTGCAATGCTGCGATGCGCTCCTTGAGATTGGTCGGTTGCGGCTCGAGGATTCGTGCACTAGCCCTGGGAGTTTTCGATGTCAGCACTCATAGACAGAGACGAGCGTGTTTATATTTGTTTACATTATTTTATGAACGCAGAAAGGAACGGACGGCCTTGGCTACCGCAACGGCCAGCCACTGTGCATCCACGAGCTCAACAACCCAAAAACTCAAAAATCGGACGAAGAGAAAGATTATCGGGACAGCTGCGGCGTTTGCTGGCCATCACTCCGAGATCATGCGCCCAACGTAACCGACTTGATTTATCATTTATGTATGTAAGCACATTTGTGAATACAAAATACTCAGTAGCACACGAAGTGCAGAGGAGAAAAAAAACTACGCCTCCGATGCGACCATCGTCAACCCATTGGCATACTGGAATTCATTGGAGTTCTCATGCTGGAGCACACTGTATTAGCTAGAACGACTAGAAAAATGTCCCAAGGCACTCACCTTCCACATGTCGATGGCCACCTCGCAACTTTCGCGAACCACAACAGGACAATCCTCTCGTGCCATCCATTTTCGCAGGTATGGTAGCACCTCTGGTGACGTTATTCCACCCATAGCCTCGGCAGCCTCATGGCGGACCATGTCAGCTTCGTTTTGGTTCTCCAACGCCTGGATTAAAGCCGGGACAGAGTGTGCAGACTGAATTTGTCCGAACACAAATGCAATTTCGTGCCTGGAGTAAAGCGTAATTTAATTCTCAAAATAAGCTCATTCTTCGTGAAAATGCATACTTGAGCAGTGCACTGTCATCTTCCCGGACCAGGCCAGCTGCCAGCGCATCGACAGCGGGCGGCGTCCCAATGTTACGAAGGGAAAACATGGCACGGTATCGGTGAAACAGTGATTCGTTTGTATCCAACAATACGGATCGCAATTTTTGCACATTTTCATCCGAGGTATCCTTAGGACTGAGCCTTGGACGAAGAAGGCCAGAGCTTGCGGGAGCTGGATCAATAGACGTATACGCTCTGCAGAACTAGTAAATGGCTTTGAAGCAACGTCGACCACACGGTCAAGTGCTTACGGGATATCCTGAGACCTCTTGACGTCCACCTGATACTGTTGTGCTTCCTCCGATTGATCCCAGTTAATCCGGGCTATAGCCAGCTCGCATGTCTCGCTAACGGCACGTTCAGGATCGGCCAGGTACTTCTTCAGAATCGGCAACGATGATGTAGAGGAGATCGCGCCCATGGCTTCAGCTGCCTGCCTCGAGTATTACTTGCCTAATTGTCCGCAAAACAGGACGTGAGAGACTTACCTCGTGACGAACCATGGGGGCCTTCGTCTCGTCATCGAGAAGCGCCTCAAGCGTTTTCAGTGCGTATGTATCCTTCATCTGTCCTAGACAGTACGCCATCTCGTGCGTTAACAGTACGGAAGGGTCGTCAAAGCCTGCGATACTAAACGCTTGTAATGTTTACACTGCGAGATCATACCGAGTATGCAAACCTTTAGAGATAATATCGATGGCAGCGCGGCTCATGAGAGCCTTCAGTGTAAAGAGAGCTCGGAATCGGTCGTGCAGGGGCACGTTTCCAGATGTGTTGAGCAGAGTGGCTTCCAAGGCGGCGAGCTCTGCGGGCGTACATTTGATAGTGGCAGCCATTGTGCAGATGGCGGTTAAAGAACAAGCCTCCCAGGAGAACTGTCAGGGAAGGGATGCAAAAATTTGACGCCGATTGATCGATTTAGCAGAAGCGATTGCCTCGAATTCCCTGATCTCCACGCCCACCATGCCAAAATCAAAACGTGCCCAAGTCGGTGCGCAAATTTTCCCATGTGTAAAGCTCACGTCTCACAAATTGTGGTCTAGTATCCCTTACCAAGGTAGCTAAGAAAACGAAGGAGCAGAAGGGGGCACTCATTGCTGAAGTTGTGACGTTCGGCCCTTATAATCGGACTGCCATCTCATTGTTCTATTCTGTGTGCAGGTCCAAAAAAATCTCGAAAAATGGCAATACTGCTGGCTGTTCGAAGTCGGAGCCATGCGTAATGCGCACCTGAAAACGGTACGAAAATTGTGGAAGGAGTACGTTGAATCGCAATGGGTTTCTTTGCATCGTACGATAATCTCACGTCTGCAGCTCTGGTCGTATCATCTTTGGTCGAGGCGCCGTCATGGCTAAGGCTCTGGGCACAAGTCCAGAAGAGGAGCACAGGACGGGAATTCACAAGCTGGCTAAGGTGCGCCCTCCCCGTGGTACCCGCACAACTCCCGTATACTGATTCTTGTGGGTGAACTCCCAGCAAATCCATGGCCAGGTTGGGTTGTTCTTCACAAACTCGCCACCAGACGAAGTCATCGAATGGTTTGCCGACTTCTCCCCACCAGATTTTGCCCGTGCAGGGAACCGCGCTTCGCGCACAGTCGTTCTGCCGGAGGGTCCGGTCATGCAGCACCACTCAGACCCCCCAGAACCGTTTCCTCACAGTGAAGATCCACAGTTGCGCAAGCTTGGGCTCACAACATACATGGAACGTGGCGTTCCCAGTCTGCACGCACCACACAAAATATGTGAGCGTGGAAAGACGCTGAGCGCCGAGCAGGCGCAGTTGTTGAAGCTTGTCGGTGAAAAGATGGTTACGTTTCGCGTAGGACTGCTTGCCCGCTGGGAGGTGGCTACTGGTGATGTGGTCAACATGGAAGGCCCGCGTCTCTCTGAAGACGAAACGGCTGGTGATACTAACATTGCCGAGGAGGGGGAAGATGATACCATGAATGTTTAGACTCGAATAAATCAGTAAACCGGAATGCAAGACGTGTTCATGTCTGTGGCTACGATACCCCACACGTTCATTTGACTCCGACCCAGCGAAATGGCTCCCGGAGCTATTTGAACGACACTCCACATTTCAGGCTGTCTATATCTCCTTGTATGGCACCGTTCCAATGTGACACAGGCATGTTGTTCCATACCATTTTAATATTGGCGTCTACCGTTTTCAATGCAAGTGTCTCTTCAACCAGGATCTTCGCCTCGGGTAACGAATGGTCTTGGCCGCAAACGAGACACGCCATCATGTCGAATGAATGTGGCATGACCACCGATGTTGCATGAGCGCTATTAACCGTGTAAGTGTGGCGTCTAGACTGTCATCAACTTGCTCGCCGGTTTATCATTGACTATGGTTTGACGACGTGCCATGCTCACGCGCTCGTACGACGGCTGAGGCCCAGAGTCACCTCACGAGATTTCAAAAGGAACGGTACGAAAAATGTTGTCCATCAACGTATTCGCCACCCCTTCTCTCACCACCGGTGCGTAGCGAGCTCCTCCGTCTGCAGGAGAGGTCCTCACCGTTGTCCGGTCGCACAGATGATCATGGATCTCTACTCATCTACCTCCGTCAAGGGGACTCCGGAGAAACAGCACCTCTCCGAGGTTATGCATGCCGTCCAGCTCGCTGTAAATAATAGCTTTGAGCAGATGAAGCCTGATGGTCACTGGTGTGGAGAGCTGCGTTCGAACGCGACTATTACTGCTGAATATGTCTTCCTGCGAGCCGCGCTTGGATTGGACTTGACTGTTGACTCTGCCGCGCTCAGCAAGTGGCTTTGGGCTGAGCAGAAAGCCGACGGCTCCTGGGGCATCGCACCTTTCTACCCCGGCGATGTTTCTACGACGACTGAAGCCTATCTCGCTTTGAAAATCTTGGGCACACCCATGGATCATCCATCGATGGCGCGCGCACGAGAGTTCATCCGATCCGCAGGTGGTGTAGCCAAGGTACGCATTTTCACGCGTATTTACCTGGCTACCTTCGGTCTATTTCCATGGGATGTGGTTCCCCAACTTCCTCCCGAATTCATTCTCATGCGGTCATGGGCACCTATCAACATCTACCATCTTTCATCCTGGGCTCGGAGCACCGTAGTTCCCCTTCTCATTCTCTCTCATCATCGTCCTATTTTCGCCTTGCCAAATGGTCGATCATCCTGCAACGACTTTCTTGACGAGCTGTGGTGTGATCCCACGAACAAGATGGTCCCTTACTCTTCCGGCACCCGCAAACTGTGGAAGAACGACCGTGTCGGGTGTGTGTTTGCTGTCGCAGACAACATCCTCCATTCTCTAGGCGGCCTGTCGAAGCGCATCCCTTTGCGAAGTCTCGCTAGACGGCGATGTGTTGCTTGGATACTTGAGCACCAGGAACAGACGGGTGATTGGGCTGGAATCTTTCCCCCTATGCACCTGTCAATCATTGCGTTAATGCTGGAGGGTTTTAGCCTTCAGGGTTCCGCCATCCAACGCGGGTTAGCTGCCGTGGAAGCATTTGCCTGGATCGACGAAGGCGGCAAGCGCATGCAGGCATGCGTATCTCCGGTTTGGGATACGCTTCTGATGACGACAGCTCTCTGCGATGCGGGCGTTCGTGTGCAGGACGAGCGCCTCTGTCAAGCAGTGCGCTGGGTGCAGGCCCGGCAGGTATTTGGCCCCGAGGGCGACTGGCGAATCTTCCGTCCGCACATGACTGGCGGTGGATTCAGCTTCGAATACTGCAATAATTGGTATCCGGACGTCGACGACACCGCGGAGGCGGTGCTCACCTTTCTCAAGCAAGACCCCCGTTCTGTTGGGTCTGCGTCCGTCATCGTTGCTGTCGGCTGGATCCTCGGGATGCAAAACAAGGACGGTGGCTGGGCGGCATTTGACTGGGGGAACAATAAACTCTTTCTCAATAAGATTCCCTTCAGCGACATGGATAGTCTCTGCGATCCGTCAACCGCGGACGTGACGGGCCACGTGCTGGAGATGTTTGGCTTGCTCGTACAATGCGCGGCGGGAGAGGATCGTTCTGCTTCGAGTCTCATGCAGCGTGTGGATGACGCGGCGACGCGCGCGATATCCTATCTCGCGTCAACGCAGGAGCCGTCGGGTGCGTGGTTCGGGCGGTGGGGTGTCAACTACATTTATGGCACAAGCAATGTGCTATGTGGCCTCAAATATTTCGTTTCCAAAGACGATCGAGTACCGTCCCTCGTCGGTCCCGCCATCAAGTGGTTGCGCTACGTGCAACACTCGGACGGTAGCTGGGGAGAGGCGCTCGACTCGTACGGGGTGGGGCCAAGCATAAACGCCTTTGAGGCTCGTCAATGCGGCAGCAGCATCTCTACTCCATCGCAGACAGCGTGGGGCATCATGGGCCTTCTTGCACATTTTCCTCCCACAGATTTGGCCATTCAGCGCGGAATTACGAACCTTCTTCATACACAGACCGTGCGATCTGGAGAGAGCGCTACGTGGCCTGAAGAGGCTTACACTGGCACTGGATTTCCCAAGTTTTTCTATATTGGGTACGCAATGTACTCGCATTATTTCCCTTTGATGGCTCTAGGGAGATATGTCTCCGCAGTAAATGCCACTGGCTAGCTTTAAAGACTGCCTTTTACGACATATGATGACGATTGTGTAGCCACGTATATATAATTTGGTGTGGCCGCCTTCATAACTTACTTGTCAATATTATTCTTCTTATTTAAAGATATACCTGATTCGAGTTTATCTTTCTGCAGAGGAGCCATGTACAAAATTTCGAACTATGTATCATTGTTTTGACTTCACATTCTCTCGCGTGACCCAGTCACGTGGTTGGCACGGGGTTGAAATTACCCAAAATGATCGGACAACGAACGTACGCGTCACCGTCGCGTTCGACGTTTCTCTGACTTGCACCCAGTTTCCACAAAATTTCTATTGCGCGCAATATCTTATACGCCATTGGTTTCTGCCGTCATGTCGTCCGCGCAGCCGCCCAATGACCCAAATTCGCTTTCTAACCCTGAGAAGAAGCCTGAGGAGTCTGCACCATCGACAGCACCACCTGCGTCGGACAATGCGATGGACACGACACCAGATGCTCCACTCGCAGAGGAGACATGGGATGACATCCCAGAAGAGATACGAGACTTGAACACCGACGAGATCCTCACACGGATACGACTTATCGAGAACGACATGAAGGTACGTGAAGACGAAACGATTGGTAAGACTGCTGCTGGATGTATCATGACCAGATCATGCGGTCTGAAACGCTGCGACTGCAACATGAGCAGAGCGTAATGAGAGAGAAGATTCGCGACAATGGCGAGAAGATCAAGCAGAACAAAGTTCTGCCGTATCTGGTGGGCAATATTGTCGAGGTAGGTTGTGGCGCAAAGCGAAACATGCTATTTCATAACAAACGGGTTTTCAGATACTGGACATCGACCCAGAAGCAGAGGAGGATGGCGCAAATCAGGATCAGGATGCTATGCGGAAGGGAAAATGCGCCGTTATCAAGACGTCCACGCGACAGACGGTCTTCTTGCCTCTCATCGGCCTCGTTCCGCCTGAACAGCTGAAGCCGGGTGACCTTGTTGGAGTCAACAAGGACTCGTATCTCATTCTTGACACACTTCCGGCTGAGTTTGACTCTCGTGTAAAAGCTATGGAAGTCGACGAACGACCGACAGAACAGTATACGGACATCGGTGGTCTCGAGAAGCAAATAGAAGAGCTGGTCGAAGCCATTGTCCTTCCTATGGAACACGCGGACAGGTTCAAGACACTAGGTATAACACCCCCCAAGGGCGCATTGATGTACGGTCCTCCAGGTGAGTCGTCGAGCAATTGTCCTGCGCCAGGTTTGTTATCGCCGTTTAGGTACTGGCAAGACGCTACTCGCAAGGGCTTGTGCTGCGCAGACGAAGGCCTGCTACCTAAAGCTTGCTGGTCCATCCCTCGTCCAAATGTTCATAGGTGACGGTGCGAAGCTTGTTCGTGACGCGTTCGCGCTAGCGAAGGAGAAGGCACCAGCTATCATCTTCATTGACGAGCTGGACGCCATCGGCACGAAGCGTTTTGACTCTGAGAAAAGTGGCGACCGTGAAGTGCAGCGTACCATGCTCGAACTACTAAACCAGCTGGACGGCTTTGGCAGCGACGAGCGCATCAAGGTATGACATGTCCTCTTTTGCGCTCCATTCAGTCGGGTCGCTGATCCAGAATAGGTTATTGCAGCCACCAACCGCATTGATATCCTAGATTCAGCCTTGCTTCGTTCAGGGCGTCTGGATAGGAAGATCGAATTCCCGTTACCGAACGAGAGTGCAAGAGCGCGTATTCTGGAGATTCACTCTCGAAAGATGACCGTGAGCGCCGACGTAAACTACGAAGAGCTCGCGAGAAGTACGGATGAGTTCAACGGCGCGCAACTGAAGGCTGTGTGTGTCGAGGCCGGTATGATTGCGTTGCGCGAAGGCGCTACCAAGCTCGCACATGAACATTTTCTGAGTGGAATTGCAGAGGGTATGTTCCCTTCCACACCTTCATCTCGTTGTCTAATATCTTGTGTCTATAGTGCAAAGCAAGAAGAAGAATGACTTGATGTATTTCGCGTAGAAATTTGTTTCCCCTTGTTCCATCGGTGTTGTTGTGTGGTGGATGTTTACATACAACGGCCCTCTATATAATACCATGTTTTTGAGCATTTCACAATGGCTTGGGCACCTTGAGGCCTTGTTTGATTACGCGCATGATCTCCAGGACCAGTGCTTGGTCTGTGTAACTACAGTCTCCTACAGACAGCGACGATGAGTCGAACGCGTGTTGCCGACACTGTTCGTGCTCGTCGAGACACACAACACACTTTACCTGGATCCCTGTAACTTAGACAATTGGGTGCAGACGACAATTAGGTGCAGATGACGCGTACTGTCCCGGACGCGTATACGTAGTATAAAAGCTCGGGAAGATTCCACGTACTCTGGTCTTCGGAGTTGCACTTTTCTGTTTTCTGCAACTTTTGTTCTCGGCGCTGTGTTAGCTTATGACCTCGACGTTCAACTCTATGGCCCCGGTCAAGCTCTATGTTTATGACTTGAGCAACGGACTTGCCCGCTCGCTCTCTCGCCAACTGACTGGCCGTCAAATCGATGGTATCTGGTACGTACGCGCACACTCGTTGGCGCGAATAGTTACCTGCTTACAATAATTTGTACAGGCATACATCGGTTGTTGTATTCGGCAGGGAGGTGTTTTATGGCCAGGGCATAGACATAACGCCACCTGGGCGGTCTCATGTGAGCGGTTCACACAACTACTGGTATTCGGCGAGGTGCTCATGTAAGTTCGAATGGTCTCTCAGCATGGCACGCCCCTACAGATCCTGGATATGGGCGAAACTGGAATAGACGAAGAAACCTTCCACGAGTATATAGAAGAAGTGCGTGAGCATTATACAGCGGAAAAGGTACGCGCATGCGTCTTCCCCGTCTTATTGCCACAATCTATTGACCTCGCACGAAGTATCACTTGCTAGGTTACTTTTTAAAAGCTTCGGCAATTTCACCGTCCTCATATACTTGTCAGAATTCAATTGCAATTCCTTTACGAACGACTGTGTGGGCTTCCTGACCGGTGGCTCTATCCCAGACTATATCAAAGGTACGTTTTCGTTTTACCGTGTCCGCAGTCCTTAAATGTTATTACATACATATACAACTATCCATTAGATCTGCCTTCCGATTTCTTATCGACGCCATTTGGAGCGTCGTTGCGTCCGACTATCGATGCCATGTACCGACGACCATCACCAGGGGCGCCAGCCGCATATGCGCCAACTGGACAGCCAGATCTCGCGTCAAGTCTTCTTCAAACAGTAGCCGCGCAGGCGCAGAGCGCTCCATCATCCGCCTCTACATCTACAACAGCGCCGATGGCAAGGATGGGATCTCTCACGTCGCCAATCCACGCTTGCACAAACCCTGCGTCTTTTCACACTCTACTTCGGACTCACCGAGCGGTCGTTGCAGATTTCACTGATGCGACCTGCGGCCCTTGTCGCATGATAGCGCCTGTCTTCGAGCGTCTCGCGGAAGAGAAGGGTGTGCACGCCAACGGAGGGCGCGGGGCTGCTTTTGTGTCTGTTGATATACGTGTCGGACAGGGGCATATGCTTGCAGCGGAATGGGGAATTCGAGCGACGCCGACGTTCATGTTCTTCTTGGACGGAAAAAAGGTTCGTTTCATCTACCAGTGCAAGAAGTTGCGTTCACTCATACTCTCCGTTATCGTTCTGTGCGCCATTGCTATTCTCGCCAGATATCAGATCTGAAGGGAGCAGATCAGAATGGACTCAGAACACAAGTAGATCTGTTACTGTTCCAGGCATATCCTCGTGCGTGCTACCGCGTCAGGCATGAGTCGATGCTGACAGGTGCAATGATTTCTAGCTCACCCGCACACCTCATTATCGCTGCCTGCTGTGGAGGCTGTCTCGCTAAAGCCGATTCTCTTCACTCAAGTACCGCCTCTCGACAACGTTATTGCGAAATTACTGGCCAGCGTTCAGGCTGCTGCATGGCCGACCGACCCAGTGGCCTCAACTGTGGCACTGAAAAAGATGGTGCCGTACCTCAAATCGCGGAATGAGTCTGCGACTTCGCGTACAGCTCTTCCCGCTCAGCTGAAATCCTGGAACGACGCCACTGTTCTTGTTGCAAAGACCTTGCCCGCGAGCACGCTGTTCCCGCTCGCGGACATGTGGCGTCTCGCGCTGCTCGATCCAGCAGTGGGTACCTGGTGTACAAGTGCCACGGCCGGTGGACAGCCGCAGCCTCTCGGCGTACTGATTCCCCTCGCGCGGGAGGCTGTCTCCGACGCCGCGTGTCGCAATTTCCTTCTAACTACGCTCCGCATGGTGGCCAACGCTTTTTGCCATGTACCCCTGGCGCGCAGCCTGCTAACCTCGGCGTTACGCGCGGAGATGACGGCACTCATGGTACCGTCACTTCTGCATGATAACGCCCAGGTGCGCACAGCAGCGGCTAGTTTGGTGTTCAATGTTGCTGTGTACGTCCAGCAGCGCCGTGTTGACAGCGGGCGGACGGGCGGGGGTGGGTTTGTCGAAGGCGTAGAGCAGGAGGATGACGATTGGGAGGTGGAAATGGTGAGCGCCGTTATAGAGGCGTTAGATCGTGAGAAGACGAACGAGGACGCCGGTGAGTGCCCGTACTGTATCGCGCTCATCGATGAAAAGGTTGACATTATGACGTTTGTTTGGTCAAGTGCATCGCCTCGTCGCTTCGCTAGCGTTCTTCCTGAGATTATCGCCGGGATACGAGTCTCAATTGGCACCGCTAATCGAGGTTCTGCAGTTGCGGTCGATATTGCGAAGCAAGCTGACAAAGGATGGGTTCGGCGAGAACGGGGTGGTCAGGAGGGATGTGCGCAAGCTGATTGAAGAGATAGCTGTGAGGCTATGTCCTTCTGATTCCTAGGACTACCGAGGTGAGTGGCTGGCCTCGGAGGTAGACTGGGAGGTGCTCATGACATGTAACTCTCTCGTTAGAATCTTATCGATACTTCAGCATAGAACAGGTTGAACTGCCTGTCGAGTGTCAGCAAGATGTCAGAAAGTGCCATTGTGTCGAATGCCAGGCCGGCTCAGCCGATCTTTTATTTTTGCTGCTATCCAGATCCAGAATTCCATTCGGATATAATCGAGAAGTTTATCTGATTTTACAGTAGCATCGTGGGGTGCGCTATGTATATGTATGCAGACCACGGTGCGACTAAATAATTCCAGTGTTAGAGAATATCGTAGCCAATAAATCGATTTCGAGACGCTGGTGGACGTAATGTTGTTGTGGGTTGTCCAGAAAAGGCAAATGCGGGAAGCGCTGCTCTGATCCCGAGCTCAACAGTTTGTGTTTTCTGTATATCGCCCCCCCTCGCACGTTCAGAGCTCAGCTGCTATCGCGGCCGACGTTTTTGAGTTCAGAGATTGGTAACCAAGTAGACTTCACGACGACTGTCGTTTACAGGATACTGTCGACTTGATTCGATCATCATACGCTCACTTTCTGCTGCCCCGCCGGTCGATTTTCCCAGAAACATTACAGTGCTTTTTACGACGCGCGATATCGTTCGTTGACGATCTTAGTTACGACCGCGACGACGCCCCATAACGTGTCAAGCCACGCGCAGTCTACGCGCGAGTTGAACACAACTAGAAGCTGAAGCGACGCCTTCATCTTGGCCATTGTCTGAGGCATTGGATCCCGGTGTTTCCCCGCTTCATGACCATATCGCTGCTACATCCGCTATCTCCAACGATCCCGAAATGCCTACAGCTCGCTCACTCCAAATCGACACAAATCCCGCCGCGTTCGCGCACTCGGGTTCTTCGTCGCCTTACATCTCACACGATGCCATCTCGCCTACCAATCTGCTCGCCGTGCAGCAGCAGCGGTTGCGAACAGGCTCGGACGCGTCGACGGCGTCGTCCATGTCGATCGCGTCACCCATGACATCTTCCACTACTGCGTCGTCTCTGCATCTTCCACAGCAGCCGCAGCAGTGCAACCCATACGAACATCGGTCTGCGCCTAGCACCGCCTCTTCCTCATCTTCCCGTCTTGACGACTCAGACGCAGAGTACGTCCTCGCCATGCACGATTACGCGCCCCAGCCGGGCAACGATACCTGCCTGTCATTTAAGGCGGGTCAGGTTATTCATGTGCTTAATCGCGACACCAGTGGATGGTGGGATGGCGAACTGGATGACGGTAGGCGCGGCTGGTTCCCGAGCAACTATGTTAACGCGCACATGAACTCGCTTACTCACGAAGAACTGCCTAAGCTCCCCTCGGTGAGTGGAATCACATACTTATAAACGCGTAGCTCAAACCTCAAACTTGGTTAGAAAACCCACCGTCACAGGAAATCAGAGGCCTCAGAGTCGTGGATCACACGACCGTCCTTGGATCATATGCCTCAGAAAATGGAATCGGACCACTGTCCACCCGTGATGACGCCGCTTTTCAACGGTTTGTCTCTGCTCCAGACAGCCGTCCGCAACAATCGAATATCGCATTTTCAACCCGCAACGGCATGCATCATTACGTGTGTGCGTAATATCCTTGCCTCAACGGAGACGCTGCAACGTGACGCGCCCATCCTCCGACGAAATCCATTGTTGTCAGAGGAGCGTCGGCGAATACTGACACTTCTAGCTGCACTCGTAGCGCAAGCAAAGAAGGCGTCGCTGGAAAATGTTGATGAGGATATCCTTGAACTTGAAGTTGAGACCATGATTCGTACTGCGGGCCAGATTTTCGCGCACGTTCGGCGCTTCCTCGCTATTGCTGTTCAATGCGGTGTTGAGATTCCTGACGGCAGCCAATGGAACCCTCAGACTATCCTTCCTTCCACTCACACACCACGTCGATCATGCGCGGCCTCTACAGCTCGCACTCCGACGCCACTTCGCGCGAGAAGTATGGTCGATCTTCGGCAAACGGTGAAGCGGCCAACTCATATGTCTGTTGACATGGCGGCGGTGATGCCACACGCGAATAAAGCGTGGGGGCAACCTCTGAATCGACATACGCCGCAAGACAGTGTGTCATCCTCGTCGTCCTCGTCATCCACGTCCTCGTTCAAGTCAACGGATGCCAAGCCCGCAGAAGTACCGTTTCCTGTGGGGCAGACGACGACTGTGCAGGTCCTTGACGCAGTGCGTTCAACACACGACCAATACTTGTCAACCATTGCCGCGTTCATTGGGCACGCGCATTCGCATTCGCGCGCGTCGCATGCGTCGAACACCGGTCATATGTACGATCTCGTACACGAAATTGTTGCCATTGTGTGCAAGCTACTTACCATCGCGGACGCTGTAATGCTGCACCCAGACATCCCGCCAAACAAAGTCAAGAACCTCAGCCACTCAAAGAATGCGCTGTACGATTCGACGACGGCATTGATGGAATGTGTCCAGACGTTGACGCAACCACTCGCGCCGACGGTGACGGAAGAGGATGAGAAGAGCGCGTTACTGGTCACCGCCACATCCGCAGTAAAGGTTGGTGCAGACTGCGTGGCCGCGATCAAGATGTGCCTGTCGCGTTCGGTGGGCGAACGGCCATTCGTACTGCAGCTGCCCGACAAGAATCACCCTCCTGTGGCAGTGCCTTTACAACGACCAAAGCTCGGCAAGGCAACAAGCCTTGGCTCGTTGAATACGTCCACTAACGTGCCTGAAGACCACGATGACACCATCCGGCCGCCCGTACCACCACTTCCACAACAGTGTTCGCGTGATCTTTCTTCTGGATCGGAAAAGAGCGACGCGTCGGCACAGAGTTCGACGAGCTCACGAGACACAGGCTTTACGTCGTTGGACGCCTTGAAGCTGGTTTCACCGAAAGAGAAGCCTCTGCCCGCTCTCCTTAAGCTTACAAAAGCCGCCGTCGAAAAAGATCTCCCCTCGCCCACATCTCTTGCTCCCACTGAAGCTGCAAGTACATGGGAAGGTGCTCCATCACATTACTTGCACTCGCTCGGTAAATCATCAACCACTTCATCAAATGCGGCGCTCAGCTTGCAATCTATCCCACAATCCTTGCCATCACTGCCGGCGCTTGTCAATGCACATGACTATTCCGACGACGAGGTGGCATGCAATAGCGAGGGACACATCGTCGGTGCAACGATGAGCGTGTTAGTGGCACGGATGACGCCACATGACAATCTCGTCGATGCCGCCTTCGCCGCAGTCTTCTTCATGACGTTCCGCTTGTTTTCGTCGCCCGAAGAGCTCGTTGACACTCTGATAGCTCGGTACAACATCCAGCCGCCTGAATTCCTGAGTCAGGCGGACAAGGAGTTGTGGATGCATCAAAAGGGCATGCCCATTCGACTTCGTGCGGCGAACCTTGTAAAGAGCTGGGTTGAAAGTTATTGGCGCCCTGGTGTTGACGATGCAGTGTCGCAGACCATCTACGAATTTGCAGAGACTTGTGTGCATAAGACCTTTGCGTCGGTCGCCAACCGTATTGTGGAACTGCTGGAGGTGCGGCAAACGACAAGTAACGCGGTAATCACGCCGAAAGGCGATCGCACACGCGACCCCGGCATGTCAATTAACCCTCCGATTGTGAATTCGCCGTCCGAAATTCCGCGACCGATCGTGTCCAAACCATTGTTTGCGGCGTTGAGGAATCGGAATTTCTCGTCGATCAGTGTGCTTGACTTCGATGCATTGGAATTGGCCCGCCAACTCACGCTTATGGAATGCACGCTCTATTGTGCAATACGGCCGGAGGAAGTGCTCGAACCTGGCCAGCCGGGAAAGCCGAACATGAATGTCAAGGCGATGAGCACGCTGAGCACTGTTATCACAGGTTGGGTAACTGAGTCTATACTCAGTGAACAAGATGCGAAGAAACGGACTACGCTGGTTAAGTTCTTCGTCAAGGTCGCAGATGTACGTGTTCGTTCTATGTCAACCGTCTGTAAAGATTTTGAACTCCTTGTCAGAGATGTGTCTCACTGAACAATTTCAGTACCTCGTGGTCCCTTCTAGCGGCTCTCGATTCTTCTACCATTTCACGGCTTCATCAGACCTGGACCGTAAGTACCAAATTTGTCTCTTGTTCTCTCGTTAAAATATGATTCTTGCTTCCAGGGCCTGCCTCAGAAGAATCGGCAACAGCTTGATGCACTTCGCAAGTTATCGGACCGTGCTCGGAATTACCGCGAGTACAGAAATAAATTGCGGAACACCGCGCCGCCAGCTGTTCCGTTCTTGGGTTTGTGCACTGTTTCTGCTCCTTTTCGCGATGAGACGGATTAACAATGGTTTTCAGGCCTCTACCTGACGGATGTGACATTTTGTCGTGAGGGCAATCCCTCCACTAAACCGTCGCCTCTAGATCCCAATAAGCAGCTCATCAACTTCAATAAATATCATAAGTTGGCGCGAATCGTGCAAGGTATTTTCACATGCGCGTGCCGCACTATGTCATAATGCTTGAACTTCGGTTTGCAGATATGCAGCGTTTCCAAGTGCCTTACAATTTCAAGGCTATACCTGTTATCCAGGAATATTTGAACGTCGCGTTCGAGACTTCGAAGAAGAACAGCGATCTTCAAGACTTGTACCGTCGTAGGCAAGTACACAGTATGAATTCTTCTGTGGCCATAATCGCTGATGATGTGCTCAGTCTTATGATCGAGCCAAAGCGGCCGGTCGACACGCCACCCGCGAGCGCGAGCGATACGCGATTGTTCCATTGGGCTTCGAAGTCCCAAACACCATCTCAGACTGTAGCTGCTCCATTCTAGATGTCCCTGCTTATTTGTACTATTTTCACTATGTTTATACATGGGTTCCGTGCACACGGTTGCTCATATTTGTGTCTCTTTCTTTTTTTTGGCGGACCCGTTCGCGTGTTTTCGATGACTTTCTCTCTCCGTCCTCGGTGTTCACATATTAACTCGACTCTCTGTCTCTCTGTCTCTTTCGCTCTTGTTATTCATTTCGCTTTGTTGTTAGGTTATATATACATTATATTGTCAAGCCATCTGTACGTTCACCCATCCACTGCATTGGTTTAGCCTCACTACTTTTGTCTGCTTGAATACACTGGTTCGTCCATCACCCGTGTCGTCTCTGGCCAGTAGGGAAGGGAGCACGCATCGTTTCACTATACATAGGTCAGTCAGGTCGAGTCTTTCTTCTTCTGGGTTCATCCCTCAGGTCATGAGGTGCGTCATGCAGCGACTTGTTATTCTCAATCTGATTATGGTCAGTTATATCAGCGGTGAAACTCTTCACGAATAGATAAATGCATGAGTGCAACAACCCGCAAATTTTGCCCATGATTTTACTTGAAGTATGTACTTGACTGTCGTGAGCTGCAATTGTCGCTCAAAATCATGGTTGTGTGGGAGTTTGGCATATGTAGCGCTCGCCCAGGCTGTCCTTTGGTTGGTTCGCTATTTCTGAAGTAAGTGTATACACTCTGAATGGCGTTCACACTGGCCTCACGGATCGATTTTTCCACCCACGGCATGGTGACTATAGACAATTGCTCCGTTAGCTGGCTTCAATCGATTCTCGATCTGCTTCAGGCGTATGTACTACAGCCTTGAAGCGGAATTACGACGATCCGGATTCACCTGCTTATCTTAAGTCCTCCATCTGTGTCCAGTCGCACTCGCACTGAGGCACATCGTACTGCAATGAGGCGCACGGACAGGACTGGCCGCCTGTCGGCATTGCTTCAGTACGGCCTGTACTTCGAAGTATCCGGCCATACGTCACAGCGCATCTTCGAAGATCAGAGTTCATGAAAAGCAATTCATGGATCGCTGAGCATTGATTCGTGTGCTATTAGCGGTACGCATCGCACGGGCAGAATGTTCCTTGTATTGAAACGTTGCTCATGCAGCCTGTTGTTCTCGCCGAGATCGTCCAATGGCAAAGCAGACCTATATGACCTGGTCGGCCAGATGCACTACAAGGGCATTCAACAATCTGCCTAACGGATCAACTCAGGAGTTAGGATGTGATACTGGTTACATGACGTTGCCGCGTTGCTCTAGCCTGACCTTCGGAAGCGGAGCATAAACATATAAAAGATGAAGAGATCCAGGATTCATCATCTCACAGTCAAACTCGACCTTCCTGGATTTCCCATTACAAGATGTCTCGCTTCTCCCTTGTCGCACTTTTCACAGTCGGCCTTGTATATTTTATTTCATCGGTGGTTGCTTCACCAGTAGTACCCCGAGATACGCCAGCGATAGTCTCGCCTGCGAAGGGCACTTCCATCGCACCTGGCGAAACCTTTGACTTCGACTATGAGTCGATTGCCGACTACGGCGAGTCAAGCTACAACCTTACTATATGGTTGTACACTACGCCTCCTTCGACGGTTGTGATCACACCGATGACGCATTATGCAGTCGGTCATTACTTTGGCCGGTTTGGTGTGGAGAACTACCCTGGTGAGTTGTTTTTGAGACATGCACAACACATACTTGGTTGATAAGTGCTTTTTTGAAAGGCGATCCCGACCCCCCGAATCTCATGCCGTCCACTCTGACCATGCCCAATTTCTCGGGGTCATATGGCGGCTTTGGTCTCGGTTCAGATGCTTCCAACCAAGTCGTTTATCTCGTTGTGGTAGAAGAGTGGGCGACCGGTGGCGCTGTGAGTATAGCATCGAATTAAATTCCTCTGTACGTTGCTGAGATGAAAATGCAGGGTACCCTTGGATACATAATGAGCACTACAGTCAATGAGCTCATTTACAATGGCACATCCAGCTCTTGACCCGGACCACTGGACATTGCCAAAGACATTAACTTTTCTCATTCGAACTTGTGATTTCCGCTTCTTTGTTTTGCATTCGGAAATTGAGGACACTTCGTGCAAATGTTTTGTTCAACCTTTCTTTACGGACACAAACTTTTACTATAGAAATGTATCACCACTTCTTGTAATCTCTTTCGAGGACTTCGGACACTGGGGCCATGCTTATGTAGTTCATTTATGATAACTAACGTCTGTTGATTGACAAAAATTATGATTGTTGGGATTTTCTTTTACGATTGCTGTACATAGTTGGCATTGGAATAAACATTTTTTGTTAGACGTCAAGATATATTTCTATATATGGTAAGCCAAAATGTGCATGTTGTAGCGGTTCATCGAACTCATTGAATGCTCATGGAGAAGTTTTCAGGAAAATAAAATACAATGAGCGATTTTTCGAGGTTACGATCAAAGTATCGATCAAAGCATCTGTTCCACACAAACATTCGATTCTGTTGTTCCTTTTCGAGTAAGATCGGCGACTTGGCGGGCCGCCCGTCGGCCGCTACATGCCGCCATCACCTGAGTGCGAAACGTGGATCTGTGAATTGATGCTCTTAGTTCATTTTCTCCATTACGGCTCGGTGTATGCCTTATGCGGTGTATTTTTCTGTGAGAATATCTCTCAATACAACCGTCGGACGGATCAGATGAGCAGATTCTGCTTTACATATCATAATTGACCAGTGTCCGATTGAACGGCTTGCAACAACCTTCTCTCGATTTCTACTAAATTACAAATTTCATGAGATTATTGTCCAATGAGATGAAAAATCCGGCATACGACGACAAAAGTAAACCATATGGCCCGACATGTCCATGAAACATGTAGAGCCTCAGATTCAGCGAGCAATTTTCGCTTCGTACGTATACATTTGAAGTCAATGTCGAAAGCACATGCCATTTACTCCTGAACAGAAAGAGGGAAATAGAACACGTCATTAGGATCATACGCATGCTTGGTCTGTTCCAGACGGGCGTAATGCTGAGCGTAGTAGAGCTCTTGCCCTGCAAAGAAAGTTCTAACGTGCATTTTAACCTGCTGTCATGAGAAACACACGCACAATCGTAAAGTCGATCGTCGATATAGTTCAGATAAGCGCCGTAAGCCCAGTTGCTGGGCATCTCCGCAATGATCGTGTCGGTCATAGCTACGGCGCTAGAATAAGTCACCCAGACCCAACTGATCGGCATTCGCAACTCACTATCAAGGAACGTGAAGCCCTCGTCTGGATACGGTGGCAAATAGTTCGGTGACGAAGCATACAACTGTATGGTGAACAATGCATCTCTGTAGCCGAAGGCCGTGCTGTTGAGCGGCACGCTGTTGATTGCAGAGTTGGTACCACCGTAAAGCTCAAGCTGAACAAACCATTCCTTAAAAGAAATGATATCACTGTAAGCTGTTATACTTCAATCAACTGCTTCGACACTGCTTACCAGGTCAGTGTTGTGCCCCGTCGTGGCGAGATACTCGAACCACGGCTCCAAAGCATCGTTTGTCAACGGCGCACTTTCGGGGACGATGAGAGATTTCACATAGAAAGTGTCATGTGTGTCGGGAGTAGATGTATCAAGCGAACCGCCACTCAGTATAGCGACGCTGTTGATGTATGTTCCTGGCTGCTGAGTTATGGATGCCGGGGTCGGCATACTATCCAAGTACGGCTGGAGTGTCGAATTCAACAGCAACGCATCACCGTACCAGGCCCCAACGAGTTCGACTTGCACAGTGCCGTAGGATGAACCTGACCTCAGATCAAGTTCTGCGCCAAACTCCGCAGAGATATTGGTGGTAGAAAAGTCCTGGAAATTGAGCACGGCCTGAGACAGTGATGATGGATCGAGATTCCATGTATACGTGAACACGGTAGCGGAAGGCGGTGCAGGGAATGTGGAAACGGTCCATGCAGTCACGATGCCATATGAGCTGGCCGAGCCGCGTAAGGCCTACAAGAAGTACGGCAATGAGGTTTGCGCATGAGCGGGTTCAACCAACGAAACTGTCACGCACCCAGAAAAGATCTGAGTAACTTGTTTCCGATGCAATGACGATCGTGCCGTTAGCGAGCACAATTTCGGCCGACGTAATTGTGTCAAGGGTCAAACCCCACGCACGGGATGTAAACCCGAATCCACCCTGACCTACAGACGAAAAGTGTAAAAACATGCATTGAGGGGGTCGCATCAAGAAAGATGTACAGACTCACCTGCGTGACCACCAATACCGACATATCTGCGATAAATACTAAGTAATTACACAGCTTTTCCCAGAGTGGTTTCTTACCCGCATGTGCCATGCGGAAGAGCTCTTCCGTAGTCGTTGAGCCCGGTGGCCACATCTGCCAGGCGGTTGCCAGTCTGGATCGTGGCGGTACCATCACTCTCGACAGTTATATTAACCATTTTGCTCATGTCGACTACTAATCTGCAACACACATAAAAACTAGGAACAGAAGGACGAACGAAATGTACGGTGAGACTCACGAGCCATTCTTTCCGCCGAGACCATTGGCGATGTACGAGTGCTACGCGGAGGGACAGAAAAGCGAATGTGAGGAAGTCTGCGATGTGTGGCTTCGAGGGCTATACGCACTCCGCCACTGCGAGCAACGACATTCACGCCATTCTTTACGCCTGCCACGATGGCGGAAGATACTTGTGAAGCATTTACAGGATAGGCCACCGCTGCGGGGGCAATTCCTTCAAATCGAAGATTGACTAGATGAAGAGACACTTCAGGTAGGCTTTCCAGGCCTTCAATGTGGGACGGCTTACAAGGGGATGCGGCAGTAGAATAATCTTCTTCGCCAGGGAAGTAAGCTGTCACTCCAGCCTGGCACAAATCGTCCTTCAGGTCAGCGCGAACGACTGTTTGAGACAGTAGTAAAGTGGCAGAAATGAGGAAGGTGAAGGCGCGCATGGTGGCGGAGGGAAAAGGAAAGAAAGGTATTACGAACACAAAACCCATTTCCATTGCCCTTTTATACCCGTTTCAATTTCCACTCCACTGCTATGCATGCCCCGTTTAGAAGGTATGTCACCGCACATTAGACGATCCTCGCAAGTCTCCATTAAGGATGTGTCTCATAAAGTGGTAATTTCGGCTGGCGCCGGAGTCCAAGTGTGCAGACTAGTGGTGGCTGGACTAACTACCAGTAAGATGGACAGCGGGCGTAAACGGCAAACCAGCGCTCCGTTTCGCAGTTGCAGGCGCTCCTTGCCTCCCGGAAAGAGTCCCCATGAGATGATGAAATCTAAGCTCTACATCGGGATGTACATGGACAGCAGTTTCGCTTGGCAGGGAGAATGTGGCACGTACCATTGCATCTTTGTGGAAAATAAGTGCTGAAACGCATCACGGTCTTTCGACGCCGCCTCCACAAGGCCGAAAGAAGGTGCTATATTTTCTCAAACATGAACCCTGTGAGAATATTCCGGGTTTCGAGAGACATCGTGCCTCACGTGTCGACGGTATACGCATGCATGGTTAGCGGGAATAAGTGGTCTAAAACTCGTTCTTCTCATGTCCATTCGGCAGGGAGACGGCTTTGAAAATGGACGCTGACAATGTTTCCAATCATCTTCAAGCGGCAAGACACATCGTGTGCAATGAGCGGCAGGCGCGTGGCTTTTAAGTCAGAGTCGTCCAATTGGTGGGCATGTGGTGGTCGAAAAGCTCATCTAGACGTGAGTCATACCGTAGCTGGATCGACGATCGGACGTCGTAGTCTGTCACGGGAAGCGACGGCACCGAGGCGGTGCCCGTTGTCCACGTGCCAGGCCACGTTCTCGGGAATCGACAACCGAAGTCGACAATAATTTTGCTACAGGCCGAACGAAACTTTTCGAAAGGGATCCAAGTCTATATTCGGATTCAGGGATGTCGAAAACGAATGTTAAGGTCGAGAAACACAATGAACCTGGATTTTTGACATTTTTGGGTAAGTACTAAGTATTTTGTTTGGCCATGTTCAATGTCAATTGCATGTACCCATTTCAGCCCTAGCTGAGATAAAAGTGAATTCAGCATGTCTCTTTCGTACTCCATCAATGAACATTTGTAAACATTTTCTTTCTGAGACTGAGGTTTTGAGTGATTGAGGAGCCAGGTCCAATGGCATTCGACAAGCTTGTCTCAATGCACTTCCAGGCACGCCAAACGAGTGACGCGGTCTAGGCCGAGTAAACGGTACCGTTATACACCAGCTCGTTCACAGCCGTGCTCATCTTGTATCCTACCGAACCCTGTTGGTCCACGTCTTAGTCCAAAAATGCGGAAACACGCCGACTCCACCTCACTCACCTCCCCGTCAGCGTACTCATCAACAACCACCAGGTATACAGTCAAATTCGATGCCGTTGCACCAGAACCGAAGCCCCTGGGGGACTTTGAGAAGTCAGGCATCGTCAGCGTAGCGGGTGCCGGATTGGGCGGGTCGGGGTTTCCTGTACACAATCTGACGTCAGAACACTCGAAAGCCACAGTATCATACATACTTGCCTGGATAGTTCACATCACCAAAACGACCAAAGTAGAATCCAACAGCGTATTCAATTGCAGGTGTAATGACGGAACCGGTAGGCGGAGTTGTGTAAAGCCACACCGTGTAGTTGTAGCTGGACGTGCCGTAATCTGCAATGGAATTATACTGGAAGTCGAAAATCTCTCCAGGCGCAATGACAGTGCCGGATGCAGGTTCAACGATCTGCGGAGTGTCTCGAGTACCGAGGTGTAAAGCTGCTTGCAAAGCTGCTGCGCGTGACAACAATGTGACAGCAAAGACGAACACAGGTTTGAACATTGTCGCAACAAGTCTTCAAGTTTCAAGCTTCAAGCTTCACGCGTCACGTATGGAAGTGAATCAGAAGGGATAAACTTCAGGGGAACGCTAAAATGAGTGGGTAGAATTTATCGTGCCTATGTGTACTCAGGACAGCACAGCCGAGAGCGCGCACGGGTATCACCGGAAAACTAACTCGGCTTCGGCAGTTTCAGTGGACACACCAGGACTAGGTCTTGACATTATTCAAATACCAAGTAAGAGTAAGCTGAGAGGATACCGCAAGTAGGAATGCTTGCGCCATGGTCTTAGCTACAAACGTGGAACACAGCTTCAGACATAGAGGCATAAGCTGGGGTACTAGTAAGCCCACCTACAGTCCAAGTAAGCCCAATGATGAGAAAGAGAGACGGAGATTAGAGAGAACAGCATATCCGGTGTAAGTCGGCGCTTTCGTCGGAGGGGCTGACAGTGAGCATTCCCGTGAATCACTAATAGAGGCAACTTTCGAAATGCTTTATAATCAGAACTGCTGCACAATCAAGGCATGCTCGTGCTGTTTGATAACAGACACGATGCATATGTGTGGTACACGAAAAAGATCGAATGGAATCCAATGGACAGAGCCACGGTTATGTCCGGTGCTCATGTCGTGCTTCGTCCGAGTCAAGGCTGATACGAACCCGGCCATGCCGGAGTTAAGGTCAAGGAAATGAGGGGGTTCGGGGACGAAATCAAATCAAGCGCGTTCGAGAGAGAACAGTTAGGCGAACAGGCAGAAACGCCGGAGCCCGACACTACTGTCCGACATGATAGCCTGAGGAAAAGAAGTTGAAATTGTGGGTGACTCGTGGACGGCGTCTTCACCCTGATATCGATCATGACTCATGAGATGAGTCACTGCAATTGTGGAGCGGATGTTGAACTCGAACTCTGCTCTATATCGCCCGCCACACGATTTTCCATATTATACCTTGAGCTAGATCTTTTATTCTATTGTCATTGATATCGATTCCAGAACAACATGCGACTACTGGATCTTCCACACGATGTTATATTTCATATCCTCGAAAACCTCTCTGCCGTCAGTCTGGCTCGTCTAGCAAGGACGTGTGTCTCGCTCCGTGACATCGTGCGTTCTTTATCTGTTTACTACCATTTTTTTCTTCAAGAATCCACCCCAAAGTAGGTATATCATGAAGGATGGTCACTGTATATTTTGCGAAATCCGCGGCCATCCTGGAGTCTGACGAATGCGCGGTCGTGGTGGAGTCGGCATTATCACGTTAGATATGACTGTCTAACCGACTGCGCCTGGTCACAGACGTTGTTTATTGCCCGACCGCTATCCATGCCTTGGCACGGAAAATTACGAGCGCTGCTTGCAATTTCGCCATCACGGCTCGTCGTCGCGGCAGGCTGTCGCCTCTCGACATATTCCTTCCATTCAGCTACAGATAACCATTCGCCGTCCGTGCACTCGGAATGTACGTGGTATCTTGGGAGGCAGCAGGATAGTCGAAATGACATAACTGCCTTGAAATCCGTCGACAGTGACCCCACAGGCAGCACTCTCATTGCAGGCCTGCATAATGGCTCTATCATCCGATACCATATAACGCGGTCAGATGATCATGATAAGTCGGAGGTGAACCTTGTTCGCACCTTTATGTACCAGCAGCCTGGTCGCCACCTTATAGAGAGCCTGTCCTTGGACGGTGACATATTTCTATCCCTCTCTGGACATGGGCATGCGACACTTCATTCTCTCCACAATCCAAGAACTTTCCTTTCCCACATCAATCTCGAAAAACAAAGCTGGGAAGGGTACTTATGTCTTAAGTCTTCCAGTCCATTCGCATTATTTGGTACATCCTCTACAACACCACTTGTCATGCACAATATCTGCGAAAGTGAGCTTCTGCCGGAGCCCTCTGCCAATCTAGTGCGGCCTGCGTGCCTCACTGCAGGACCGATGTCGAATGCATGCTATAGCATCGCACAGACGGTGCCAGGTTCGCCTCTCGGTGCGTCACCCCAGATCGTAGTCACAGGCTGGTACGACGGCTTCGTGCGCGTCTACGACCTTCGTGCGGCTGACGCGCGCACGGCATCGGGCCCTGACACCTCGCGTGGACCGCCAAACCTATGTCCCGTGCTCGAGCTCTACGACCGCTGGCTGTATGAGCCTATATATTCTGTATCATGTGGCGGCGGCGCACGCATCGCGGCGGGCTCAGCGCGCCATAGCGTCGTGTCACTGTGGGACGTACGTGCGCCCAAAAATGGATGGAGTGTTCATGCACCAGGCAACGACCCGTCGCCTGTGTACAGTGTCGTAATGGAGAGCTCGCGTCTGTTCGGTGTTACGCAGAGCCGGCCGTTTGTGTTTGACTTTGGGCCCGACATCGGGTCGAAGACGTATCCACGCCTTCCACAGGATCACCATGGTGGTTTAAAGCGCCAGCACGGGTATGGCTACTATGTAACGAAATACAAACATGCGACGGCCATTTGGAGTTAGATATGTTGCTGTGTCCAGACGTGTAAAGGACTAGACAGGATCACACTCAAATAGAGGACGACCGCAGCGAAGATACCATGTATCAGAACTGGAAATAATGATCAATGACATTCTATACAGTGCTCTATGGTCATTTCGCTCACCAGAACATGGGATGTTTTTAGAATTTTTGTCACTCCTCCAAAAATTGTAATTGTATTTGTTAGAAAACTATAGCTACTTTTATGTATTATGTAAAAGTTACTGGATACCTCCAAACAAGCATAATACAGTCATTTTCATCCAATGGCGGCCAGTACCAACGCTCTACTCAATTGAGATGAATGATTTTTGCTTTATCCATAAGAGAAAAATAAATATATTTCGTAGATGGAAATTATGTATTCCGATTTTGGGGGCATTTTTTCGTGATTTTAGGTGAGGCATTTCCGGCATTGTACATTATTTACTGACCGAGGTGATGTTATGTTTTGTTGACGGCATGTTGCGTCTGCCGGCAGCCGAACGAACTTTGTTTCGAAAAACTGTGCAGCACCAAAAGCATGGCGACGAGCCTTTCATCGGCTTTGCCTCCTGCACACACGCCAGGTTTTCCACGTCCTTTGTCTGGTGTGATGTGCTTGCTTGCTTAAAGAATTTTCACAGAATCTCCATCGTTATTTCCAGGAGGTGCTGTATCGCAATCTACGGCGACACCACCGTCCGACGATGAGCTCAAACGACGTTACCTGAACTTGCTGCCTCACGCGCAGATTATCGACATCTGTTTGCGGTTTGACACCCATGTGCCTTCCGGTGTGAGAACCAGTATATGGCCGTTAGACTTAAATGCTGCTATAGCAGCGTTGCAGAGACCGTCGCCTGCATCCCAGGACCAACCAGATTTGTCAGTCCCAGTAGACCATGGGCTACGTGAATTGGCGTTCGATCTACCGAAGCCGACGCATGATCCTTCCAAGAAGGGATTGGACAATGCTGAGCTTTCGCAAGACCCGCCTGCGTCTCCACAGCAGCGCGCAGAGGAGAACAAACCGCCTGATGTCGTTTTTGGTCCATTTACTTCAGTGCCGGCGCCTTTTCCTTCTCCTGCATCTAACGTAGAAGCGATTGTGGACTCCTATCATCCTCCAGTGACATCGATATCGCAGTCGTCGACTTCGCTGCCCTCCCCGGGAAACACTGAACCAACGTCGACTCCAAGTCCTACTGTCCCTGATCCGTCAACGAGTGCGAGTGGCTTGCTGACAATAGCCCCCCGTGCTTCTCCTGCCGCAACGATCTCAGCGGCGCAACCGCCGTCGCAATCCCAAACGCCTGCTCCCCAGAATCCGACGCCGACGCCATCAGTTCCTGGATACGCTGTTTCACCGTTTGGATATCCTTCGTACCCCTACTACCCTGGTTTTCCTTATTATGCGGCAACCTATGCTCCAGGCTCTTTCGCGCCACGGTTCCCCGCCTCGTTCGGCCCAGCAGCTTACACACCAGCTGGTACTTCTGCCATGCCCTACTTACCGACAATGGCGTCGTACGTTCCGCCAGCGACATACCCGAACCCACGACATCCATTATACAACAATAATCCCGACCATTCAAAGCCAGCCGATTCCAGCAAACATGCTGAAGAGGACCTACCGAGTTACGAGGAAATGATTGTCGAGGCGCTAGACGCGCTTGCGCCACCGGGCGCTCTCACTTCGACGATGGTCTCTGGTCCATACACTGTTGTTCAAGAATGGGGCGGCGTGGCACCGAAAGACATTTTCACGTGGATGTCGGCAACGTACCCATTGCAGCAGAATTTCCGTCCGTCTGCCAGCCAGGCCCTACAGAAGGCGTATAGACGCGGTCGTCTGAACAAATCCGAGTCGGGCAGGTATACGACTAATCCGTCGTGGGCAGGTGGCAGTGTGAGTGTGAATTCATTCATATTAAAGTTTGACCGTCATGGCGAAACTGTTTCTCGATAATTGGATGCTAATTTGCGTACATATTCAGACGGCGAAGCGTACGACAAGGAGGCCGCAGCACAGTAGCACGGCAGCGTCACGCGGTCAGTCACCGTTCACGCGTGTACCACGTCCGCTTCCTGTATCGAGTCCCAGTCCACTTGTCCAGTCCGCTGCCTCCGCTCTGCCGTCGTCGAACTTAACAGGCTTGTTTCCTGCACCGGCATCGACGTCGACAGGTCTGCAATCAACGTCCACTACAACACCATACTACAGCCTCGGATCCGGCTACACAGGCTTCTCACCTTATGCCGCTGCGCATCCTGTGCTGCAACTTCAACCGCCACCGCAGCCGCCGCACGCGAGCCCGAGCGCGCTTGAGGCGGCGCAGAATATTCTCAAGGTGATTGACCTACACACAAATGCGAACAAGGCGGTCGTCGCAGGGTTACCATCCTTGTCCGCCGACGCATCGGCACTCCAGCTGTCGGGGGCACCTGCGACAAGTGCGGCAGATGAAACCCTGGCCGATGCTATGGATGTGGAGGAGGACGATGAAGACGAGGATGGACTCGATCCTGAGATGCGGGCACAGTTGCGGGAACAGTTAACACTGTTGGCTGCTCAGTTGGACGAGATCGTGCGTCAGGAAGAGGAGGAGCATGCGAGTGCACGTACATTGAATGACGATGTGCAGGGAGATGCGGAGCTAGACGTCCATGAGGACACGGGCGCGCGAATGCTTGGTGTTGAGCCGCATCAAAACAATCCGTCACCGCCGGATGGCATTGATGTGGAAGGAGATGCGGACACCAGAATGCTGGGTGTAGAGCCACATCCCACGTTGCAGACCTCCCAGTCATCGCAACCTTCGTCAGATCCTTCCCAGTTTCTGCCGTCCATGGATGGTGGCGCCGTCGCTGTTGTGGGCGTGGCTGAGGCTACTCAGCCGGATTCCATGGTTCACGAGGACGTTAGTCCTGGTCTCGACGACTCCGACGACGAAGACATGGACGAGGTGCCTGTACCTGACCTATGTATGTCAAGTAGATAGCTACATACAATTTAGATGTTCTGTGCGATGCTCGTTCTGAGAGTATATGGGTCCTGTGATGATGACTCATGACAGCAAGTATTCGGCAGTGCTAGCGACTTGCTTTGAATTGTCCATCTCGATGCCTTTTGGTGAGATAGTTTGCGGCTCTCCTGGTAGCGGAAAGTCGACGTATTGCTATGGAAAGCACCAGCTGTTCACTGCTCTCAATCGCCCAATATCCGTCGTCAATCTTGACCCTGCGAACGAGCACATACCATACCCTTGTGCCATCGACATTTCATCGCTTATAACGCTCAAAGATGTCGTCGAGGAGTACAGCCTGGGACCAAATGGAGGACTGCTCTACTGCATGGAATACCTAGAGGCGAACTACGACTGGCTTGAGGACAGACTGAAAGAACTCGGCAAGGATGCCTACGTCCTCTTTGACTTGCCTGGCCAGGTCGAGCTGAGCACAAACCACGAGAGTCTGAAGCGCATCATCGACCGATTGACCAAGCAGAGTGGATTCAGAGTAAGTGTACCCCCTGGATAGATGCTCGCAGCCGCGCACACATCTGACGTCTTTCTCTTGTTCTAACTTCTGCGTGCTCCCTTGCAACTCACTCCCAACAGCTAGCCGCCGTGCACCTCTGCGATGCGCACTACGTCACCGACGCGTCGATGTATGTGTCTGTGCTCTTGCTCTCGTTGCGCACGATGTTGCATCTGGAGCTGCCGCACATCAATGTGCTCTCTAAAATCGATTTGATATCCAAATATGGCCAGCTAGGTAAGTTGTTTTTATTCCGCCTGTGCAGGTCGCGCGCGGGTGACGGGATCTCACTCAAACATTTCAATGCCACAACCCTCAGATTTTAACCTTGACTTCTATACCGAGGTCCAGGATCTTTCGTATTTGGAGGCAGCACTCTCAAAGTCATCGCCGCGATATACGGAGCTGAGCATGGCCATCATCTCACTCATCGAGGATTACAGCCTTGTCGGATTTGAGACGCTAGCAGTCGAGGTACGTTGTCGGCCTTCTACGTAGGAAAAGCACCTTGAACGGCGTCCTTTGATCACAGGACAAAAGCTCGATGCTCCATCTTACGCGCGTTATTGACCGAGCAACAGGATACGTATTTGTACCCTCTCGCGATGCTAAGGTGCCGTCAGGCACGATTGATGCCTCAGGCGCTCCTACTTCGCTACTTCCCAACACATACGGATTGTATTCGAGCGCCATGGGGATGATCAGTGGACCTGGAAGCGATGTACGTGATGTACAAGAACGATGGGTCGACGCAAAAGAACAATGGGATGCTTATGAAAAAATGCAATGGCGGAAGGAGGGAGAAAAGATCCGCGAAGAGGCCGCCAAAGCAACGAAAATTAGAGAGCGCCATCCCGCCAAGGTACCTTCCTAGCTTCATTAGTATGACATTAGATCGGTAATGTATATTAAATAATTTCGTCGATATGTCGCTGTCCTGTATGTACTCGCTGCTGTAGCATTATTTTCTTCCAAACTGTTTGCCGTCGAAGCCAAGATACGCATTTGTAAATGTGCGCCCTTAATCAGTAGGTGATGATGATTCTGTACACTAGAAGGTGATATAGTACATTATTTTCAGAAGGTACTCGTACGTATTAAGTCGTCAACTACAATAGCCCACCGTCGAGATTTTTTTCGGCCAGTCACCACGAGTGTACCGCATTTTATTGCTTGCTTATTGTGCAAGCGTATCGCCGGGACAGATTCGGTGTAGCAGTGTTAACCGCTTCGAACTCGAAGCGCAAGTCGTTTGGGGCTGTTCCGGCGTCGCTTTACGCTGTGTCGCCATCGAACGACCCCTCTGTGATCGCGTCAGCCTATATTTTTGATGCGCGCCATTGGCTACGTCTCACTCACCGTGAGGTTCTGGCCACCAGTCATCGTGATGATCCGCCCATGAATCCGTGATACGTTGCGAAGACGTCCACGAATCTGCCATTGTATACGTCGCCGTTGGTCTTGCCAATGAATTTTGTTCCTTTGGCTGATCAAAGGCTGGCTGAATATGAGAGAGTACCGCGCAAATCCATCGAAAGGCCACATCCAAGGAGGCAAGCATTTTTTATGGTGAATGTCGTCAAAATCGAAAAACGGGTCCTAGCTTTCATTGACTCACATCGGGGCTCGTCGATGGGAAATCAGAGAGCTCCTGCAGTGTCAAAACATGAGTTATCAAGCGAGATGAACCGCGATAGAGAATGCGCACGGTACAACCGTGGACAACGTTTAGTCGCTTATTCCAGTTAGCCCGCATGTTCAAGGCGGCGAGTGCGGAGGCCGTGCCTTTGAAGGGATAATTAGCTTAAGAGTTTTACAACGGTAAGGGCGGAAATGCGCGGTCAAGCGCTCATGCAAAACGACACATACATATTCGAATGATTATCGGTTGCAAGTATAAATGCCTGAGCAAACAGAACCAGTGATGTGTCGGTAAACGTATCTCTTCTCCAAATAACACCGAAATCACGAACCATCCCTTCTGCGGCTGAACAGGAATATATACTCGCGTCAGTTTTCGGCACATGCCTTCAGCAGCGGGGAGCTTACCACGGTGAAAAGAAAACAGGTTTCCGTAATTCTACAAAGACGTGTGGTTTAGCAAGGCGATGCGATAACATGGTCCTCAGCGAAAGAAACTTACTGAACAAGGCTCGTTACGATACAAGTCGCTACAGACGCTGTGAAGATACGTTGATGTGAGTAAACATCAATTTTCACTAGAACAGAAGTGTAGAAAGAAGGACTAAAACGAAAACAAACTTTGTGCAAGTTCACGAAGTATTCGTCGTAACGATTGCACGGCAGTCCGGTGTGTTACCTGACAGAAAACACCATATTTAGGAGGAAAAATGTGAAGAATTTGGCAATAGATCAACAGACCATAAAATAGACCAAAGATGACGCGACAAACACATCGCCGCATATGGCACTCGATGTCCCTGTATAGATGAGCGTCAGCACAACAGCTCTGGACGCTCACTACTTTCGAACCGATCCTCACAAAGAATTGTGCAAGTTCGCACAAAGCGATTTTTATAATCGATCTCCGTAACCAACCCGCTTGCTTGAACGTATGGTGGAACCATGATGGCGCTTACTGCACCGCCATTCGCGAGCGGTATTTGAGTACAAAGGCGACGACGGGCACCAACACAGTGCCAAAGGGACGTACCAAAAGTGATGACGGAACACAGTAAGACCACGCCCGCAATGAAAATATTGTACATGAGGAGGTATATTCTGAACGAAAAGAACGCGAGGGTGCCACCAAGAGCCATGGCCTGTCAGAGGTTCAGACCATAGTCAAGTCGAAAGCAATGGACAAAATAGGGAATGAAGGAACAAACAAATATTGGCGTACCGTCAACATAGGTGCTTTAGATGGACCGTTACCTGTCATTGAGCAGTGCAACATTGAAACTGTAGCGAACAGACTGACCGAAATTGTGAAAATAATACTGTGGCTTCCCTAAAGGTTGATCCCCCAAAATGAGAAAAAAGAGTCTGATGTGGTACAAAGGCGAGAGAAGAGTACTTACCCTCCCTAATAAATGAGTCGTATAGATCTCCAAGTGAAAAGGCAGTGAAGATGGTATTCAGGATTAGCAGGTAATAGACCTGCAAAGCGCGCTCCGTGGATGAGCTCAACCGCCTCAAGCCTTTAATGCGGAACTGACAAAGCATATGACCCTGCGAGAGTCCCTGAGAATTGACTGGACATTAAGCCGGTGTCGGCGACGAGACAAAAAAAGGAAGGCTAACCCTTTGGATTTCCGAAAATAAAGAAAATTCTCCACGAGGATACTGGCATCGTTGACAACAAATTCGAGCATTACACAAGATGAAGACGACATCATAGTAAAAGCACCGGTGATATATATTCCCGGTCAGCCCTCCAGAAATGTTGTGCTGAGTGCAGAGACACTCACATGCCATAGAAGATGAGCGAAAAGCAATATCCAAAAAGAATCGGCGCTGCCACTGGCAGATCAGAAAGTCGAGTACTAGCCTCCGAATCGCTTGAATTCGTTGCCAGTGTGCTAGGCGACATGAAAGGAGGAGCCATGAGCCTGATCAACGAGAGACGTTGCGAGCTATCATGAAGGCCGCCGTTCTCCAGACTCCAGAGAGTAAAAGCAAAGTTTGCAGAGCGGCGGACCGTGGTGGGTGCCGTGCATGGCAATTATGGTTGGCGCCTAAGACACAGTGGTCGAGACTCAGTCAACTATCTCCCGCCCGAAGGCAGATGGAAGTGAGAGACCCCAATCCACTCCACCGGGCCGAGACTCGTCACCTGAACTTTTACATTTTCGAATTGATTTCCAAAGAAAAACGACGATTTAGAAATGCATAGGATTCACCAACAAGATCTTCATTGGGATACTCGCTCGAAAACGGCGCTATCTTACTCATTCACATGAAAGCCAAAAATAAGCAAGTACTCGTTGATGTGATTGACTGTCATTGTTATGACTCATGGAGTCGCGTTCACATGGCAACACTCCATCCCAAACTGGAACAACAGTGTTGGCATGTACTTACCTTCGCTTGGTTCCCTTCGAAGCTCTGAACATATGACCGAACGTTCAATGCATAGACAAAGGTTTCCTGGCATCCTGTGTTGCAAAAAAATACAAGCTCTACGGCAAGACAACAGTTCCGCAAGTCTGAGTCGCGATCGCAATTCGGATGGTACTTAGCCAGTCATAACGTATTCTTGACTGTGGTGGTACTTTCTTCGCAATCGAAAAGACAAATGCGGAAGATCAGCCTCGCTTTTCCCTCACATGCTCCTCTCCGCAGTGTCTAGTTCGTTTTAATGACATTGGTCCAATGACTTGACGTGCTGGCTGCGAATGTAGTGTCCTCACTTTCGATTTCCGCCGACGGATGTACGTTATATTCTACATCTTGCAGTGCTCATATAAACTAATAAAGGACTGGGACATTATGACGATATGCTTACGATAGGTAAGATTCTTTTATTTAAGCGGGAAGGCTTTTCGCTTGCATGGTAGTAACGCAAAAAGTTTAAGTGCGCCCTCTAAGTGTGCTTCTGTTTTTCACATTTTCTCCCTTTTCCCTTTCATCGCCATGCTTTCTTTTACTCTCCTTGTTTTTGTCGTTTTCACATTTTCTTGGACAGTTGTTCGCGCCGACCTGAAGCACGACTTGCATCATGCTGGCGTCAAAGCCTATTTCCCTAGCGACAAACAATATTCCACTGCGGCGTCTCCTTGTGAGCCTCTTGGACTTCCCGCATATCAAAGGTTGTCCTTGAGCACTGAGTTTATTATCCAGACAACCTCAGGTTCAAAGGGATTATGCCTGCTGCGGTTGTCTACCCTGTGAACGCTTCCCAAGTGTCTGCAGCGGTCGTTGCAGGCATTTCTAATGGTGTAAATGTCGTTTCTCGGAGTGGTGGAGTATACAATGAATCATTACATCCTGCAGAAAGCTTCAGCTCATTTTTTGTTCGTAGCACTCATACATCGCAAATGGTCTGGGCGGAAAGAATGGCTCGTGAGTTTTTGAGAAACATATAGAGTGAATAAGATCTATTGCTCACTTCGAATGTAGCTTGGTCATTGACACGAGCAAAATGGTCCACATATCTGTCAAGGATGATGGTTCCGCCACGATACAGACAGGCAACCGTGTCGCGAAGGTGGCAACTGCCCTCAATAAACGCGGAAGAGCCCTTCCGCACGGCACGTGCGGGTATGAAACCAGCATTCGTAACAGCGTCTCTCATTTAATTTGCACTTTCGCAGATACATCGGTATTGGTGGACACGCAGGTGTGACATTTTACCTTGAGCTGACACAACAGCGTGATGTTCTTAGTAACTAACGTTCATTGTTCCCCTCAGGCCATGGTGGTTTCGGACGTACGTCCCGTCAGTGGGGTCTAACGCTCGACACGATCACCGCTGCTGAGATTGTGCTCTCTAATGGCACGATCGTCCAAACATCCAAAAACAAGCATTCTGATCTCTTCTGGGTAAATATGGGGCTTTGTCGACTGGCACTTGGCTGTCCATATCTCATGATCGTGTAAAATGTAGTCTATACGCGGCTCAGCAAGCTCATTCGGCATTGTCACCTCGTACACTGTGTCCACGTTCCCCGTACCGTCTTCCGCCACTGTCATCACCTACAAATGGAATTTGGACCCATCATCGTTCTCGAAGGCCGTGCTCAACTTCCAGGACTTCGCCAACAAGGATCTCCCTGCGCAATTGGGACCAGAATTCGACGTCGGGCGAGGTTCGTCTAGAGGCACTGTGGATGTCGAGCTTGGCGGTGTCTGGTATGGCGATCCATCGCTGTTGAATTCCACACTCCAGCCATTTTTGGATACTTTGCCGTCCCCGTATTTTGTGTCTCAGCAGACTGGTTCGTACATCAACAGTGTCAAGATAATGAACGGTGGGACGCTCAGCACGTCCGCGCCTGACACACACGACACATTTTACGCAAAGTCTCTGGTCATACCAGAAAGTGCGCCGCTGACGAATGATGCACTCGAGTCGTGGATCAACTACCTCGCTACGGTAGGGTACGACACCGATCTGGTAAGTCGACACAGAACATGTGGAATTGATGTAGAATAGCTTATATTGGTTGCATCTCCCGAAGAAATGGTTTGTTCAGATCGAACTTTATGGCGGTAGCAATTCCGCCATCAACAGCGTTCCCCTCAAAGACACGTCTTTCGGCTTTAGAGACGCCTTGTTTGTCTTGCAATTGTACGCATCTTCGCCGAATTACCAGCCACCGTACCCCGACCACGGTCTCACATTCCTCGATGGTACGTCAAGAAATCTACTTTGTTGAAAACGTAACTAACTATGGCAACGTAGACATGGTCAACGCAATCGTCCTCAATATGCCTCAACACTGGGCTTACGGCGCCTATTTGAACTACATTGACGACCGTCTGAAGAACTGTAGGGCTTTCCTCGTGCCGAGTGCCCATGAAGATACTTAAGTGTTTTTAGGGCAAAAACTTTACTACGGCACCCATTACCATCGCTTGCAGCAAATTAAGGAGAAATATGATCCTAGCAATGTTTTTCATTTCCCTTTGTCCGTCGAGGAATAATCGTGCTCCGCATTCCAACGCAAAGCTGGTGCTTGCTTTGCCTTTTCAAATCCTCTCACTACTGACCTGTTTGGTTCTACTCTTGAACCGTATGATCCTATTTGCTCTTGTACGATCTCATTGCTTTTGCAACTTTTATCAATGAGGATGAGATTTGTACATTATCTACCAACGAAAGTTAGGCAAACGGCATGGGGAGAGTCTCAGTTTTTGCGAGTGAAAAAATCTCTGATATCCTTCTGCTTCGGATCGTGAGCAGAACTGCCAATGCCTCCTCGTTGCCTGGTCTGAAAACTCAGTTAGCATACGGAGAACATTCAGGGGGACTTGAGAGTGAGTGCTCACCACGGCTGCGAGGTGTTCACGTCGATTGTATTCTGTAACGTCGACACGCAATGATCCTTCCACCTATTGATATAGATAAACAGACATCAATTTTCGTCGGGATTGAACAAATTCCAGATGTACCTTCTCCACTCTAACTCGCATCCACCCCGTATTGCCCAACGCACAATGAACGTGCGGGTGTACACGTCCTGTCGTGTCGCGGCGAAGAAACGCGGTCACCAGTTCTCTGATGAATATACCATGGCTTACAACAGCAATGTGGCGATCTTGACATGGTGCACTTGAGGTCCGATTAGCTGATTTCCCAGAAGAATGGCCATACTGCCTGTCCAGCAAGGGAAGAAGGATATCATCAAGAGCCTTCTCCGCTCGCTGAGCCACCTCCGCGAGACTCTCCCCACCTGGAAAGCGTTGACTGCGACTATTCGAGCCGTCAAGTTGAGCTCTCCCGTCGTCTGCGCGAAAAACGAAGGAGCGACCTTCCGCGCTGCCAAAATGCTGCTCGCGCAAGAGTGGCGATACGACAATTCCCGGAGAAGGCGATTCAACCGTGCTGGCGGCCAGGTCTGGTACCGTCTGTTGGAGATCCCGCACGACTTCCGCCGTGGCCAGCGCGCGCACAAGAGGGGAAGCCACGATTGCCGCGAATGGCGTATCACTGAACGACGAACCGAGAGCACGGACTTGCTAGGCGATGTCAATCGACAACAGATAAGTTTGTTCAAAGATGCACAGCAACGTGGAAGAAAGAAAAACTTTATCAAGTGCCGCAAATGAGAGTGCCTCATCGAACAATACTCACGCTCATACCTAGGTTATGGAACTGGTTAATGTGCGAGATAGAAAAGGGAAATTATCACCATGATTCGTGAGTGGAGAATCTCTAGACCCAGCCCAGAGACATTTCTGAATAAGCATTCCGGAATGGGCAATGCGTGAATACGGTGACTTGGGCTTTGCAGGACAACTAGAAGCCTCACCACATTGTCAGTCGATTCCCCATGTCTGATCTTTGAAGGTCCGAATTTTGAGATTCAATGCCGTTCTCGTGATGAGCCACCGAACTCACGAGTGTAAAATAAACACAACAGCTTGTCGTGTTCTCTTTGTTGACATTCAATGTCGTATCTATCTTTAAGGAGTTCGTCGTCGTTGGAGTTTCCGGTGCGACAATCATTTAGGGACCACCGCAGAAACACAGACAAATGCGTAGGTTTCAGAATTCTGCGATTGCTTGCTTGCGGTGTATGCGCCAGTGAAAGAGCAGTTATGTGGTTGCCAGTGGGCATCCATGTCCCGTGATCGTTCCCCGATCGTGATCGATGATCGATGCATGAAATTGAATTTGACAGTGTATGTGTACTGTAAGTCTACAGCCCGCATGGGCGCGCGTCCTGGTACGTAGTCTACCTAGCGCTTTATAAATTCAAGAGTCAAAAAAAAGACGTACTCATGTATTCGTGTGCTCACGCACCCGACTTTGAACTGTAACATCGGACTACACGATTCGTTCGTCTATTAAGATTGAATTATGCATCTACATACTATCTTCCGTCTTGTCAGGGTATCTGAGCACTGTTCACGGAATCTGTGTTACATTCCTCGGGGTGCCGTCGACCTCGTTTATGATTATTCAAGCATTAAAGCAACGTAGTGTTGCCTTACAGCGGAGGCGGCGTTGTCGGAGCAGGACATGGCGGTCGCAACGGCGGCGTGCCAGCAAAACGGTACTGCGTTACATCTGGGACCCCCATTTCACGTAACCAGACCGACGGTTCTGAACGATCAGAGGGAGATCGCGTGCTGGTCCATGCAGAACGGTTGGCATGCACTTCGGCGACCTCGTCTTCTGAATCATCCGCTGTAAGGTCTATTATCACTGGTCGAGATTTGTCCTGGAAGGTTATAGGAGCTGCTGAAGATGCACAACCAGTATATCGCAATTTTGAGGTGGTTGCAGACTTAGGCGATGGCTCCTGCTGCTGGATCTGAATCTGAGAGCTCGTCGCTGTGGTAAGGCCAAGTTCCTAGATATTTTAACAATGAGAATCACCCAACGCAGTCAGAGAAAGGATTAGTTTTGTAGACTTACGGGCATCCGTAACCAGAGAGGGAACTTCGCTGCCTGATCGATGTTCTCAGGAGCATCACAGAACCGACGAATGGTCCTTGCAGTAGATTGAAAGGATGCAAAAGTCAGAGTGCCATCCGCTTGCACACTGCGCAGGACCAGATTATTGACAGCTTGCGTTTCTACGCGAGATAGCTGTTTGAATTTCAGGCGTATATCCGTGTGTCGAGAACTAGTAATGGGCAGATATGATTGGACACGAAGCAAGGGACAATCTGGTCGTGCAAGACACTGGTCCGGGCTCCCCTCTGCGTATCGTTTATTCCTGAAGACGATCGCGACGCGGGGACTGAGCACATACAAACGATGGACAGTCAGTGTACCAACATCAGGACCATCGAAGAGACCGAATGAATTGTGACCCAGCACGAATTCATAATTGCGATCTGCAATCCAGATACTCGGGCAGTACATCTCCGTCTGCAAGTGATATGCAATGACCTCGAAAGTCTCGAGCAAGGGACCGTTCTGCGTAATCAGCTTTTGGAGGTTACGTACAACATTGTCGACTCCGCCTAGGAAATCATAGATTGCCTCTGAGCATTTCTTGATAGATGCGATAGGCGCATCGAGATAGAAGTAGAGTAGATAAAGCCAAGTGTCACGGATAGATGGAAGTCGCTTTCGCTGCCTCAGATTCTCGAGCCAAGGCAAGATATTGGCAATCTCTGGGTCATGAGGAGAGTTATAACAGAATGAAGAAGTGTGAGTGCGGAAGAACATGATGAAAAGGAAACGCTTCAATGTGTCGAGCTCAGTCGGAGTCAGATCCACATGATAACAGCCACGGTCGAGCTGAGAGTGGATCCTACGGATGATGACGCAAGCTGATCCTTCGAGCTTTGATAGCTTCTGTTCTACGGCATAGACATTCTCGTTGGTGTGGTCAATGTATAGATCGTGTTGGCCAAAGATGCGGCTGACTGAGGGTTCGATGATACGACCGTCTGCTATCGAATACTGAACAACGTGAGGATTTGAACCTTCCGGGCTTGACAGAAAGACGAAAAGGTATTTTTAATAAAGATGTTCATATAGCCACGACAGGCCAGCTTACCGTTTAGCAAAGAACTTCAGTAGAAATCGAGGAATAGCGTGATGGAATTGCGAGGGCGGTCTGCGCGGCATACGGTCAGAAATTTGAAGATTAGATTGAATATGGCTGACGAGATGATGGCGGTATGGGGGAACGAAAGAAAGAGAGGAGCAGAATAAATAGCTGCAGTAACGTGGGCACTCAAAGCGTTCAGCTGTTTTAGGAAACAAAAGGCAACGAAATCACCCGGATCAATTATTTGATGCGGCCCAAGCGAACGGCTCGTAAATCGTAAATTTCTTTAACTTCTACACGAAAAGGCCTTTGACACACGTGCATTCTTGAGCTGAGATAACTGCATGACATTTGTGGAATCAAGAAAGAGACTTGCACCTGAGGCAAACCTGAGGCGAGAGAGGAGTCACCGACTCACTCAGCACTGGCAGACAGTAGACTGAGCAGCCGTGTTCCGTAATAAGTAGCGAGGAGGAAGCTCAAAGAAACATATACAAGCTTCAATATATTAAGGAAAGGGAAACAAAAACCGAACAAAGCCGAGAGACAACCAACAGCGTAAAGGGACCAGGGTGAGCTTGAAGTGGGCTCCAGGCGGCGGAGACCGAGACTCACCTGTGGTGCCATCGGACGGAGGCAACTGCCACACGGCCATCAACACCGCTGATCGCCGTTATGCTCTGCGACTAGCGAAAGCGGTCAATTATTCGAAACAACTTGAATTATTCGACGGCGGTGGCTGGAACCCGGCTTCATTGCCGCACAGCTATACAACCTGCCTGCGGAATGCGATTTCACGACTTTGTCTGCTTTCTCCCCTTACTGCTCATTGAAAAGCCGGTCGTACCAGGCACCTCAAGCAATGTACTTTCAATGCAGGCTACGTCGGGGCCGGGAGTCCAGCTGATTTAGCTTCTAGAATCGGGGAGTTGGTGAAGAATCACTTCAATTGCATGCCATAGCTGAATAAAGCTGATTAGAAGTGCCTCTTCTGTGTGAAGTCTGTGGCAGACTTACAACTTGATGAATTGCTTCGTTACAGCCACCGCTTTCCGTCTATGTCTGCGCCCTAAATACTATCGCTCATTCTATGGGATCATGGTCTTTTTTCCCTTATTTCTGCATGTTGCATTTCCCTATATAACGATCAGGTGCCTGCTCGTGGCATTTTGTTCCATGATGCTTGGGCAAGCCATCGTCAAAGCTCCTCTGAGCCTCTTTGCGTTGACGATGCTAGCCGGCATACCAGTCAGCATCCAGCATATCGGCCAGCAGCCGGTCATGTCACTGGATGTTGCCTTGTCGATCGCTTGAATTCTTAACCGCTTTGTGTTTGCCACCCATTTCCATTTAAGGAGAACCCGCCTGGCCGGACTGCGTTGCTGATCAACAGGCCTGTGCGACAAGCTCTTTTAAACTGGTCCGCTACGAGCTATCTCTTTTTTCCATTTTACTTCGACCGCAAACGTTTTCTCTGCTCGATCTGTGCATCTCTCACATGGCATCTCCTCAGTCGTTCCCCTCACAGACCATACATGATTTTCTCGTGAAGGTTTCGTCTTTTGAGATAGAGCTCAACCAGCTTCGCATGCTCAGGAAGAAACGCGACATCAAGCGCTACACCCAGCTGGCTCTGGGTCTGCGAGACGACCTCGAGGAGCTGTTCTGTGCCCTGGCTGCAGTTCCCGACCACATATACGACGATGATATGGAGTACGCGACCGTGCTGAGCGCTATCGACACTGTTCTGCAGAAGATGACGCACGACCTCCTTGTCCTTAAAGAACCAAGACGGCTTTCTGAGGACGATGTGTTTGGTATCATGCGACATTTCGAGACCTATACACAGATGACTCCCTTCATGGTCTCCAAAATCCGCCTTCTGTTTACCAAGGACAAAGCGCGTCGTGTGGTGCCGGATGACCGTTTTGGAGGCATCACTAATCATTCTGTTTCACCGTTTGGCGTTGCTGCGCCATCTGGCAAGTCCACTAACGCACCGTCCACTCTGGACGCCGGCTTTACCCCCTTGATGCTCAGTCGGAGTGGAACGAACAAGCCCTTACCTTCAGCCCCCTCCAAGCTCATCGAAAGCTTGTCTTCGACGTCGTCCTCTTTGTCCCCTCCCTCAACATTGTGTGTCGAGGATGTGCCGACCCGTCTGAGGAACTCTATGATTTACGGCGATGGGTCGAAATTGGACCTTTCTATCCCGCCTCCTCGTTCTGCCATCCGGGGTATCTCTCTAGATGCTCTCTTTGAGGCTCTCCTTGCCCCACCGTCTCAAGCGGAGCCCTTTCCCGACTTCACGACGATAGTAATGAAGCTCTTCCGTCGCCTTTTGTCCCCCACCAAGTTTGTCCACCGTCTGCGTTCATACTATAAGAAGACGCTCAATGTCGACGATGGTAACGCGCAATGGGTTCTGGAACTTGCCGGCCGTCGCGTGCGTATCGTGCGCATATTGGCTCTCTATTTGCAGCAGTACGCGTTGGTGCGTGATGGGAACCTTTCGTATCTCGTCCGCTCTGCTTTCCTCGAGGACCCAATGTTTGCCCAGGGCACGCGCTGGGAGAAACTGGGCCCGCTGTATCGCCCTATCATGGATATTGTGCGGATTGTGGATAAGCTCGGCACGCTGCATCAAGACTCGGTCGACTACTACATCGTGACGAACCTGCGAGCGCTCAATGACAGGAATCCCGAGATGGCCCCCCTCAGCTTCGATGTCTATGCATTCTACGAGCACTGTGTTAAGCATGCGGAATCGTGGCTCAGCCGTGACCTGGCGAGCGAGACGGGTACGATGGAGTTCGCACGACAGTTGACCGTGCAGGAGTATGCGCATTACCGGAACTTGTCTTTGGATCCTCTCAATATAGTGGCCAAATGGCTCGGAAGGGAGGCGTCGATCTTGCACTCTACGCCGCTATCTTATGCGGAGATTTTCGTTGACCGCTTCATACAATTCGAAACGTCCATTTTCAAGTGGGCCGTCGATTCAATCCTCTCTCAGCCTTCGGCGCAACGGCGAGGTCGGTACATGGGCTTCTGGATTAACGTGGCTATGGTCAGTACATTGTCATTCCATGAGCCTAAAATGCACGCTCATTCTTCATTTTATCAGTGTTGTCGTCAGATGCAAAACTACGGCACGATGCGGGCCATATACTCTGCGCTCATCTCTACCTACATTAATCGCATGAAGGAAAGCCAACTCGTGAGTTGAAGACGCGATATAAACGATGATTATATGCCCATAACTGCCTCCACAGTACGTTCCTGTCGATGCGAAGGAAAAGTGGGAGGAGCTTCGGGAGATATGCGAACCCCACGCGAAAACATATAGGGAAGAGCTTCGTAACTCGACGAAGCCATGTATCCCGCTCCTATGTTCGTGGATGCTTCTTGTTCTCTTATCATACACAAACATTGACTTCCGGGCACCACACAGTCGTAATAGCCCACGACTTGACCCAAATTTCGGAGATCCCGTTATGGTTGTCCAAAGGCGGGAAAAAGTTGCCGAAGGATGCAAACAAGGAAGATGCCCTCATCAATTGGAATGCTCTACAGCAGATCATGACCGTCGTTCGCAGTATGTATCTCTTTTTTTACCATTTTGTGTTCGTCCTTGCTGACTCGTCGCGTCTGCAGCGCTGGAACGTTGCCGGGAGATTGAATATAAAATTCCAGAGTGCTGGGACCTTCAGCAATTCATCTCTGCTCAGACTCACTCAGTCTTGAAGAGCTATCCGGGAAGGGATGCCGTACATCTAGAAGCATTTTGGCAACGAAGGTCCGTTTTTCCGTTTTCGTCGACTGACTTGCACATCATTTAATGTTGTGTATGAAATAGTCTTGCGGTCGAGCCGCGTCGTCCCCCTAACGACGAATGGCGCTTGAACGACAATTATGGTCAGCTTAGATCGTTCGATTGCTGGACGCTCATGCACGACGGGGCGCCACAGCGGAATTTGCTCATGCACTTCTCGTCCTCCCCTGTCGTGAACTCTACCTCGCGCTTCCACAAGCTTGCTGCTAAAATTCGTAAGCAATAGGCTACCAACCTTCCATTACAACCTCCCGTCTCCGGTCTCCAGTTCTTGACCACCTTTGTCATCGTCTCAAAATGTAAGTTGTCACTCATTTGTCTGTTTCGCTTGCTTGCCATTCGATCTTGCTTCCGCTTTCCTTTCAATGCAATTGTCACTCTCATTAGCTAAGGCCTGGCGCCTATTACTACGTAATTCAATCTTTCCTCTTGCATACTCGCCTATCTGTCCCTTCTTCATGCTTTTACTACCCATCCCTTCCTTTCCTTTCTCACTCATCCACGTCAGTCTTATCATTGATACCCAGACTATCATGCCACCTGCACATTACCCGTCCACTCATTACTTATACTTCGACACTATCGTGTATCGTTAGCCTGTCCTGATACACTCGTTCTACATAGATCCTTATGTTTACTCTCATTCACCTTCCGCTGCTGATCTCAATAGAAATTTGATCGTTATTTCAGAGGTTGTGTGCGTATTGAAGGAGCATCCTCAAGTTGGCGAGACCGCTATACACCGAGTTCCACGCAACAAGATTGAACGTCGATCAAAGGGTGTTCATGATTAGCACAACCCTCTAAGGCCCGCAGGGACATCGTCCCTGTAAATCTGCGGTTTACCGATGCCGGCCAAAGGGCGCAATTGCTGTGCTACGGAGGCCACTAGTTTTGGACTAGTAAAGGCTACACAAAAAAAAAATACTCTAAGGTGACGGCCGACTTCATAGTGATGACGTCGCACGGTTTGCACTTGCATTTAAGTGCCGCACTTCGTGCGTGAAAACCGAAAAGCGCCGCTGAATGACTGTATATTATTCCTTAGCATTTGATTCGAGTCCCTCACTCGAAGCTGCGCCCTCTGCATTTTTCTCGTCGAAGCTCCCCGTCTTTTGGCGTCGCTCAAGGGCATCTAGATAATTCTGTCGTGTAAAAATGATTGCTCCTGAACGAACTTGCGCGATCATATCCCCCACCCATCTGCGTTCCTCCGAGTTTCTAGAGGTGCAGTCGTAATCCTAAGCGCACAAAAAAAGAAGGTTTCGGCGACAGACAACGTACCGAATACAGTTGGCCCACCAACGGTCCATACTACTCCGAATACTACGCGAGTTCAGTTCCCCAGATTCGCTTTGCTCGTTAAGCATGTGTAGAAGAAGCCCTGCGTTGAACCGCTCGAGCCCAAGCTCGGAAAGACATTTCAAGATGCGTGAAATGCGCAAATTGTTATGAGAAGACCCTAAAAGTTCTCGCATAAGAAGTTGAAGCGCGAGGAAGAACTTTGAGGAGAAACGATTACATGTGAGGTTTTCATACTGAGACTTGTAATACCGAGGCGGCAAGGAACGGTCGACCTGACCGGTCTCTGCAGATACCAGACGCATGCCGTAGAAATCCAGCATGAGTTCATAGGAAGTGATAACGCGCTTGACTATCTCAGGAGACGCCTTCATGCGTTCGATTTCATGTTTCTGCAGTGGTTGCGACCAATAGTTCATGCCGAACTCCTGGATGGGAAAGCTGCCACCTCCAACTTCATAAGCCAATCAATGAAGACAGGGGAGAACAAAAAAACATCCACATACATCCATTGGATGAAGCCATGTTTGTTCTCGAGAACGTCGTAGTCACCCTTCCATCTACAAAAAGGTCACAAGCTCGGTGAAGTTCCTACTCTTACAAAGATTTTGTGGCACGCGGCTCTCACCTTTCGTGCAGTTCGTTGATCAATAGGTTATCGGGACGGCATCTAGCTGTATTCGAGTAGAACTTCAAATTGGCATTGAGACTTGGATCGTCCTCGTTGTCGGGATATCCTTCCAGAAACTCCTGGACATCTCTCGGGATAGACATCGTGTATGATGAGATTCTAGAAGATATTATGTGGCTCTGCCGGAGACTCCCCCTAGCTATAGCCCGCTGGGGATAGATAACAGAGTATCCGCGTTGTGCGGCGCAGAGGGGTCTATTGGATGATGCAGCTCTTGCAAAGTTTCTGAAGCTCAAAAACACATCTAGCCCGGTTCATCACAGGCTTCTGAGTATACACATTTCGGAACACGCTTTTCGGTACACGCATTACGCTGCACGATCACATGACCGCAATCGAGTCTTCCTCCAAAAAACCTTCAGTGCATAGCAGCTGACAACTGCAGCGAAAAATCTCCGACCCATACATAGATGAACAGCGAAACGCTTGGCCTGTTCCAGCTGTAAATAGATGTAGCACGGAAAATTTTTTAAATAGTGGATCCGACCAGCACAAACACGTAGGAAAAGTACTCCCGTTTCGCAGGGACCAGCGCGCAGACAGGCAAGATATGGAAAATCGGGGAGGATATAAGCACGGGAGGGAATATTGGCCCACGAAGGCACAGGTAAACTTGTGCACAAAAAAGCCTGAGGGACCATAGAGTTTAAGAAGTACAGGTAAACTAAATAAGGAAAGATAGGCCACAAAGATAACGATGCGTGATGACGTTGAGCAACAAGGCGGTAGCCCAGCAAGCAAGGTGGCAAGTATCGAGGGTATGAATATGTACAATAATAAATAGTCCGTCGAGCAGGAAGAGATAAAACAATCACAACACCGGGCAGAAGGTTAGGATGGAATAAAAAAAATGAACGTGAGGAAAGCAAGGCAAAAAAAGTAGTCAAGAGCAGAATAGATGACCCTAAATTCGCATGTGAAGAAACCCGCTCATAGCCCTAGATCTAGAGGAAGTTGGATGCAACCAAGGCTCTATGGACCTATACGGGCAACACACCTTTCAAAAGACGCTGTTTTTCGTCTTCGCTAATGTTACTCGTCGCGCGCCGGGCGAGGAGCTTCTCCGTTCGATACTTCTCGTATAAAACTTCCTTCGTATGTACTTTGAGGACCTGCGCACCGTAAGAAAAGCATCCTCAGACTGACAGAAGGCATATCACATTACCTTCAGATGCGTCGACAAAATCGTTGTTCTCAGAGCAGCGAAATCGCAATGATCGGGATTGAGGACATCGACGGTACCCCAGCGGAATTTTCGAACGAAGACACCCTTTAGATCAGCAGGCGGACCATTGTAAAAGAGACCGTGCCGCGAGTTGAGAGCAGACACAGGCGTTGCGGGTATTGACGACTCCGGCGCACGCCCGTTCAGCGAAGATTCAATGGACTGCATTGTGTGCCCGTCTACGGACGACAGTGCCGCATGGTCATCGTCAGATGCCGGCGAAATCGGCGATGCGCTCGAGTCGATAGACTGGCGCTTCAGCTTGCGGCGGCCTCGTGTGCTTTCGGGGCTTATTAGGGCGTATGGCATGGCCACGCTCGGGTCCGGCTTGGCCACGTACGCCGCGGAGAACCGCACGTTCGCGACACTCTCGTGGTCGGTGGCATCAGGCGACACGGGGCGTCGCTCGTCCTCGGCCGCCACGGAAAGCTCGCGCCGTGTGCGCGATCGCGACAAATTGCGCGTGATGTGCCGCGCCTGGCGCAGCCTAATAACTGGACGCGTGTCGCCGTTGGCATCCTCGTGGTCTTCCTCGTTACCATTTCCTTCGGGCACATGCTCAGCCGCGACGTGGCGTTCGGCACGATCCTCAGTGCGTCCCCGCCGCTGCGATTGCACACCTGCATCATGATCCGGGCTAAAAACGCCAAAGTCTAGTCCCGCCTCCAGCAAGCTCTTGCGCACTGCAGTCTTAACTGCTTGAAGTTTGCCATCTGTGAGAGAGTCCGCACGCGCGATAACCGGGAGCACATTGCAGTGCATGGAGATGCGCTTCATAACTCGCAAGTCTTTCGGCGACATCATCAACGGCTCGTTATCTTCTGAGTCCGAGTCTGATTCGTCTCCAGAAGATGTATCAGGGACTAGGTCTGGAGGCTGATGCTGAGAAATAGTCGTTTCCGAACGCGTCTTAGTAGGCACTGTCGACTTGAAATTGTGTTCGGCGGCCGTCATAATGGACGTCGGGTCGATCATGTACACGCACCTGGACACGAATGAGTGGACGAAGATAAGCGAGTTGCATAACGTACAGATGGATGTGCTGGTCACCCTTGCTTTTGCGAACGACCTTGGACTCCTGAGCAAGTACAATGAGAAGGCCAAACATTGAACAACGTGTAACGGTAAGGTACAGTACCTCACGCATTGTGTCGGCAAACTGCGCGTCGATGTACTTCATAATGTCGTTCACCTGGCGCGATAACTTGAGCTCGCGGCCTTCCTGGAACTCGAGGCCGGGTGTGTCTATGACAGAGAGGAGCACCCTTTCAAAACGCGATTCACAAATCTCTACACATGCAGTCTGGATTGCAGTCGTGGGTTTGGCCTTTCCTGCGAGGAAACGGTCGTATGCGGCGCGTTGGTCGGCGGTCGCGGCCGGCGAGACATCTGCCGTCTCCAACAAAAGCCGTAAAAAAGACGTCTTCCCCGTACCCTGACTGCCAACGACCTGCAACAGGCATGTTGGGAAACGAACACGAGAGGGCAACAAAGCGGCACACTTACGATGACGTTGAACGTAGGTGGAAGCCGCGCGCGTCGCTGGGTATACTTGCGCAGCGGGGCCATGTTCCATGCGGCAGACTTGACCTCGAACGCGGCATCCGGCTTCGAGTAAATAGACGAAATCGTGTGCTTGCCGTTGCCGTTCGCAATATTGAGCCTGCCTGGAGAGTTGCGAAATGGTTTGTGGAATGGTATCGCTTGACTATCGGCTGTGAAAGAGATTTTCACTGCACCTGAGTGACGCGGTGGAACGGTAATTTCTGCAGGTAAAGATTCACGAATAGCTGATACATCGACAAGAGTCTCTGGCCAGGGTATGCCTTGACTGTGCAGCTCCGGGAGCGAGGGTGTGGCCCGCACGGTGGACACGTCCGACTCGTGCTTGTTCGTCGACCGGCGTCTGAATGTGAACATCTCCGAAAAGCGTGAAAGAAAGAGAAGCAGAGAAAGAGATAGAAACAGAAAGGGAAAGGGAACACGGAGCAAGGACAGTGTACAGCGCCCTTGCGGGGGAGATGGGTGTTGTGGTGTAAGAGGTAAAGCAGTGTGTATGTAACTGGCGATCAAGCCACTCAATGCTACTGGACTACTCTGTACAATGTCCCGGCAACGTCGCGCGGGCGGAGCGAAGAAGGGATATCAACGGCAATAAAAAAAAATGCCAATAGGAATTACAGCCCTGCGTTTGTATTGTCCCCAAGGAGATCATTTGACAATAATGACAACCGTTCCAACATTCAACTCCGAGCGGCAGTGCGCGGTATCAGCATCCGCGACAGCTTATTTCATGCAAAAGAATAACATTTCTCTACAGAAACTACGTCTAAGTTTGGCAGCGGAAGAAGGTCGCGCGGTGCCAGTGAGCTGGAGTCTACTTTTGCGCGGGACCGCCCTGCCGCATCTTGTCAATTTCTTCTGGTGATATTCCATCCAAACGCTGGAGGAGATAATCCACCTGCGACGCGTCAATACGAGCGCGTCACAAAAAAACAAACTTGAAGGCACACCTCCACTTCCTTGGTCAAGGGTATAATGTAGCTCTCGTAGAGGTCAACAACTCCATCGACGTCAAGCTTGCCATCCGCCGGCTTGCTATCACCGTTTTGCAGCACCTCACCGTCCGGTGAGAACTCTAGCGCATAAGTGGCTGCCTTCTTCGCGAGCCGCTGTAGCAATTTTCTCTCGACTGCTGGCTTCGTGATCAGGCCTTCTAGCGCTTGTCGATTGCGCGTTTCTATGTGCGAAATGAAGGCGGCCGGGTTCTCGATGAACTTGACTTCAGACACAAATTTTCCTGTAATTTGTCTATAAGTACCTCGTGTCACAGTAGATACAGAACGACTGACCGTAATGTACGCGTTTGCTGATGGCCTGCAGAATCTGCACGTCGACAATAGCTGTGCTCCCATAGTTTCCGTCATCTTCGTATTCGGCATCGCCTACAATACCCCTTGCGCGCTTTGCAGCAGCCAACGCTAGCGTCGCTCGCCGCGTGACGCGGGGAACGATGGAATGCACATAGAACGATAATATAGACGGGTTTACATTAATGTTGTTGGGATGCAAGAATTTGGGGAAGGGCAATGGAGCAATTATGGGGTCTGGAAGGTTTGCTGTGAACGGGTACTCGTCTGGGCTGCAAAGGGATAAGTCCACGAGTAAGAGAAAGCAATGATACGCCTACCTGGTGTATCGTCGCGCTTTAGCTGATGCGATATGAGCAGATCGGTACGCCTTACTGATCAGCAACGCAAGCAATCTGACTGTTAAAAGCCATCCAGCTCACCCTGAAACGTCTCGGTTTCCTTCAAAATCCACTCGAGCCATGAACCATCGAATCCCAGCTGTTTGAGTTCATCAAAGGTGCCAGGCTTGTACATGCGAGGGTTATGTGCAAACTGTGCACGTTCCACGAGGGAAAATATGATCGTTTCCTCAAGACCAGCGAGCACCGATCGAATGTGGTCCAGCGAGAGAGGGTCGCCTGCGAGTAAGTTGGAGATCATGAGTACGCTCTTCTGGAGGGAGCCGAAGTCTAAGATGTATTGGTGAAGGTTACGTCGAAACAAGAGATCCAGAACGACACAACAGTACAGAAAGACAGTCAAGCTGGAGAATCGGCGCTGAAGGATGGGAAAACGTCGATAGGGAGGTCGAGCGGCTATAAGAACATTGCGATTGCTGCTATCACATAAATGACTAGGCTATGAGTCATCTGTAGGTGCGCCACCGTGCTTTCCAGCAAGCAGCCGACAAAAAAATTCCTTGCTTTGCAGATGCAAGATAAGTACAACTGGACATCTCAAAGAAATCATGCTTCACATGTATAATTCGTTGTATGATAGTCAGCGAAATACTTGTCACTGGCGAATAGGAAAAGGGGCCGCGCTCCCTGAACGTTGAACTTTGAAGCAACGCGCAAAGCTACATAGACTGACAACACCGTAAGTAATAGTAAGCCTACCACAGGTTGACATGGACACATAATGGTGCCGCATTCGCAATTATTCGCAACTTATCCTTCTCTTATGTCGTTCATATGCACAACATAACACGTACCACGCCGACCCTCGGTAAATGCACCAACCGCAGTACCGCCGCACTTTGAGGTACAAATGCCAAGGCACATGTTTTCGGCAACCGAATTACGATTAACCACGGCAGGACAGCTCAGAAAGACCATTCGGGAACTGGAGTCCGCTGACTTTAGACTACGTCTTCCCAATCATACCTGTCCAGTCGAATTTATCATACTTCGCCTTAAACTCCGCAACGCGCCGTTTGTTGTTGTGAAAGTCGATGCGCTTCGGCCGGCGCCATTTCCGCGGCTCGAGCTCTAACACATTCCCGATAATTTCACCGGCAAAATACCTTGATAACACGAATAAGTATGGTGGCAACAGAGCTCGCTAGAGCAGCGTCACGAATACGCACTTCGGGAAGTCACCGCCGCCCTTGGCACCCTCATCCACGGCACCCTCTTGCTCATCGAGCGCCTCACTTGAGCCCTCGATGACGTGGCCATAGCCTTTCTCACCTTTGTAATCAAACTGCACCATAAAGTACGGCAGATTGGGGACCATGGCGCGTCGGAATCCGCCTGGGCGTGCGGAAAAGTCGATGAGTTTCTTGTGAGTGGACCACTCAGCTTCGGCTGTGAGGATAGATTCCTGAACGACCAACTTTCATTTGAGCCTCTTTCCGAGAAAATAATAATAACACACCTTGAAGTATCCGGGAATGATGTCAAACACCTCCCAAGGTAGCGGCACACACTCAATAACCGTATGAGCCTGCCACTTGAGCGAAATCACAGTCTCATAGAAGACGACGCCCTTATCCTCCTCTGAAAACATGCGCATGACACATTTCATGAAATTCTGTGTGGACCACATGAGTGTACTTCGGCATCGAGTTTTGTGGTGTACGCACTCGCACTTCGTCCCAAACATCGTCGTCGGCCTCGAGCATCGTGAGATGGTGTTGTATAGGCACAATAAGACAGTGCCCTTTGACCAGTTCTTCGTGTGTTGTACAGGACAGATATGCGCGGGTGCCCATAGCTACAATCGGCGCGTGCGGCAGCGCATCATCCTCCGAAAAACAGAAAGGACATGATGCTAAGACCTTCTGCGTCTTCCTGTAGTCTGTAACGTGCCATCAGTACGTCGATGCATTCAGCAAAAGAATGTGTGTAGAGCTACCATTTATGGCAAACTGGCGCTTCATTGCATCAGAGCGCATTTTCTGTCGTCCAAGCCTCTCAGCGTTGTCATCAATGTACTCCAGATCATTCTGACAAAAAGGAAAAAAGTAAATTGCAATCAAGCGGACGATATGCATGTCCGAAACCGACCTCAAACTTCCCGTCGCCCATGATGGCGCGCGCGAATTGTGCGTCGAAGTCCTTCTGATCTTGCATGCCTGCCCCGAACTTCTCTTGCCGAAGCATCTCACCTAGCGTGGTAGTATCGTCATCGGCATTGTACCGCACAATATCCCCGGTCCTGGGATCGCGTGTCTCCACCTGGGCTAAAATGAAGAACCCGCTCAAGCTGTCTTCTGAATGTCACATACCTTGGGCGACTTACGCCTGCGGTTTCCTGGCTGTACTGGCCCATCGTCGTGACCGAGTCCAACGTCATACAGCCGTCCGCGCCCGTCCAATGTAGGCAAGACCTCCACCTTCGTGCGCACTCCGCTCGAGTATGTCTCGCCATTGGCGCGTTTGGACTCACGTTCATACTCACGCTCCAGCTCAGCAGCATCTGGTGCATCCGTGAGTTTTGCACGCAGCACCTTCGCTTGCAGACGATTCAATGACGACGGAGACAATGCTCTGCGTGCATTAGGCGGTGGTGTCATAACGGACGGGATGGGCGTATGTGTCTGCGATAACGGCGTATTCGCCTGCGAGGGGAGTCGTAAAGCGCCGATTCGCTTATGCGTTAGCATCGGACCTGTTGGCGGCGAAGGCGTCACTGGACCACTGGCATGTAATGATGCTCCGGGACGACGGAAGGACGCGCTGCGGCTCAAAGAGCTGCTGCTACTGGCGTCATTAAATATGAAGCCGCGCTCGCCGTCGGCGCCAGTATGTGTGCGAGACCGATCGCTGCGACGCCCCTCGCGCTCATCAAGAATCCGCCGCTCTTCTTTCGCTTCTTCGAATGCCTCGAGTGAACCAAATCGTTCAATGGCAACTTGTTCTATCGCTAAATTCTCCTCTTCCGCAGTTTCGTAGACACGCCGGAGACGCATCATACGCCATTGCGAGCCTGGCCCTCCCGGAGTGATAGTCTTAGGTGTCGGAGGCGCAGCCTCGGTCGCGTTTGTCTCGTCTCTTAACTCTTGGTTGAGTTCTTTGGAGCTGATGACGGGCTATAAAGGATTAAATGGTGAGAAGATTGAGCAGGAACTGAGAAATCCGAGCCAATAGACAGATACCTTGTCTGGGTCAGGTTGTTGCGGTTTTGGCTTCTTCTTGATTTCTGTTCCTAATGACGAAAAGAAATCAACACCCCCTCCAAGTGTCCGGTGATTATCTGACGGCTCCCCATAGCCTTCGGTCAGAGATTGTCCCTCGGCAACAATCGACGACGGTTTATTTGTAGATGAGATCGAGACTTCTGCGCGCTCCTCCGGGGGCATCATCCAATCGTCGCGTCTTAATGACGGTCCGGCCTGCGATGTGATTTTCAAACTCTCGGCAGTAGGAATGTCTGTAGCCAATCGCTGAACACCTCCGTCAAGTGGGATATAGAAGAGGATAATGGTAGCTCACGCGTTGCCCGTCCATATCGATATTCTTCTCGACCCAAACGCCGTCGTCATCATCGTCGTCCTGGATGTGAACTTCACTGTGTTCCGCGCGGTCGCGATGTGGCTTGCTATGATACTTTTCACGTTTATGTTTCTTGTTGCTCCGTTTCTCTGGGTCCTCTTTGTCGTGATGTCTCCGCTTAAGATTACTTTTGACTTCGTCGTGAGGCATGATGGAAATACAAGTGATGATTTGAAGATGCTGGGCTTGAGTCAACTCTTCCGAGGAAGATACCGCGTAATTGTCGTGGTCCGCAATGATCGCCGTCTCAAGGCCGTGCCGTTCCATTGGTCACCCACAGACTCGGATGCCATTTTCCTCAACAAGATCCTTCACTTTTTAGAAGTGAGAAATGAAAGGACAATCTCGTTTGATCTGATGAGTCCGCCGAAACCAGTGCCATCGTATTGATTAATGATCCCTCAGGTCCTTCTGTGTGTCAACAGCAGGGCTCCTGTTTTTCTCTCTCGGGGCAGGTGTAAAGGCCATACGGTAGTATCTGGTTGAGATGTCACCCGGTATAACTACCTTCAAACCAGTACAAAACATCCAGACGTATTGACTGTCACGCTCAGAGATCATTTTGAAGCCATTGACTCCAACGGTGATCTTTCGAGGCTCGGCTACCAAATTGAACTAGCTTTTTGTTGCATTCCTCACTTTTCAAAAGTTAGGAACAGTAGCACTTTGTGCTCACGATTGTCGGTATTTCGTGCGTCAAAGCATTCCCCTTCAGGTATATGTCCTGGTTACCGCGGGGTGTGACCCTCCACATCTGCGGATCATCCGACGGCTCGCCAGGGAGGACAGCTTTGCTGTCCGGGACGCTGCATTTAGAAGCCTCTACCAAAAACAAAAAAGTTAGGAGCATTTACCGATAGATCCTAGTAAGTCTCTGTAAGTATATTTTTCCGACTGTCTTATTGCATTTCAGTCTCGTACACGAGTAGGTTGAAGAATGGCATGCATGGGTATTTTCTCACTATCTTCTGGTCTAAATTCTGCTTTGATTGGGTGTCATCGAACAAAAACCTCAATGGCAGACCCAAATGGGAAGTAAACCCTGTGTGTCATTACAGAATTGTTTCCTTCGTCCGCGAAGTTCACAATGCAGGGCACAAAAGGCATGTAAAGATTAGGACAATAAATACCTTTTGTTACGTCAAAGTCTCCGAGCACGGAATCCAAAGGATAGGAGAATACTTTGGGTGCCGATTTGCTCGATTTTCGAGCAAAAATTATGGCAGCCCTGAGGCCACCTCCAGCAGCATGAATGCGAAGCAAGAACAAGACCCATTCATCAGCACGCCAACAGTAAACTGCCGCAGGACAGGAAGTCGGATACAGAAGAGCCCAGAGCATACGAGCAACCTGCGTTAGAAAAATAAAGACGAAAAACACAGCTGAGGAACCTGCTACACCAATCACAGATAGCTTCTTCAAGATACATACATATATGACCAAAAATATCGGTTGCCGTACGAAGGCCGTGGAAACAGGACGGTGGCAGGCCTTCCCTCATCTTGTTAGCAGGTTCATAGGAAATATTGCAAGGCTTAGATGCCTCAATGTCGTCCGAAAGGAGGGTTTAAATGCATTATATTCAAATTATACAATACTAGCTGTAATCCAAACGTGAGGCCAGCTTGCCAGGTGCGACCAGGTAGGATTATCTTACCGTTGGGTATGAATAAAAACTATGGAGACGACATTCTTCAATCATGGTGTACCATAGGGTAGTAGCTGTCGGCGTAGCTTGAGGGCCTGAGTTGGCGTCGCTAGTGTTGTGCCAGCAAGCCTATTGTTTTGCGCAGGTGTCTTATTGGCCATTTTGTGACCATGGAATGCGTGTCCCTACCAAACCTGCAGTATCAACACGACCATACCTTGAGCGCAGATGCAAGGAAGGACGCACCCGCTTGAATGTCGTTCCCGAGCCTAGCGCACGCCATCGCTTTTTGGCACCTTGGTGTGACTTGAGCTTGTACTTGAGAACAGGTGCAGTTGAAGAGAATGAGCGCGTATTTGGGGCAAATGTAGCCCGGCACGCCTGCAAAAATGCAAAGGCTAATTGGCCAAGCATGATGGTGGTCGGGAACAAAGAGTTGGCTTGATGAAAGGGATCAGTTGTTGTAACGCGTAAGGCAAGTGACCGTGCTCTTGTTCTTAGATTTTCTTTATATACTCTGCTCTGACTTTTCTCACCTCAACCGTTCAGCAGCAATGAGCGCCCCAGACGAATCCAGTATTAACACGCCGCAGGACGACGCCGAGCGGGTAGGGCCACGCGCCTGGTATTATTGCGATGAGGAGCGAGCACTGACATGCGACTTGCATTGCTGTAGATACGTTTGAAGCGCATCGCACGGCTTCAGGCGTATTCCTCCACATCTACAAGCACATCGGGGGTGAGCACACCATCGAGCACACCTGCACAATCGGCGCCAGCGCCAGCCAAGGTGCAATCACCGATATCTACTGTCGAGAAGGCTACCACTCTCCAGCCACAGTCGCGGATGGCTCAACCAAAGCCGATGTTGGCAGCGATGGCTCCAACACTTACGCCGGCAAAGCCGAAGGCGTCCTCAAAGCTTGATCTTTCAGCTTGGGAGCAACAGACGATCTCTAGTGTTTTGAATGTGACCCTAGAGGTAGATATGACATTGTCCTTCAAGAACTACTTATTCGTATTGATTATCCCATAGGAAAGCGTTGCAGTGCAGAGTGGATACGACGTGGTCTGGCTGAAGTATCTGGAGCAAGAGTTGCTCGACGAAGATCCACGTACGATACCACTGAGGCTGTTCTCCCTCACTTCCCTGACTTACTTCTTTGTTCTTTCAGAGAGAAAGCCAATGCTACGCACGGATATTATTGACCGCATTCTCATCGCGCGACTCGAGCTCGACTCGGACAGCACGACGTGCGCATATTGTTACCCTGGTTCCCTCAGCTCTGACTATCTCGCGCAGCGATGACCTGGAATATCTTCCAGCACTAACATCTTTACCGGAACAGCAAACCGTGTTTGAATATCTCGTCGGCGGCTGGAAACGTCTCAACGCCACCCGCACGTCTTTGATGAAGAAGGTACGGCGTTGTTGCAAAGCTTTCTTGCCCCGGAATCATCTTAACTCCTTTAGAACTATACATCCGTAGACTTGAAAGCCGCGCTGGAGAAGTTAGAGAAGATTCGTGACATTATCATCAGTTATGCGGGCTTGATTCTACAGGAGCCAGCAATGTTTCCTGAACCAACAGGGTAAGTTTATGTAGCATTTTGCGACCTTTGTCTCATCTTAGCATATCCACTGTCCAGTCGGTATCTTGGCCCGCAGGAACTTGTCGCCCCGCTCATGGCGCTCCCGACTTACGCTGCACCACTGTCCTCCGCCCCGGAGATGCTACTGTCCGGCGGTGACTTGGAGCTGTTTTTGCAAGATCTAGCCCGCAGGTTTACCCCCGACAACGAAATCGATGGCATTCTTGGACCCGTTGTACACTCGCTTCTATTCAATGACTGTCTAGCGCTCGAGGAGGGAGTGGGTGGCGCGGACGCGAGTTGGCGAGCGGTTCTGTCAGGACTTGAAGCATTAGTCTCCGTCAAAAGTATTGCTGTAATGATTACGCGCCTTCCATCATGGAATCCTCCGGAGGCAACCGCGAGCAACTTCGAGCGCATGTCACTCATGGGTCCTCTATGTCGGCTCAACGTATTTGGCGGAGAATGGGTACGTCACATTTGTTTTTGCTTTAGGATGCTTATCGAAGTCAACTTGGATGCAGCCTGGCGTCACGCGCTCTTACTTCACAGAGCCTTACAAACGATCGCAGGCCGACATCGACTCCTCGTTCGCGAGCTTGCGGGGGACACTGAATACACTGCAAAGCACGCTTTTCCAGATCTTCAATTCCCTTGTGCGGGCCTCGCCAGAGTCGCGGGAGGCGGTGCTTCAGTATTTCGCACACGTAGTATCTCTGAACTACCGTCGCGCAGGAATGCATGTAAGTCGCGATTATCTTATGCACGCGATCCGCATTCAATTTCATGCAGATCAACCCGGCGACCGTATCCTCCGACAGCTTCATGGTTAATCTCCAGACTGTACTCTTGCGATTCGCAGAGCCGTTTATGGACGCCAAGTACAGCAAGATGGACCGCATCGACCCGTTGTACTATGCGCAGACGACTCTCATTGATTTGGGTGATGAGACGCGCATCAATGCTACAACAGAAGAAGCGAACGAGTGGCGCGAGCGAAATCACAATCCTCAAGCCCCACCGCCCAACTTCATCACGAATATCTTTTATTTGACGCTTGCGATGAGCCATTATGGGCATAACAAAACCATTCAAATTTATACGAATTTCCACAAACATCTGGAGGAGTACCAGCAGCATGTTGATCGTATCCAGGGCGATGGCTCGTGGATGGGGGTACGTTGCAAGACAAGATGGTACAGCCGTTGCAGCTAACGCTTTTTGAGACTCCTTTGCAAGCTCGAGTACAGCGTGAACTGGAAGCAGCGAAGGTACTCGACATATTTTCGTCGTGCATCCTTCACTTGCTCAATCACCCTGCACGTAGGCCGAGATGGGCAAAATCCGCGCGCACCAACTGACATTTGCTACACAACTCTTGGACCCCGAACTGGTCGTTCGGTCGCTGGGTTTTGTCAACTTCCTGTCAACTTGGATAATACGCCAGGTGGACCCACAACACACACATCCTAATCCTGTTGTCAGGTTGGTTATTGAGGTTTCTGCATCGAGAATATCTCTGATATTTTCGGGATTCTCTAGCTTGCCACTGCCCAAAGAAGTTCCAATGTCGTTCCGGGCCCTTCCCGAGTATATCCTGGAAGATATTGTTGACTACTATCACTTTGTCGTCCAGTACGTGAGCTATGAACCCTTTTTGCCTCCCAACACTCAACCCACACCATTCTACAGAGAAAGCCCAAATAAATTTGAAGTCGCTGGAAAGTTGGAGCTCATGCTTTTCTGTTTGACGTTCTTAACGTCTACGTGGTACATCAAGAATCCTTTCCTCAAGTCCAAGATCAACGATGTAAATTTTCGTCATCCAATTTTAATTTTTGTGCCTAACATAAGTTTCAGATTCTGTTCTTCAGTGTATGGGGTCAACGTGGCGGCGTTCTTGGTTCGCTCTTGGACACGCACCCTGTTGCGTTGAAGCACTTGATGCCAGCGATGATGCACTATTATATTGGTATGTCCGTCGGAGAGTGGCCTTGAAATAGAGTCTGAGTTCATACCGCTTAGAGGTCGAACAGACAGGAGCAAGTTCCCAGTTCTATGACAAATTCAGTGAGTGGCCTTTGGACCGGGTTTTGCTAAACGAGGCTGATTTGGCATCAGATGCTCGGTAAAGGTCCCGGTTTTGAGCTTAGTGATTTGTCAATAACCATCATCAGGCGGAATATTGCATATATACTGAAATATGTATGGAACAACCCAACGCACAGGGAGGCTCTGAATGTAGAAGCCAAGTAAGTCGCTGGAGGTATTTTCTTCGTTACACGTTTTTCACGATTTCTAGGAACGTCGACAAGTTCATCCGTTTCGTCAACCTAATGATCAACGATGTCACCTATCTCATGGACGAGTCCCTGAATGACATGACACAAATTCACAATATCCAAGTGGAGATGGACGACAAAGCGGCATGGGAAGCTAAGCCGCAACAGTACCGCAAGGAGCGCGAAGACACATTACGGACGCTCGAGCGCAAAGCATCCGGGTATTCTTCGTTGAGTCGCTCCACTGTGGAGTTGCTGAAGATGTTCACGGCGGAGACAAAGCCGCCGTTCATGATGCCCGAAATCATTGACCGGCTCGCGGCGATGCTGGACTATAACCTGAACGTGCTTGTCGGCCCACGCTACCAGGAGCTCAAAGTCCGAGACCCTGAAAAGCTACATTTCCGCCCGCGCGAGCTGCTGAGTGACCTCATTCAGATCTTCCTCAATCTTTGCGACCAGCCCGACTTCGTGCTCGCCGTTGCAGGCGATGGACGCAGCTACAGCCGAGACCTGTTTGTGAAAGCAACACAGATTGCCGTCGGCAGGAGTATCAAGACCGTCGATGAGATGGAGAAGTTGCACGTGTTTGTGGAACGGGTTGAGGAGGCGAAGGCGAACATAGAGGCCGAGGAAGATCTTGGTGAAGTGCCTGACGAATTCTTGGGTGCGTTTTCTCACGCGATTATTTGGGAACTTGGGATACTGAGTACTTGGGCATGTTAGATCCGTTGATGTACACCGTCATGCGAGACCCCGTCATGTTGCCCTCGTCTCGTGCGATCATCGATAAGTCGACTATAAAGTCGCACCTGTTGTCGGATACCACAGATCCCTTCAACCGGGTTCCTCTGACCATCGAGGAAGTCATACCTCGTACGTCCGATGAACAACCGTCTATCTTTCCCTTTTGGATCTCCTAATTTATTTTTCAGAGCCAGAGCTCAAGGCGAAGATTGAGGGGTTCTTGGCAGAACGTAGGATAAAGCTTGCAGAGGCGAAAGCTGCCGCAGGCGAGCAGCAGCAACCCCAGGATGCCATGGATGTATCATGAGAGTTCCCATTTACTGTTTCTTGTAACTGTTTGACATAAATAAAAGGTCCTTTGTAAGAAGAAAATATATAAATGCGTGAACGGGTGCGTGCGAGTTTCCTTCATGGGTGTTTCTGTCACATGGTCGCGTATGCAATCAGCTACATATGATTGGACGACCCCGCATCATCTACAGATATGACAGTGTCAAGATGATTCCCCGGCCGCGTAGGATACGACATATGCGTGCAGGATGAGTGAGCATTGCTGATCACAGATCTTGGAATGAACCTCAAAGTCGCTGCCTTCTCTTTGCTCGCCCTTGGCTTTTCATACCTTTTCTTGAAGCGCAACGACGTCGTACAGATGGCCACCCAAGTTGAGCAAGCAATCACTGCGTCCCCCGACATCCAGCACTCCAAGTTCGTCGACTCTGCTGTGCTGGCGGAGGTGTCAAAGATTGAGAAGGCCGCCGTCTTCACGCGCCCTGAACTTGCGAGCGAAAAAACGAAGTGGTCAATGGCTTGGATGCATCTCATCATTTGGCACAGCGTGCGTGTAGCTAGCTGGTCGTACCTCATAAGTGACGCGAAGATCTTCCAAAACAGTGGAAGTCGACATACTACTGGGCCTCACATATACCCGAGGGAGACTTTGTCAACTACAAGGAATACGCTCTGCTTAGTGTAGGCTTCCTCGTCGACCACCATAATGCAGAGGAATCAGCATTGTTCCCTGTGATCGAGGAACGGTCGCCCGGCAGCATGGCGAAGAACCACGAACAGCATGAAAGTTTCTTGAAGGAGGTAATACTTCTGTTGATTCATGTTTGTTCGTATGAGAGGTTTATTGGGTCACGTGAATCTTCAGGTTGAGGACCTCGTCGCGTACCTCCAGGCAGCCACAGAAGAGTCGTTCGACGCCGCAGCGTTGCGCGGCAAAGTCGACTCGATTCTTTTCCTTGTCATGCAGCATCTCGCGGATGAGCTGGACTCGCTCGATGCGGAAGTGGTGAGCTCGTTTCCTACTTTTCATTTGGTTGTACCACGATGTTCGTATGCAGCTTCGCAAATCTTTCTCCGAAGAGGAACTTGCGGTCATCAACAAGGCGACACACACTGCTCAGCAGGAAACTATGCCTGGAAACCGTAGTTTGCCGTTTGTGCTCCAGGTAAGTGTTTTTGCTTCAGACCTACACTGACATGGGAGCTGACGATAGTTTCTCTTTTTTTTTTCTCACACAGAACCTTCCACCGCACACACCGTTCCCGCCTGCGCCTGGTTTCGTCAAAAACATTATCGGGCCGTGGATAATGTACTGGAAATTCGCCGCACTCTGGAAGGTGAGTCTTTTCAAACAACACCCTATGTCGCATACCCAGATACCGTCATTGCAACAAATTTAAATATTGCTACATCGTTGGACAGCAACTAAATTATTTCCTATAGTACACGACGTTCCCTTGGAAGCAGCAACTAGCCGTACCTGCATTGTGAAGAAGACTTACTGGCTTTCCGTCCCCCCGTTATATGCGTGTCCATGGTTTTCTTGTGCTTATTGAAATTGGCGTGCGACGCAACAGAATTTCATGGCTAAGTCCAATGTTTCTAAATCATATATGTACTTGTACAGTTCCATATCTCTTTTCTCTTCCGTCCCCTGCTACACTTATCCCAAAGCTCTTTGCCTTCTTTTCCTATTCACTCGTTGGTCGGCGACTCTTGGACCATCCGCTGCGTATCAAGCTTTCGGGTGTACACGCTGCATCGGGCGACTACGGCGACGGCGGTGTTGGGGGTCATGCGTGGGGGCACCGCTGTCGCAAGGGGCCTCCGCCGCGTCATCCGCTTTCGCCGCTTCGATATGAGTTTCGTCGTGGCTCTTGCCGGCGCGGGTTTCGTCTGCCGTTTGTTGTGTCTGGGAAAAGTTGGAGTGGTTCTCCTGGTTTCCTTGCTCCGTCATTGTGTTCACGTTTATGGGCACAGCTCAAGATTGTATATTGTGCGGCCCGGATTATCTCGGTGGGGTCCTGGTATTTTGCATTATTATTCGATTGTCGCGTCGCATACTGCAAATCCTTACCTTCGAACGGTATGTACTCTTCACAATTCTAGTTCGTCTCTCGGTGTGTATCTCGTCTTCCGGCTCTTGTATTGCCTGAGGATACTGTTTTCGGACTGGCGTTGTAACTTACCGGTTTTCAGCGCCGTAGGCGACTCTCACCTGGAAAAAGTCACGATCACCAGTTAACAGACGAGTAGGGAGTAAGGACGAAGGTTAACAAGGCGCAGTGCACCACAGCTGCTGTAGGTGTTAGCAATCGGAGATAGCTCGTGACACTTGATTGAAGACTCCGCAAGAGTCAAAGACTGCCCAGTCTTCGGCTTCAGTGTGCCGTTTTGGCGGCGGGATCGACGTGCAAGCTGCAAGAGTTGTGTACACCGTGACGCTATGTATGTGTGCCAACGTGCGATCATTGCAAGCATACATATGCATGGATTTCAACTCAAAACGCTTTCACTGGGATTTTTGAGCTCGATATGGAGTTTTTTTTTTTTTGTGGAGCATGACGAAGCTTTCAGTCACAGCTAAACTGCCTTGGGCTTCTATAATGGGTATTCCGTATTTGCAGAGGTATTTAAACCTCGCAGACAATCATTGCCCCCTCAGGGAAAGTTCGATATGGAATCGAGAGCTTTCGATTTCATATAAATGCGGTGATACAAAAAATGCAGCGATGCCAGCCGGTAGGCGGCGATGATAACACAAAATACAAGAAGCAACTCCGATAGCAATGAAGGGGGAAGAAGTAAATTAGCACAAACAAGACCGGTCCGTCGACGAAATGAACAGATGATACAGAATAAGCTTAAGCGACACAAAAAAGGACAACCAGCCAAGCAGGACAACCCAATGTTAACGACAATGCCAGGACGACATTGACATAGGCGGAAACGACCACGCCAATCCCGATCACGGGAAACCCGCAATCTTACTGACCGGTCGGAGACTGACCGTGGGCGGGCACGCTACAGGCGGAGGTGGGCTGTCGGCCGTCAGCTCATCGTCCTCGTCATCCGGCTCCGGCGGAACGTGTGGACGATCAAGGTGGTCAAACATACTGATCCGCTTCGCGTCCGAGAGGGGCGATTGCTGTGCGGTGTCGTTCGCCAGCGAACGAGCGCACTCATTCATTGCGTCAACAACTCCCGCATCGAGCTCGAGCTCGAAGAGGTCAAGGATATGCCGTCGTACGGGAAGCCGGTAGCGCTGAGTCGAGATCGTGTACAACGCACGATAAAGTGCAGATGGAGACGAAAACACGTGCTGGTACTCAGGGCGCGATTTCATTCTGCAGTTGCGCCTTGTCAGCAACAAAACAAAGCAGACGAACGCCCAGTGTAGTCAACGTGCATACATACCTTGCTAATGACCGTGCGGCATTGTTAGCTATTACGGAGTTGGCCAGATTTTGAATAGCAGTCAGGACCTCGTGCTCTTTCTGGTCTGCCGGAGGTTTCAGCACGGTTGTCCTGCGTTCGGGAACGTGCTGTGTCCACGGCAGTATCTGCAGGCGTAGTGAGTGCGTTTTATTAAGGAGACTGGATCGAACAGAAGCTACCGAGATAAATCTATCCAAATCAAGAGGTATGCATAATCCCGTCGGCATGCCCAAAGGCGAGACCGTGGCCCCCCATTCATAGTCATCCAGGATTTCCGCCCCTTGCGGAGTGGACGAAATCAGACCAAGTATGAAGAAGCAGGTCCTGGTCAGGACTGTTAATGTCTTACGGTCAAAAAAGCGATTATATGAAGTCAACTGACCCTCGGATAGATGGGATAGGCGACTGTTCTGCAATATCCAGAACTGCAGGTATGATGTCTTCCTCTTCCAAAAATGGCAAGCCGCCTTCTGTGGAGCCGACATTTCCCTGCGGTCACTGTTTAACCACGTTCACAGCGGATAAAGCTGGCGGAACATACTACTGCCCAAAGAATACTCTTGAGCTTGATGATCAGATCGATGTCCTCGCTTTCCAAACCATGTTGTCGAATGAACTGCGCATATTCAGCGAAGTGACCTTTCTCGTGCAATATTTGACAACCAAGATCGGTCTTTGCCATTTCTCCGTAGAAATGTGGTGGAACATTCTCCTCGAATGTCAGCGAATCCGAATCATGATCTCCACCGAATACTTTGGATAGGAAGGTCTCGACCTGAACAACGTAGCTAAGATTGCGTTCCTAGCGTACGATGAGTGCATGCACAAGATAGAAACTGACTTGGTGAACATACATGGAACCACATGTCCATCTCACGATCGATATAACCGGAATTATAAAGGTATCGAAAACCGATGGGCGTAGACATGAACCTATGAAAAGCTCAGCCTTGCTGACCATGTAATATAATGATCCCGCTGATACGTACTTGAGGAGAAGAGTATGCCCAATTTCTCCCAGATGATCCATGGTGGGCTGCATTTCGACGACGAGCTGCAGAATGTCCTTGGATTCACATGCCTCTTCGAGGAAGCGTACCGCGAGGGAACAAACGTCAGGCGATGGATCGTACAGTTGGGTCAATAGAAGCCGCAATGTCCAAGCATTGGCCTGGGTCGACTCCCGTATTAAGGCACCTAAATGTCGCGTCGCATATATTCGAATATGCTGGCGACCGTTAACAGTTATTCAACATTGTTTACCAATGAACAGCCCCGGCACACACCTTATAACTGGACGTCAATGCCTTTGACAGAACAATCCGGGGATGTCCATCTCTTGAGGCGAGTTGGTGTTAAAGTTGAAAAAAAAAAAAGAAGTGCACTCCTCACATGCTATAATCGAGGTTTTCAATTATGCCCTTGATAAGATCCTCTCGACTGCGTAATTCACTCAGATGATAAAAAGCCGTAAATATCTTGGCCTTTTCCAGGAGTCTATAGAAAAGTTTAGCAACTGATAAGGAAACAATCAAGAAATCACGAACTCAATTCCATCCTTGTATCTGCTCAGAGTACCCAGCATTTCTAGATAACCATATGTCAAGGTGGTGGCAACTCGACGTTCGCTGAATATTGGATCAGAGTCCAGGGTGCCATTGAACTATTGCAACGAGATATGAATAACCGGAGAGCCAGCAGGAAAGAAAACGCACGGGGTCAAGCTGTGCGAAGCTCTTCACGATCTGTGTCAGAAACACATCCTCGGTTGCCAGGTATCGTACTCCATCTGGGCTGGCCATAAACGTCACCAAAAGCGAACATCCAAGACGAACCCATCGCATATTATTCTGGCATGGACGTGAGCATTTACAGTGCAGAATCATAAACAATGAACGAACTCCTTCGCGAGGTATGTCGGCGAATCTATGACTAAAGGGATGGAAAAATGACATCAACCGGCGCATAAATCGAGACAGCTTGATAACCTCTTCTAAGCGCTTCGGATTCATCAAAGAGCCCTCAACGATGCCTTGCAGGGTATCGTAGTCCCATTTCGTATAATCTTTGGTTATCATGACCTTGGAGGCACGTCAAAAGCGAACGAGAAGGTGCACAGTAATTGCTTACTTGAGTCTCGATCAACAAAGCCTGGAAGGACTTATCGTCCATTTGCATGCCCATTTTCAATTTCACCTGCTCAACCTGTCTTTGGCCACGACGAACGCTGTCTTCCACAGAGTTAGCTCGCGGCCGGAAGGTGGATGAATTCTTGACATGTGGATCGAGCCGCGCGCGATTGCGGTTGAGACTGTCAATAGCTGATAGTGCCAACGTGCCGACGATACGATGTTCGCCATTCTTGAAGTCTGCGGCCATGTCAAAGATTCTGGGAATGGCTTGCAGTCGCGCAGCGATACTCAGAGGCAGCAATTTATTGGCCAGTTGCAATATCTCTGCGACTAATAACGTAGCTTTCCGAGTGAGCATAGATCCGCTAGTCGACTCAGATAACATTGAAGTGAGGGCCTACGACTAGTCAGTCTGCTTGATGCCCGGTGATAGATAGGAAAAGAGCACTGACATCGATAAGTCCAGCGTGTACAAGTATCACAAGAAGAAGACCAATGTACTGATCTGTCAATTTGTATATGAGATTCGCGCGTTCAGTGACTGATGTTGATGTTGGCGCTCGCTCGGGTTCAGGTTCAGTCTCAGATTTAGTAGGAGCTACACGAGACTTTCTGTACACTGAAATGCGCCAATCAGATCTGGCCCGTTTCTTACCGTGCAATCAATTGCTTACTAGTCAAACGACGTCCGTCGAGAAACGTTTTATACCAGTCCGGTGTGGGAATGCGCAATAGGTCGAAGAAAATATCGAGAATTGTTTCCTGTAAATGGTTATGCATCACGAACTACCGTTGTGCTTATTGTCACTCACCCTGGTTTCCAGCGATGGTAAACGCAATACGTCGACAAGAGACCGGATGCCACGCATGTCCTCCATACAAAAATACATCAAACCTGGATACGTGAGTAAAGACGAGATTAAGAAACCAGAACCTTACCACTCCATGTTCGCAACATAATGTGAATGACTTTTGAACAAGCGCGAATCTTGTCGGCATGGTCTGCACCTTTGCCATATGAGTCTGTCACTGTAGACAACGCGATCTGCAGAGATGAATCGTTTTGTACATATAAACGTATTGTTCGCAAACATACCTCTAGATCAGAGCCTATACAAAGATATGCCCGTGTACGAGGCACATCAACAATGTGAAGAAGGGCTGCCGTCACGGTGGGTGCAAGTTCAGTCGGGCCTTCCGCGGTGACATGTAGGAGGAAACGTAAGCCGCCAGTCCGTGCGACCAGATCAATATCGATAAGTACTGGGTATGTCCGTCAGAATAAGAACCAGACGAGGTACTTTTGCAAGACGGACATATCTCGGTCAAGGTCTGGATGCAAATTGGACGAAACGGATCCTCTAAGTGCTCAGCGACGGCGATGAGCGCACGCATAATAGGCTCCGACAAAGGCACGACGCCAGCGCTGCCAGCTGTTGGCCGGTCACTGCGCACAGTGCCTACCTCTACCAAAGCGCGGATGAGCTTAATAGCCTGTTCCTTCTCGGCAGCATTCTTATTATCACGAATGAGGGACCTAGCTCCCGAAATCAGTGTCCTTTTTTTCTTTGTAAACTCAGAATGGCGTACTTGATGATATACCAGTCTATTGACTGTTCACGGAGGCGTTGCACGGAATCCGCATCTACCAGTGCATGCCGCATGACGCGATAGGCAGCTGAGCGACTCTGTCGCGAACCGGCGTCGGCCAAGGCAGGTGCAACGGCGCGCACAACTTCAGCGATGTCCATCTCGTATCGCACGCGGAGACTTCGTTGGAGTATAGCGATAAGCCTTTTCATTGTATCAATACGTTCGCGGTCAACATCGGCTGACGGAGATCCCTGACTGCTTCCCCCACTACGTGCGAGGGAAATCAACGTCTTGATGCAACTCTGGGCATATTGAAGTGCAGTATGAAAGTCGTCTTCGAATTCACTCTGTTAATTATCGTGCATTTTTAGCAAGAAAAGCAAAGCGTTCACCTCGGTCATCGGTATCCTCCCTTGCGGCAAGTCCTACGGCAATAGTTCTATTCTTGGAAGGTGCAGCCACCGCTTTGGCTTTGGCTTTAAGTAGAGCAGTTTCTGGGGGAGAATCAGGCGTTGGCACATTGAATGGCGCAAGCTCACGCACGCTGCTCTATCCGCCTCGTGATGGCCTCAATCTTGCTCTTTGCCATATCAAGCTCTGTCTCGACCTTATGTCGCTGAGCGGCCTGGCAATTACATTGGTAAGGAACGCGCGCGCCACGATATAATATCGTATATGGCACGGTAGTACTTTTGCACACGAGAGCAGCTCTCACCGAAAGCTTAACATTGAGTAGATTTTCCGCGCCCTCTTTGATGCGTATTTCAAGCACCAGGCGGTCATTCAAGGCCTCGAGCTACTCGTAGGACGTAGTCCATAATCGATGAATTACAAGCAAAAACATAATATGAGCTCAGGTGGAATTATGTGAATCACTCGAGTGCACTACGGACCTGTTGTGCCGGATCTTTACCATCGAGGTGAGCTTCCAGGTCCGCAAACGAGAACGACTCGTTCTCGGACGACGACGCTGTGTTGGTGGTCACCATCGGGAATGCAGCGAGAGGTGCACTCGGCCCTCCCGCATTCTGTGCCTTCGGGCCAATCGACATCTGCGATTTGGGCCCTCCGTTCTGCGTTGCGACGGGTGCCATGAGGGTCGTCCGGGATGAACCACAAAACCCGGTGGTGGTTGAGAGTAAAGAGTACGTATGCCTTGGGATTGCACGAGATCAGAACATGCATACTGATGTAAGTATAGATGCAAGTGCTCATGTCATCATTGCTCGGCTACTAACAGTACATATGATTTACCACTAAAATACATATATCCAGAGCATTGTTAATCCGAAGGTAAATGCTAGAATCCGAAGGGTCATGAGCTTGCATGGGGGACGATATGACATCTGTGGACGTGGGTTATTCAAGGCTGGCAAGGCACACGCAGTGATCAACGCACCCAAGCATTCCTCTCCCACCCCAACCTTTCCTAGGTAACAAATTCAGACGAACAGATTGGCCCCTGCGCAACACCTCAACGACGATCTGCCGCTGTCCGAGATATTAGCCTCACGAAGAAAGTGATCACGACGAACGCACGTTCTCGTTTTGGCTCACTAAGCTTGCCAACGGCTGCAACGATTCCGAGCCAAATGATCGTTTTGTTAGTGGTCCAAACTTGACGATGACGTCCTCCCGTTGTAGGCCCTGCAATAGATATTCCGATGCGCTCAACGAGACGACACCAGTCAACAACGACAAATGCAAAACTCACCGCCTCTGCAGCGGGACTACCTGGCGCAACACCGTTGACACGCGCAAATGGAGACAGCTCCTCGGCATTTTCAGAAGAGAAAGAGGAGTCTTGCTGTGGAGCCACGGCGGGATCGTAGACGCCCTCGAGAGCTTTGCCGATCTCATTCATGAGGGCGTCAAGGTCGTTGCGCAACTCAATGATGCGGACACGAGCGCCACGGATAGCAAATATATCTAAGTCCGCTCGAGGAAAGCCTTCCGTATCTACCAGAGGTGTGCGCATAGTCACCGACTGGGCCTTGAGCGTCGCATAGTGCGCATCGAGCTCAGCCTCGATATCTGCTTTGCGCACCATCAGGGTGCGTACGACGGCAGCCTGCTCACTGGTGCCAGGGCTCGGCTTCACAACAAATCCCATACTCATTTATGAAAAGAGATTTAAGAAGACGTCTGTAGATGGCCAGGCAAAGGCAGAAACAGGGCCAACGAGTTGCGGTCCCTCACCGTTTCAGTGAACGACGACGGCCCAGTTGCCTTATGCGTCGAAAATTACCTGAAATGGAAGGATGGTCCTTGTCACAAATCGATGTATGTATGGGTGGTATACGATAACGGCTCACTTCCATTTTCGTTTGCTTACAGGAGACTAGGTATACGAGCCTATGTATGTACTACTCTTCGCAAACATCCGACATGGTGTGCGTAACTCAGAATCTATTATTATTCAAGTAACATGAACATAGAAAACAACGCTATTACTGAAAATTTGTCTATCTGCAGAAAATGACGTTGCAGGTCCGTGTCACCAATTAAGTCTGATGCTTGGGATTGTCGGTGGAAGGCGGCTTGAAGGCCAACGATCGCGATGCAATCGCAGTGCAACAGCGATTTACACATGCGTAAGCTCACCCCTTCCTTGCAATGGATAATACTCTGAGGGCGCACCCTCAATCTTATCATCGCCGTTGGGAACAGGGTCGTTCAAGAGGTAACCTGGATGGAAGAAATTCATCGTGAATGACGCGAGAACGATCATCGCGCCGTCAAGTACATCTAAGAATTTCGGTTTCGTTAAAAATCTGTACGCGCGACAGAGGAAGAAAACGCACTGAAGTAGACCTGCGTACGGATGATGGTGCCTGAGAACCCATTTTGCAATTCTATCGTACGGTAGACCGTCCTGATTAGGGGGTGACACAGCTAGGCAGTGAGGAACGCAGTCCAAAAATGAATAAGGATTTTACCGTATAAACAAACACACAACGCTGAAGACGAGTGAACCGAGCATGAGCTTCGTCCCGTGGGACAACGGCGTACGCATGCTCGTGATCACCGTTGAATCGTCTCTACTCGGCCGTTCCTTTCGTATGGGCCGGTTCGTGAAATACCTCCACACAAACTCGGACCCGGTGAGCACAAAGAGAGTCATCGAGACTATGCTGGAAATAAGATACCACACGAGGGAAAAAAAAAAACGAGAAACAGTCACGTACACATTTGAAAGATGATGCCTGGCGAAAGGACGAGCCGGTCAGAAAAACAATTGATACATAATAAAGAAGCCATACCACCCAGCATAATGTTGCCACCCTTCACGAAAGTTAGAATTACAAAAAAAAACGTTGGTGAGCACGGAGGCCATACCGTGTCGGGATTTTTGCTCTGGCCAACTGCAACAGCGGCTGTAGCTCCACCGTAGCCTTGCACAACCAGGGAGATGATGTCCTGCCAGCCCAAGAACATTGAGTTATGTGTAGATGCGAAGTCGGACGCACTACTTACGCAAGAGCAGAAAATGATGATATCTGCGACGACGGTAAGAACACGTTACCGAATAGCAAATACTCGACCACGTACACCACTTAGGATCTAGACGACTATACCGCACGCCAAGTTTGTGAACAAGGTTTTCCAGAATGACAAAGTTCGCGGCAAGCAGAGGAGTTGGTCCTGTTATCCAAGTAAAAACAAAGAAAGAAACAAGGAGAGCGAGAAGATACCAACCTATAATCGTAAGCGTCATCCTGTCGCAGAACGGGTCAAATGATATAAAAAAGATCAGGCAAGGTTATACTCACTGCATCTCGTATGGTTTGATGTTGTGTGGGCTTGACTGCTCCAAAGACGAGCTATCCATCCCAATACTTCCATCATGCAACTAAGTGCAGCGGTCGGCAGAAGCCACCATACCCGGAAGCAAATGGATTCCGCGATATGGAGGACTGCGGCCGGCGTGAATTTTCCTTCAATCCGTTTAGAAGAAAGGAAGACTTACGACCAGAAGCGGAAAAGAGAGCCACGAAGATTACGGTGACGTAGAATGTAGGAACATAGCCGTAAGGAAGGGATTCAGACATGATCAAGAAAAGAAAAAAGGGAAAGGAAAGTTGTGGAGAGAGAAAATGCTATCATATCAGTTCTTTTAAAGCAGCAATGAGCGCGGTTGTGTGTACCAAGTGGATGCAGATCCAGAAAATCCGAGCCGAGTGCCGGAAACGGGTGAAGTAGACAGTATTGACCATAACGAAGGAAGCCCGTCGGAGACATCCCATTAGTAACATGGAAACACCGAAGATAATTGTATGCAGAACAAGTCAAATTATGGGTGCAAGATGCCTCGAAAGAGGAACTCCGGGCAAGTACTCGGAATTGCGTCAAGGACACAGTCAGCTCTGAAGCACTGAAGACCGAACCATGGTCGGTTGTGAGTATGCAAAATGCACATCTTCAGTGGCTTCCGAGTCCCTAGATAGTTTCGGTGTTGTCAAAGGAATGGGAAAAAGATGCCTCGCGGGAACCTCGACCTGCGTGATCGAGACCGTCAGAACGTTCACTGTTCGCGAGACATAATGTTATGAACGCGGTGAACCGATGAGTGCCTGCGGAAGATGCAAAATGGTGCAATTTCGCCAGGATAATAATAATAATAGTAATAACAAATAAATTCAGCCGTTGCGACATGGACAGACCTTTGGCTTGTCGTCCGTCGGAATGAATGATAGTTACTGGATGACTTCGCTTTTGCACACTGGCTGAACCTGCGGCGTTTTGTGACGCACCGAATTATGCACTGCTTCGAATTCGCAGACGTGCTTGTCTCGTCGACGATGCCGTTATGTGGATGCGGCGGAATTCAGTCATCGAGCGAATGGTCGCAGGCGCTGTGCACTGTGCATTGGGAAAGAACAAAGTGGGAGTCAGGTGATCGCGATCCGATTGATCGATTCTAGAAAAGGAAGTTGGATCTCCATTTCGGTCAAAGATGCGTCATCGTGCTTTCTTCAAAGCAGTCTGCTAAAACTCTCTCACTGACAGTGCATCGCCTGTTGTCTTTCTTTGTTTTCTTCAATATGAGGCCTCACCGAATACCATTCCATATGTCGCCTGGATTCCTTGGCAGAATTCTGTCAGTTTCGCGAGCCAGGACATCGCGAGAAGTACTCCATGCCTCTCGATCAGCATTAGTGCACAGGAACCTGTGTTCGACTTCAAAAGTTATGGCTGAATCGACAACTACAACGTCTGGATCATTCTCAAATCCCTCTTCGTCATCACCAAAAACAAAAGCAAAGGGGGAAGCTCCACCTGTACATGCTGGTGCGCCACGTCCAGCACCAACGGGATCGCCAGGAAACCCCTTCGCATCGAAACGGGACGTCGAGCCAGTATGGAAGGATTTCCGGCCACCATGGGTCTACGCTACTGTGCGGCTCTTGAATTATGTCGTTGCGCCAAGTGAGTTCGCAGAGTCTGGACGACGTAAATTTAACCGATAGCGCTGCAGCCATAATCATAATTTCCATATTCTTCTGGGATTGGGGCGAAGGAGACCATGTTTTCAGAGGTGTACGTTCGTTACTATCTCGGCATCAGTGTCTTGGCTAACACACGTCCCCTCAAGCCACGAGAGTGGGCCAAGTCGTATATGTCCCTGACTCCCGCTGAACGCAAAATCGCGGAGGAGGCTTCAAAGCCTGCCGAATAAGCGCCAATGTGTATCGCAGCAAGGGTCTCACAAAACGCCGTACCCAGTGGGTCTCATGGTGCTTTTTCAATGCGCCCGAGATCTGCCGTGTCAAGTGAGTGCCAAGGGAGGTACGCAGAATACATGTTAAGGTACATCATTGAGTGCCTTCATGCTCAGTGTTCAAAAGCCATAGTGTACGTGCTTGGAGTAAGACCAATAAAATTCAAATATACAGTGCTCACATTCTCCGTCCCAAAGACAGATATGAACAAGTGACCAGTCCGGCCAGGCGGGTTGGTTCGATCCGAACCGATAATATCATATTCGCATACTCGTGTCGCAAGTGCGAATGGGTTCCATAGCAATAACGCTCGGACAGGATTTCATTGTCATTTTGCACAGACCGTGTCAACAGGACCCTCGAAGCGACCGCAATTCGGGGGAAGGCAGGTCATGATTCTAACCTATATCATACATGCTAAATGTTACGCTATGTTTCATATCGCTTTCGTAGAGCCCCCATACATGCTACTGCCATTCAACTGTACACGTCCTGAGTGTTTGAATGCACGCTGTGTTACGAAGAGCATGCCGTCGATGAGCGCCGCCACCGTGAGTACACCACCCACAATTGCACAGGTCCTATAAGAAAGTTAGAGACATCGTGTTCCATGGAAGATTTCAAAGAAATCCAGGACGTACGATGTCACAAAATGTGCAAACGATTGCCGGTACTCTGCATGTACTAACTGGATCGGTGAGATTTCAAAGTTGAAGAACGCGCCTGGGACCCCGGCCACACCGTGCTGTATGAGCACGTTCTGAGCTGTCGAACCTTGCCCACCCTGGGTCAGGTCACGCTCGAAAGATGTTGAGCTATATTGCTGGGTGTTGATCTAGAGGAGCGCGAGCTGAGCAGTAATCTATTTTCTCCACAAACACCACTACGTACCACTTTGCCATCCAATGTCCGGAACTGCGTCGAAACAACTTTCAAGAAATATTGGAACATGTATTGCGCCTTGTCCGTCTGCAAGAATGGGTTCAATGAGAAAAGACGGCGCCAAAGGCGCCAGAAGACCAGATTACCTTGGCTTCCGAGCCGTCCAGCGGACTTCGGTCAATACCCATACGCTTCCTCATTTCGTCACCCGCACGCGCTTTCTGGTAGTTATAGTCGTCATCGCCTGAAAAACGTAGATGAGCCTCCGATTTTACGATCCCCACGAATATGGACAGACCTTGGAATCGGAGCTCATGGATGATATGCGAGAAGTCGTGACGGTTGCCGTCGTCGCGGAGATACGGCACGAGATCATAAACGTTGCGACCGCCACTTTGGAAGGAGCGACCGGGAGACATATGGATGTTGCCAATGACTTTGTTGACGCGCAGACGTCCAGCGACGTTGCAACCCTCATTGCTTTGGTCCTTGAGCTTGTCGGCCCAACCCTCGGATTTACACTGAAAGGCTTCGGTAACAGTCGACATCGAAAGACAAACTACGCACTTGTTCAACAGCTTCCGGGTTCGTAAATGACCAACCGCGATTGATGTACGCTGTGCGGACCTCTTCGCAGGTGTTGCAGCAACCACTCGGAGGCTCAATACCACCGTAACATGAGCCACAATAGTCCGCCCCGAGCTCGTCCTGCATCTTGTCGACCTCATTACGCATGTCTGAGCTTTTCGCACCCTTTATGCGGTTGCCGTTAGAGTCAAGCCGTGTCTTGACCATGTTCGCCTTGACATCGCGCTGTGTCTCACCACTGATGTCCATTACATCGATGCTGAGCACTATTGCGCACTGTCAGCTGGTGTGTATCGGGTGGAACTAGCACGCACGGTAGCAAGGGACGCGGGGGAACGTCACATTCATTCTGACCGTCATCTTCTCGCCACGGCTACGGTCGACATTCACGGAAGTGTCGATGTATACGCGCCGGTAGTCGAAGAACTCCATCAGTGTGAAGGCCATGATAATCGAGGCCGCAAAAATTGACACTGTACGCCCTCTCAATCCAAGCAGTTTAGATGCACAGAACACCAAAACCCACGTAGAGCTCCAGTCTTCGTTTTAACTTTGACATCGTCTGTGGTCTGCAGAGCACCTGAGTTCACACTTCGGACGTGGCATGGCGTGGTTCCCCCACCTTGCCAAAGGCATCCATGCCCTTGAGCCCCCCGAGAAAGCCCCTTGCCATGATGACGAGACCCGTTTGTGTCCAAAGGACAACAGAAAATATTAAAGGGAGAAAGTGTATGGAAACACAGAGCAATGTCAATAAGAACGCCGGACACGCGATAATAGTCGCCTGATCGGACCCGCGGTGCCTATATACGTGGCATTGGTCCACGGTGTACATAAACGTGAGTACAACACCGAAATATATCCTGCGAAAAGTAGAATCGTCATTCTGCACCGCGAGAAGACCCAGCGACCACAGAATAATAAGCATACTATGTACAATGAACCCTGAACCTTGGTCATGGTATTCCAATACGGTCCACACCCTGCTTGACTTTGCCCAGGAAATTCATTACTCCATCTCGAATGCCGTCCGCCTGCACGCCAATTGTATCACCGCCTGAGCGGTATACGCCAGTCCCTGCAGGCCCTCCAAGACTGACATTGACGCTTCCCAGTTGAAGGTTCAATGCCGGCGCGTTGGACGCGGACTCGGGAGGCGGTTCGAACACCGACGCTGGGAACGATTTCCCAGCGGCACGAAGCATCTCAATATAACTTGAAGAATTGTGCACGCATGAGCCGCCCAGGAGAATGCGAGTACCACCTGCAGTGTTTGAGGCTATGGCACCGTTGGATGCCGCTGCCGGGTCCTGGTTGAACAACGCCACCGTCCGCGCCTCTTCGTACGTTGTCCCACCAATCATGAACAAAATGATGTCTTGCGGCCTTCAAAGGTGGTTGACGCTCCAAAGTAAATTATAGTTGCAGCGAATTCATACCTTTGTAACCCCGCATTAGGCCCAGGACTCTCAAGGAACGGGTAGCTTCCTTCCTTCAATCTCCCCCGCAAAAGGTCTTCTAGGATGCCGGAGAGATGTGGCCTATGCTGGGTGTAGACATTTTCCACTCCCTTGGCAAAGTACATGAGAAACCATGACGAAATCAGGTCATATATCATACCTTGAGACCCTTAAGTGCCTGTCGACCTTTTGCAAGTAAGGATTCAGTGGAGAAGAGATCATCTTGCCGCTGATCTGTGCCTGCAATATTTAGCAACAGGTATACTAACTGCCAGAAGAATTCAGTTTCAAAACATCATTCATGCAGGGGAAATACGTACTCTTGCGTCCTCCCGGGATACGCCGTTGTCCAAGGCGAGGTTGATGAGGGATGCGATGTTGGCCGTCTGCGTTTTCTGATATCTCAAGGCAAATAGCATGATAATCCGTAACTTATGCCACGAAGAAACAGTTGCGTCTTTGATGATCTCCTGCACACTCTGTATAAATTCGTTCAGAAGAACCCAAAACGTGATTAAAGGTACCACAATCGACGCACCCTGTAGTCTGCGCCTGCGCTGGTCGCTAGGCCCTGCTCCACTTCACCGACATCTAATAGCTTGTCGCGCTCTACCAATCGACTGAGTTCGCCAACGAGAGCCACATGTTTGCTCACGTTCCCCCCGAGCTTGCGGAACTCAGGGTACTCTTCCACGAAGTGCTTCATGTCGGCAATCGAAGTGATTGCGGACGGCGACTGTGCGAGAGAACGGGTTTGGTACGACTGCACGTAATCTCTGAGGGACTGCCCTAGATCGCCAAAAGTCGCTAGATAATGCGCTTGGAAAAAGGGATCAGTCGAGACGGTCAGTGTGACCTCTGCCAGCTCGGGACGGATCCCAGGCACTGTCCGCAAGTCTACGCGTCCGTTGTTTATCCCAAGAAACTCGTGTACCATGGCTTGATATGTCCATTGCGACAGCAATGGCGTCACGGGGTCGTTCCTTCTGTCGAGGATGAGAAGCAGTGGCGCGACCTGGGTATGTCGGAAGTCGAATAGTCCAGGTTCTGCTCTTATCCGGTGTTGCACCTCTGCCGCGAGCTTCTTCGCCATGCCACTCATGCGTTCGTAGCGTATGACAGGTTTCTTCTTCAGACTAAGCAATACTGCGGACAAGCCCTGCACCGCACGTTCTAGAGCCGCTGAGTCCCACGAATTTGCATGCGCGCCGTATAATGGAAGGTCGACTGTTGGTGTGTGACTGAGGGAAAAGAGACATGGCAATAGTGGCGCATAATCTGCGAAGTATTCCTCAAGAACGAGCAGTCAGGTTGAGAGCCCGGGCGCGAAACGCATCAGCACACCTGCACTTCCCGCACAACTTCATACTCGTCATCCTCTGCAAGCCTCTCGATTGCAGTCTTGCTCAAGACGTTGCTGAAATCTGAATTGACGCGTCAGGTCGTTCTCGCCACACCAGTCGATCAACACGTCAGTGTACGAACACAGGTAGTACTCGCCGTACTTTGGCTCCCGCAGCTCCGTTTGCAGCGCCGCAAGGCTATCTTCACTGTTTTGCAGGAAGCAAACACATTTCATATGGGCCATGCGGTCGCGCGTCTTGTTGTCGATGCGGTCCGTGAGGTACACCTGGTGCGCGAGGAGTGTCGATTGCGTCGATGCGAGGGACACGATGGGAGTCTTTTCACGACGCACAGATCAGAAAGCGCTCGAACAGATGCTGGGAAGCAGCCAGGGCGTGAACGACGTACGGTGTGGGAGTCGAGCAGAAGCACCTTCATTGCGGACGGCTCGGACACCATCTTGTTCACATAAGTCTCGATGGCCTTGACAACATCCATCTTTCCTATGTCGCGCTCGTCGGCTGCAAAACTGATGGTCGTATCGACAATAACGATGCTGGATTATCCAGAGCACTGAGGATGCACTAATAGTGGTAGAAGGTCTTGATGACAGCTGCGTACAATTGCCATTTGAACGGGACGGGAACAAGTACAATGCAATTACATCCGAAAAATGCCAAGTCCGTTATATGTTAATGCAATAAACTAAAACAATAGATAATAAACACGAGCAAACAATCAAACATTCGCACTCGCTATGATTTACGACGAGACGTCTTTGTGTGTGTCGCAACGATTCGTTGTCGTTTCTTAGCAGGTGGAGCGTCAGCAGCGCCTGGGGCAACCGTCACATGGTCGAAAACTAGAGGCTTGATCTACGAAATCAATATTTGCTTTTCAGGCTTCAGGGTTTCGCAGTGCAGTGGATTGACAACGCACCTTCGCACCGATCGCAAGCTCGTCTTCTTCTTCGTCGTCGTCGTCGCTTGACTCGGGCGGCCGACGGGCAGGGACTTGTGATCGCGAATGGGGTGGGATGGCATTTGTATCTGATTTCGGCGTCTGCATTACGTTCGACGTGCGCTTTGAGTTAGAAGTGGGTGCAGTTCTGGACACAGGCGCTTTCTTGGATCTCGGCCGTGAATTCCTATCCTCATCGTCAGACTCAACTCTAAGCGACTTTCGACGCTTCTGACGAGGCATCGGTGTGCTGCCAGCATTCCGGTTTGCGTCTATATCGCAATCACGATACATAGTATCGTCTGAATCCAACGCAGGAGCAGGAGGCAGCCCGGTGGGCGGGATCTCGTCATCTGATTCGCGCTTAATTGTGAAACGGGCATGCATCCGACGAATGAAGCGCGATTTGGGAACAGCAGGGCAGTTGTCAGGCTGTGCATCTCCGTCCGCATGTCGTGAAGGGCCGGCCTCTGCGTTGAGCGACTTAGAAGGGCCTTGTCGACTAGAACCTGCCTCAGGAGATGCAGGTCGACTTTCTGGCTTCGGGGTGCTGGGGCGCGATCTGGCCTTCGGCGTTGTGGCTCGCTTCTGTTTAGGAGTCCGCAACGCAGTCGTGATGCTATCTACGCGGGATCTCGAAGATGATTCTCCAGATACTGGCGGCCTTGACTCGCGCTTCACGCTGGGCTCGCGTTCCCTCTTGTCACCCTTGGGATCACGCTTGGCCGCGGAGGGGGGCGCGGAGTCCGCTTCGTATTGAGAGACGGGTGTCCTATATTGGGCGGCACGCGATGGCCGTTCTTGGTCGTACTCGACGGACGTTGCTCCGTGCTGGCGGCGTTCATTGAGCTCATCCAGACAACGCTCACCCTCAATACGCAAGTAGTGAGCCTGCCAACGGTTTGCCTGGTCAGCCCAATGCTGAACTTCACGTTGAAGTTGCTGCATTCCATCGACTTGTGCAGCGATCTTTCCAAGATGCCGTGTGATCTACGCTGTCTCGTCAATGCAATCGGCAATGTAGCCAAAAATGATGAATACGAACGGTGTCATCAGCCTGTACAAGCTAGAACTGAAGTCAAAGAGGAACACAGAGAACGGCAACACAACATACCTTCTCCTTCAATATTTCACAATCTTCATTTTGTTCATCATTTTCTATTCTGAGCTCCTCATTCTCCCTCCGAAGTTCCTCGTTCTCGAGCTTGATGTCACGCAAGCCCTGGTCTAGAGCACGATGCGCCTCGTGAATTTCAAGCTTGGATGATTTTAGGTCAGCTTGCGCTGCTTTGAAATCCGCTTGGGCCGCCTTCAAATCGCACCGTGAGGTCTTCAGGTCGGCACGTACACCATCCAGCTCGGTCTCCTTTGCTTCCAAGTTAGTTAAGGCCGCCTTGAGGTCTGCTCGCGTGGATTTGAGGTCCGCCTGTGCTGCCTTGAGGTTCCCCTGTACATGTTGGGCTTTCTTGATCTCTGACTGTGCCTTCTTCAAGTCGGATTGTGTCTTCTTTAAGGCCGCCAGTTCGGCGGACATCTCGTCAATCTTTGCCTTAGCGGCATCGAGTTCTGCGAGTTTGGACTGTTGTTCGGCTTCCTATATCATGTTCCATGGAATGCAAATTCAGGCGAGTATCCATTACGAGACAAACCGTTAGCTGGAAGATAGCAGGAGGTGGCACAGTGACATACAGCTTCAGTGAGTAATTGCTCGATTCCTGCGCGCAACTTCGACATACTGAGCGTCACAGTCTGGGGTTTATTCAATGAACAGACAGGCGAATCAGCACAGAAGACGTACAAGAAGTTCAGCAGAAATCCGAGAACATCCAGTTGGTGACGATCGTGTTGTACATACGCGACGCGTCAGATCGGTGACTGTAGTGATGGCATCACGGATCACACATGCTTCATTTGCTTATGCACTCTCGTCTACCTTTCGTTGAATGATATATTTGAACCAGCAGCTGCGTTGAGTAGTAGCGCTCTGGTTAACGGAGACTTTGTATGCGATCATCATTTTATACTCTAGGTCTGTTGTAGGCTGCCCTGGACCGCAAGTTAGTGGCCATCTCTGGACCGTATTTTTGTGCCCCCTCTTCTGATATCGTGACTCGACGTCGACCTGTTGTAGTCCTGCTTGAAGTCTTTCATTTACCTTAGCGTGCCAATAAGATGGAAGTTTAGCTTGATTTCCAAGACGACGCCTTTAGCATCTTTAGCATCTTCTGGTGTCTGTTGTACGTGAGCCACAGAGCTCTGACTGTATCCTTTTCTCTTGGCAAATGTTTCCGAGTAGAGCAGCTAAATCGCGAATGTCTAGATCCACAAGTGTGGTTGCTCCGACCGGACGAGTTCATGTGGACAAGGATTGAACAGACCGGACCGCTGGCGTCCGCTTGGGAAGTCCACCCTAAAAGTCTCAATGTTTCTCCACGTCTTTCGACGAAAACAACTGACCTTGCTCGTCGTCCACCATTGCTTCCAAAGGGCGGAATCTGATTCAGACTGGAGCCCAAATCTTCGTGAATATCCCACTGCTGGTTTTATCTTTGTGGTCAACGCGGTCAGGTGACCTTATCCTTCAATCCGAGAGCAAGGTCCGCGCTTCGCACACAAACATATATAGATTAGCAACATGCCCTGTCGAAGCAACGCAACTTCTTTCCATGTCTAAGGCTTATCTTTCTCGGCATCCGGTGCGGGACCGCCCAAAGGACGCTTCTTCATGTCGTGATTGGCAACTGATCTATGTGGCTTCGCTCTCGTATCTCAGCTTCCTGCAGACTCCAGACCGCAAAATGGTCCAACATGTTTTCCTTGGAACTTCAAACATGCCCTGTGCCCGTCTAGGCTAATCACCAGGTCTCCCGAACGTGCTATGGGACAGAAATCGCCATTTGCTTGTAAGTCCATCTACCTTCGAACCTTGATATTAGTGAAGGCTGCATTAAAAAAAGCACCTTCTCTTATGGTCTTTCCAGACTTCGGTCTCATGATATCCCGCCCTGTTAACAGATTTATAGATAGCCGTCCCACGAATTTGCCCGTCCTCATCTAACATTTTTGTAACAATGCCTGCTCCCGCACCTGTCTCTGGTATTGCCTCTAAGTTCGTGTTCAGCAACATCTATGACCTGACCGGTCGCGTTGCCTTCATCACTGGCGGAGGTATGAATATCCTAGCAAGTTTCAAGCACCCTAGCTGAGCGATCTTGGAGGCTCCGGCATCGGCAGGCATATGGCCCACGGCCTCGCCGCCAACGGCGCGAAAGTGTATATCGCAGACTTCAACAAGGCTAACCTTGACCGCACACTGGCCGAATGGGATGGCCCCAAAGGTAGTCTCAATGGGTGCGTGTACAATTTGTTCTGCTGCTCAGCTCACTCTTAAACTGGTATCGATTGATTGTTAGGGTTACCATCGACGTGACAAACCGCGAGAGCATCCAGGCTGCTCGTGATTATATTGCTGAGAAAGAAGGACGTCTTCACATACTCGTCAATAAGTATGTGGCTTTTTTTCTTGGATTGAGAATTCTCGGTTCATTAGAACATTCATTCCTGCAGTGCTGGTCAGGAAGGCCCGAAATCACTGTTCTTCAACGATATGGATGCCCCGGAGCACAAAGATGCTGAAACGCTGGGGCATGCGTTGTTTGAGAACGAGACGTTGGAAGGCTGGTCGCGGCTTTACACTGTTAACTCTGCGTCTGTCTATTTCGTCACGATGTGTTTCCTTGGTCTGCTCGCCAAAGGTTCAGAGGATACGCCTGGATACACGTCCTGCGTTATTAACACCACAAGCATCAGCGCGATCACTTCCTGCGCTCAGAATCATGTACGTGCAATTCGAGCACAATTGCCTGTGCACTGACGGTCATCGCATAAGTTCTGTTATAACAGCTCGAAGGCTGCCGCCTCAGCGCTCACTAGGCTGCTGGCCTGCGAGTTGGCGCTGAAGAACGTCCCTATCAGGGTGAACGCAATTGCCCCTGGTGAGTCTGAGTGCATTGATACGCTCCATTGTTTTCATGTTCCTATCGCCGTCTTCTAGGTATGTATGAAACGGCAATGACTAAAGACGTTATACCGCTGGAGATGCTTGATAAGATGGCTGGAGGTACTTCCCCAATACCCGCGAAGCGCCCCGGCAAGTGAGTAGCCTGTCAAAGTTGGTGTTGTGTAGTGTTGAACCTTTTCTTGTAGGGCGGAAGAAATGGCGGGTGCGATCGTATTCTTGGCGTCGCGCGCTGGATGCTACACAAATGGCCAAGAGCTCAAGATAGACGGCGGATACTGTGTTGTGAATCCTTGAACATTGTCACCCGAGAAAGTGAAAAAAAGGCGTGTGTTTATATCATTGGGATTTAGGGATCTAGGGATTTAGAAGTTTCCGAAATGTATTTTTGTTCTGCTTGGATGCTTTCATGAAAAAAACTTATGTGTGTTTCGGTTTCGGACATGGACTTGGCATCGATTGCAGATTCCTGAGCTTGGCCACCTTCCTGCAGCCTAGGCTGTCAATTGAAAGTATCTCCCGCACCTAATGTAGGTGTGTCAAGGGATATGTATGATAATGAAGCAATAGCAGCTCGGGGTCAGCGCTTCAGCAGTAGCAGCATATCCCGCACAGCGTGTCGGGAGGTTACCCGTGATCTTGGTACTGACCCGTCATGAGGTATGATCCGGAAATGATCGGCCTCACGTTACTCATTTCTCCCCCATCTTCATTTCAGATTCCTCATCCCCATGTTCTTTCTCCCGACCTCCTCGTCTGTTTTTCAAACAAGCATTGAATATACCCCCGATCCCAAGTCGAAATATGCGGGGCTGCTAGAGAACAAATGGTCGAGTGTGATCCGCAGAAGAAGTGCGAATCTCGAGTTTACCGTGACTGTGCTGCTGTTTCGCGTCCTGGACTCATCGGTATGGCATCGCCCCGTGAATACTAGAGAACAGGAACTCGGCACTCAAAAAAGAGCTTGCAATGACGCCGTCTAGACGAGTTGCCGTGCAAAGCGACTGGTTGCCGCGTGCTCCGGCAGCGCATGTACTCCAGGGCCATCGCGGAGAGGTATCGCGTGTCGCGTTCCACCCATTATATTCAATCCTCACTTCCGCAGGCGATGATACTACGATCAAGATATGGAATTGGGAGACGGGGGATTTCGAGTGCACGGTGAAGAGTCACACGCGAATGGTCACCGACATTGAGTTCGACCATAAAGGCCAGCTACTTGGTGTGCCTTTATTCTTCATGTATCATCTGGTGGTAAAAGTCCTCATGGTTTTTCCCTTCTGTCATCGCTAGCCCCTCTGCCAGAATACCGATTGGTCCAAGAGGCATGGCGCATATGTTGTGACTGGCGGACTTGATCGAGTGATCAGGGACACACCGTGACAGAGCGGCCAGATGTTAGGCGATTTTGCAGGACATGACAACTGGGTGCGCGTACTAGTATTCCATCCATCTGGTAAATACCTCTTGTCGGCCTACTTCGCAACAAAAATCGTGCACGCAGCAAACACGAAGTCAGCCCCGAACACGCTCAACGCAGTTGGCGGAAAGCCGAACGCCCAATAAGTAATGTCTGGCTCGACCAGCGCGAATAGCAGGGCGGCGATGGACGTGATGAGTGTTCCTCCGGCTGTGCCACGTCAGCAAACAGCAAACAGACCAGACGTGCAATTATCCAGGGGCAGAGTAGAGACGAGACGAGACAGGCAAGCGCGTGAAGGTGATGAAAATCAGCTCCACTGCTCCGTGTACGATGAACCCGAAGATATTGCAGAAAATACCAGTGATGAACTGAGGAAGCAGACGGACAGCCGTGCCGATGGGTGTGAAGCCTATATAATCCCGGTAATACAGCATCGACGAGTTCATGTGGACAAGGATTGAACAGACCGGACCGCTGGCGTCCGCTTGGGAAGTCCACCCTAACAGTTTCAATGTTTCTCCCCGCATCCTTCGATGAAAACAACTGACCTTGCTCGACGGCCACCATTGCTTTCAAAGGGCCAAGTCTGATTCAGATACTGGAGCTCAAATCTTCGTGAACATTCTACTGCTCGTTTTGTGGTCAACACGGTCATGTGACCTTATCTTTCAATCCGAAAGCAAGGTCCGCGCTTCGCACACAAACATATATAGGATTGGCAACCAGTGACTAGTGAAGCTTGAAACTTGAAGGACTGTATTAAAAAACGCACCTTCTCTTATGGTCTTTCCGGGCTCCGGTCTCATATGAGACCGATGTTCCGCCCTGTGAACACAGATTTATAGATAGTCCCATGAATTTGCCCCTCCTCGTCTAACATCTTTGTAACAATGCCTGCTCCCGCACCTGTCTCTGGTATTGCCTCGAAGTTCGTGTTCAGCAACATCTATGACCTGACTGGTCGCGTTGCCTTCATTACTGGCGGAGGTACGAATATCCTAGCAAGTTTCAAGCACCCTAGCTGAGCGATCTTGGAGGCTCCGGCATCGGCAGGCATATGGCCCACGGCCTCGCCGCCAACGGCGCGAAAGTGTATATCGCAGACTTCAACAAGGCCAATCTTGACCGCACACTGGCCGAATGGGATGGCCCCAAAGGTAGTCTCAATGGGTGCGTGTACAATTTGTGCTGTGCTGCTCACTCTTTAACTGGTATCGATTGATTGTTAGGGTTACCATCGACGTGACAAACCGCGAGAGCATCCAGGCTGCTCGTGATTATATTGCCGAGAAAGAAGGACGTCTTCACATACTCGTCAATAAGTATGTGGCTTTTTTTCTTGGACTGAGAATTCTCGGTTCATTAGAACATTCATTCCTGCAGTGCTGGTCAGGAAGGCCCGAAATCACTGTTCTTCAACGATATGGATGCGCCGGAGCACAAAGATGCTGAAACGTTGGGGCATGCGTTGTTTGAGAATGAGACGTTTGGAGACTGGTCGCGGCTGTTCACTGTTAACTCTGCGTCTGTCTATTTCGTCACGATGTGTTTCCTTGGTCTGCTCGCCAAAGGTTCAGAGGATACGCCTGGATACACGTCCTGTGTTATCAACACCACAAGCATCAGCGCCATCACTTCCTGTGCACAGCATCACGTACGTGCAGTTTGAGCACAGTTTTCTTGTGTACTGATGGTCATCGTACAAGTTCTGTTATAACAGCACGAAAGCTGCCGGCTCGGCGCTCACTAGGCTTCTGGCCTGCGAGTTGGCACTGAAGAACGTCCCTATCAGGGTGAATGCAATTGCCCCTGGTGAGTCTGAGTGCATTGATACGCTCCATTGTTTTCATGTTCCTATCGCCGTCTTCTAGGTATGTATGAAACGGCAATGACTAAAGACGTTATACCGCTGGAGATGCTTGATAAGATGGCTGGAGGTACTTCCCCAATACCCGCGAAGCGCCCTGGCAAGTGAGTAGCCTGTCAAAGTTGGTGTTGTGGAGTGTTGAACCTTTTCTTGTAGGGCAGAGGAAATGGCGGGTGCGATCGTATTCTTGGCGTCGCGCGCTGGATGCTACACAAATGGCCAAGAGCTCAAGATAGACGGCGGATACTGTGTTGTGAATCCTTGAACATTGTCACCCGAGAAAGTGAAAAAAAAAAGGTGTGTGTTTACAACATTGGGATCTAGGGATTTAGAAGTTTCGGGAATGTATTTTTGTTCTGCTTGGGCGCAATGAGACATAAAAGAAAAAGGCTTGTGTGTGTGTCAATCGATTGCAAACTCCTGAGCTTGGCCACCTTCCTGTCGCCCAGGACGTGAATTTAACGTAGCTCCCGCATCCAGTGTAAGTGTATTGAGAGATATGAAGCAAGGGTCAGCAGTAGCACCCAACCTCGAATCGCCAAATCAGAGCATATCGGCACAGATAGCGTCGGGAGGCGCATCAGATGCAAGTGATGGTCAGTTTTTTGAACATTGGCTGCTCGGGACCTTCGCCCGAGCCTCGAGGCAGTCTCGGCTCCAAACTACTTTATTTCCTATCTTTCCTTTCATTTCCCTTTCACCACTAACCATGTCTACTCCCGCTGAGGAGCCCAATATTCCAGAGCTTGCCGTGCCTGTGTTGAACACGAGTAGTGTCGTCGACGCGCCCACCAAGGATGCCGTCTCGTTCACGAATGTGTGTATCTACGATTTCCGTCTGACCAAAGTCAATACTCAGGGTTCGGACTACGCAGGGGAATACAGTTCACGACGCTATTGACGACATGCCGGCTGTCTCAGGAATTGAGGCCAGCAATGTAGACGCATGCACACTCAAAATTGTACTGCCCATACACGTGAGTCTGCTCGTCGACTGGCGCCACGTCGGTCGCTGACCGACGTGTCAAAGGAATCCTCCGTTTCGGAGCACCAGGTCACCGTCGTGGATGCCATCCCGATAGAAGAGCACGTTGCCGTAGTTGAAGAAGCAGCGGAGCCCTGGTCTGCTGAAACGCGTGCAGAGTCGACGGACGTGAGTCAGGGTTACTCTTCTCGCTATTCGAGTTATCTGAAATACGTTGCTATCAAGTTTTCCCACGCCTCAGATATCCCTGAGCCCGTCGAGAAACCTGTTCTCGATGTGGAGGGCAAGGATGGCGATGTGTTGTTTGTCCCCGTATCTGGGGTCGAGTTGCTGGCAGAGCCTGCAGCGGTATCACCCGTCACAGATGTGATCGCCACTGACTCTGAACACGCGTTTGAGGCTGTGGAGGTTGTACCCAAGCTACAGGGCTTCGCTATTGAAGCTGAAGCTTCCCACACGCCGGAACAGGAGGTTGTCACGTCTATGGAGGCGGTAGCAACTGACTACGTGGCCGCCGAAACCAATGCCGAAGACGAACCGCTTCCCGTGAGGATTGGTGTCCCTGCAGACACCAACGAAGAGCCTGCTAAAAAAGCTCATTCTGCCACACAACCTGAGGCACCCATCGAGGGACTCCCCATTTCAGAGACACTTCCTGCAGTAGACGTTGATAAGACGTCCGACATAGCCTCTGCTATTCAGGAAAGTGTACCTGTCCACGTAGACCCAGTATCTGCAGTAGGTGCGGTACTCGAGGAGGTTGCTCCTGTCGTCGAGGAGGCTGTACCTGAAGCGAAGTTGGAGGAAGTTCTCATCGAAGAAGCGGTCGAACAGGATGCAGTCCCACAGGTGAAGGAAACCATCCCCGACAGCGCTATCAGTGTAGGGGATGTGTACGTGACCCAGGAGGCTGCAGTTGCTGAGCCAGTATCTGTTCCAGAGTCGGAGGAAGTGCAGGTACAGAAGGAATCAGCTCGTGTTGACGAACTTGAGCTTGCTGTGGAGGCGGCGCCACTGGCTGGAGAAAGCATTACCGAGGTGTCTGCCATTGATGTCGTGCCGCCGACCCCCGACGAAACTCGCGACGTCGAACTTGTCGACGTCGTACCCGTGTCGTCGCCTCCTGAGGACATTCCTGCGTCCTCGCCCGTGGCCTTGACGACTTCATTGTCCGAAGATATCCGGATTCCCACCTCAGAACCTATTGCTCCCGTCTCCGCTTCTGTTGCAGAGGCCATTACAGCTCCAATTGCAGCAGAAAATGTCACAGCTCGCGTTGATGAGCACGTTTCCCTCGAGGAAGCTATATCAACGCTTGTTTCAGCGGAAGAATCCGCCTCTATGTCCGAGGTCGAGACGCCCATTTCCGAGGTTGACGCGCCTATACCCGCCGAAGAGGCGCCCATTGTCGATGAAAAAGCGCCCATGTCTGACGATGAAACTCCTCCCGCCCATGAGGCGATCGTCGATGAAGAGTTGCCTGCGGTCGAGACGGCAGCGCTTGTACCGCCCGAGACTATTGAGACTGCCGAAGATCTGCTTGCTGCTACGGTAGCAGACGCGTCCGTTGAAGGCACTGAGGAGGTGCCTATTGTCGAGGCCGCTTCAGAGGCAGAGCCGGCGGTTGTGCCTGAGCCTGTCATAGAGGACGAGGCTGCCGCCGAACTTATCGTCGATGCCGAGGTTGCACCAGAGCTTGAAACGGAGGTAAAGACCGTGTCAGAAATCGTAGATGGGGCTGAGGGCGACGATGAGCACGTCGTGGAGGCTGTATCGGAGCCGCTCGTCGAAGCCTTCGATGAAACTCTTGCTCAGCCTGACGCTGACAGCAATGTTTTACGATCCGCTGATGAGTTCGTTCCCAAGGCGGCCACTGGGGAACCTGTTGCTGCTGATCCCGTTTCTGAGCCTTTCAAAGCTGAAGCTGCTGCCGAATCGGCTGTGGAAGCTATTCCTGGTTTCGAAATGGTAACTGAACCGGCTGTCGAGCTCGAGACTGTCGTCGAAGCTGGATCTACTGATCCTGTTGTGGAGGCTGCATCGGAGCCTGCTATGATTGTCGACGCCTCACCAGAGCCTGCGATGAAGGTAGTAGAAGCACTGCCTGAGTCTGACGCTGAACTGGATCACGAGCTTGCTGTCGAGAGGCCTGTCGCCGAGGCTGCTCGTGAAGAGATCGCCGAGTTTACTGAAGGGGTCATTGCCGAGGACGCCGAGCCGGTTGAGGTGGTTTCTGAGGTTGTTACGGAGGCCAATGAAGTTGTCGAGGATTCTGTAGAGGAACCTGCAGTGGAACCTGTCCAGGAGACCATCCAGGGGATTGTAGCCGAGGAATCCCTATATGCGGGTCCAGCCGACGCCATCGAAGAGCCTAACATTGAAGAGCCTGTCGTCACTGAAGTTGTCACTGAGGACGACGGTGCTATTCTTGAAGCCCAGGAGGTGCCTATTGTTGACGCAGCCCCAGCCGTAGTCGCTGTTGAAGATGTGGATGAAATATCCGTCAAAGTAGCGCCATTTACGACAGAGGTGACTATAGCGTCTGAAGCCGCCGCAGAGGAGGCCGTCGAAGTTCCAGTCGAAGCTATAGTCCCGGTACCTGCAGCGGTAGATACTGCGGCTGTTGAGACTACCATCGAAGCGTCCTTCGAGGTCATCGAGGTAGCCACATCCGCCTCTGATGGCGCTCCTGTTGTAGAAACTGTGGCACCGGAAGTAGCCTTTGCAGAATCTGCTCCAATTTCGGATGAGGTTGAGAACGCAGATCCGAGCCTTGCGAAAGAGGAGATTGAGGGAATCGAGGACGTGGTCGTTGAGGTATGCCCACACTTATTCCCTCCTGTTTGCTTTTACTTACATTTGTAACACAGGCGGCATCTGAGGATGTTGAGCCGCCTGCTCCGCTTGTCGTCGAGGAATCTACAGTAAGACGCGTTAATTTTCCTTTCATTTCTTGCATTTTTCTTGAACTTTTACAGGTTCAGGATGTTACTGCACCCGAAGAAGGCCCTATATATCAACCGTTAACGCTGTCGTCTCGTCCCGTAACACCTTCGTCTCTTACTACACAAGATGGCGCCGCTTTTGCCGACCAGGGCGGTGACCGGGATGATGAAGAGGCAGAGGCCGTCGTTGCTCCGTCTCCTAATGTGATCGCCGCTCCCTCCTTTGCTGATCCGATCGAGCGGTTCGTGGCACCATCATTTTCTGTCACCACGCTAAACGATGGCACGGAGAAAGAAGGTGATAACGAGGTATCCGTTGAACAGCCCGGCGCTGAGATTGTTTCGGAGGTGCCTGTGGCCTACGCAGCTGCAGTCGATGTGGAAATTCCGGCTGAGCGCGCTGTGACACCGTCATTCAATGTCATTACTCAAGGCGGTGTCGAGCGCGAGGACGAAACCGAATTGCATGAGCCCTTCGAGGAAGAGGTTTCTGTCTTCGCTGAGGAGCTAGTTCCAGTCGTGCTGACTGCCGATGACACGGAGATCGTTCCCGTTGAAGCACCCATACCCCAAAATGACGCCGCTTTTGCCGACCAGGGCGATGACCAGAATGGTGAAGAGGCAGAGGCCGTCGTTGCTCCGTCTCCCCTTGTGATTGCCGCTCCCTTCTCTGCTGAGCCAATCGAGCGGTTCGTAACACCATCATGTTCTGTCACCACGCAAAGCGACGGCGCGGAGGAAGAAGGTGATAACGAGGTATCCGTCGAACATCCCAGCGCTGAGATTGTTTCGGAGGTGCCTGTGGCTGCAGTCGACGTGGAAGCTCCGGCTGAGCGCGCTGTGACACCGTCATTCGCTGTCACCACTCAAGGCGGTGTCGAGCACCAGGACGAGGATGCTACCGAATTGCATGAGCCCTCCGAGGAGGTTTCTGTCTCCGCTGACGAGCTAGCCCCGGTCGAGCTGACTGTCGATAATAAGGAGGTCGCTCCCATTGAAGCACCGGTACCCCCCGTTCTTGAAGCCTCGACGGAAATGCCTTCCGCAGCAGACGCTGGAGTCGAACGCACGCCAACTCCTGTGCTTCCTGTTGCGCAAGAGGTCGAGGAAGTCTCAGATTTTACTCCAGTTCCCATTGAACGTTTGTCTACACCATCCTCGTTTTCCATTTCAATGCAAGGTGGTGAGGAGCATATCGAGACCGCTGCTGATGAAGTGGTCTCTGACGATGAACCAGCTGGTAGCTTGATCAACGAGGCTGTTGCACTTCCATCCCGGTCTCCATCTCCAGTGGGACGTCCGGTAACGCCTTCGTTTTCTGTGTCCACTCAAGGTGGTCATGCCGACGAGGCAGTGCCTGGGCAACAGGAAGAATTTGCTGCTGAAGAACTTACAGGGAGCCTCATTGGTGAATCTGTCGCCGTACCTCCTCGTCCGGCCTCACCTTTGGAACGCCCCGTCACTCCGACGCTCTCAGTTGATATGCAAGGCGGAGGTGCTGTCAAGGAACCGACTGCCGACGAGGTTACCGTGGAAGAGTTATCTGGCAGTCTCATTACCGATGATACTCCTGATGTTGCGACGATCTCGCCTTTCGAGCGCTCTGTGACCCCCTCGTTCTCGGTGGACATGCAGGGTGGTGCATTTGCAAAACCTGTGGACGTCGATGAAGTTGTTGAGGATGTAGTTCAAGACAAGGCGCCGGTTACCGAGTCCGAACCTGTGGTTGAGGTAGTTGAGACGACTAAAGCTGAAGCACCAGTTGTTGAGGAGCCACAGCTCGAGGTGCTGGCCGCCGTCGCCTCCCCTGCCATTCGCGGCCGTGCTCCGTCTCGTCCAGTTAGTCCACCCTTCTTAGTTTCTACTCAAGGTGGTGGCCTCCCTGTGGGCTCTGCGGAGGTCGAGCCGGAGGAAGCTGCTGAAGAAGCGATCGAGCCAGTCAATCAGGTACCGTCTATTTCGGCCGATCGCTCGGTGACGCCTTCATTCTCCGTCTCTACCCTTGGTGGCAGCGTTATTCCTGCCGAACCCGAGAAAAGCGAAGGGGCATCTGATGGTGTTGTCGCTGTAGAACCTGTTCCCACCGATGCTCTTGAACAGCCTGTTGCACCTTCTTTTTTGGTCTCCACGCAAGGCGGTGTCCCGTCCGTGGAAGTTCCCCTTGCGGAAGAGCAGAGTTTGGAAACTGCTACGCCTGCTCCAGATGCAACCGCACCGACAGCCAGCTCTCCCATCCCTTCACGGCCTGTTACACCGTCGTTTTCGGTTTCGACTCTAGGCGGAGCGTCAATGGTGGAGGTTCCTGAACCTGAGGAGAATCTAGAACCAGCACCGGCATCGGCCGTGGCTCCGACGGTGGGTTCCCCCGTGCGTTCACGACCTGTTACGCCGTCTTTCTCTGTGTCAACGCAAGGTGGTGTGACACTTGCCATTGAAAAGCCTGAAGTCGAGGAAGACATCGTGGATTCTATACCTGTGCCAGAGGTCGTTGAGGTCCCGGTGTCTGTGTCTGAGCGCCCCGTTACACCGCCGTCGTTCTCTGTATCAACGCAAGGAGGTGGTGCAGTTGATGTTGAGGAATCCGATGAAATCGAGCAGAGCGTGGAGGAGCGTGCGTCTGCAACGGAAGTCATTGAACCTGTAGTCACTGCAGCTGAACGTCCCATCACCCCGTTGTCTTTCTTTGTTTCGACGCAAGGCGGCGCGCCTGCTATTGAGAAGGCAGAAGAATTTGAGGAGAGCGCACCTGTGGTGGAGGTGGTTGAGCCTGTTGTTGTTGTTTCGGAACGTGCTGTCACTTCATCGTCATTTTCTGTTTCTACTCAGGGCGGAGCACCGGTGGATGAGGAACCGGAAGCCGCTGAGGAGTTTAAGGAAGAGATTCTCGGGGTCGCCGTGCCCAAAGTATCTGCTCCTATCGCTCTTGCTGCGTTGCCGGCTCCGTTCTTAGTCACCATGCAAAGCGGTACTGTCGAGTCGCGTGAGTTGGTTGAGGAAGCGAACGAAGTGGCGGATGGTGCTGCAGCTATGTCGCCAGAGGTTCCAGGGCGTCTTCCGACTCCTGTTCCATTCTCTGTCACCACTCAAGAGGGCGTTGCAATCGCGGTCGAGCACAGGGATACTGTGGACGCCGTTGAGGTAAGACTTTATGTTATACGTCAAACGCCTTGGCCGATGGTTTCTTTCACAGGCCATTACTTCCACCGAGCCCCAACCCGCCGATAACTCGTACACTCCCGGTTACACCGTCACGCAACAGGGCAGTAGCCCAACAACGGAGGAGAGACAAGTTTTCCCCGTAATCAGTACAGACGGCACATCCGAGTTCGTACCCGTCTTGTATCGTGTCCCGTCACTCAATAACTGGTGGCTGTTGCATAGATATGCGTCATCGGAACCCTCGGTCGAAGGTCGTGCCCTCAACGTCGACATTCCGGCGTCGCGCCGCCACCGCCACGAGTCGAGCAAGTCCACGAAATCGGCGCGCTTCAAGGATGGTGTCTGGACAACCATCTCCCCGACGGTCCCCGACCAAACCCGCACGTCGACGGAGATTGCGCAGGGGGTGTTTGCGACGTCCAGCGCATTGGCTGGTAGTGGGAAGGAGGAAGTCAAGGATGATCCCGCGACGGCCGTTCATCTGCAGATTCCGGAGCAGGAGGAGGAAGAGGTAGCTGGCTCCGACGGTGACTCGGACGACGACGGCTCTGATTCCGATAGCACCTCGTCCGAGGAAGATGTCGCGCGCCGCCGCTGGTGCGTCGTCATGTGATGCGTTATCAGTTCCTTCGATTCCCGCACCGCGCACAAGCGTATAGCCCGCCCTGGCTCCGCCATCCCTGCGAAATTTGCCAAGTTCGGTTTCTTCTTGCATCTATGCTGAATTGACTTCAGTCGTTCTGGTTCCTTCCTGCGAATTTCTCGAATGACTTGTTACGATATATTACGATCACTTATGATACATCCTTTCGCCGTATTTTCTTGCTTTTTTTCCATGTCCTCATTTTATGTTCGCTCCTCCATATCACTTTTGGTCTCGTTGGGTAACAGCATTTCCTTCAATTTACATATGTCTCATCGCTTGCTTGAATTTCTTGATCACAGTGTCCAGTGAGTCTGGCTCCGCATCACATTCACTTTTTCCATCTATGCGTATCATCTTTGCTTATCATGCCTGCTCGTCGCACAAAATAGTGTCGGTATCTTTGCCATTTCTTTTCTTTTCTGCATAAATTTTGCTCTTCTCATTTCATTGGATATACCCAGGCAGGTGGATAATACAAACATGCCCTGGACTCACTCTCGAATATCAGTGTATTGATTGTTGGAGACGTCCTGGTCACATCTGGTCACATATGGCCTCACTTAGGTGTCCATGTCGGGGACTTTTGTTATATGATGACCGACCAATATTCGATCAATCTTGATCATTCGGTTGCATGCAGTCACCGAGGACATGGCTCTCTAAGTATATACTTAAGCAAAACAAAATTGCGATTGAATTCCACTAGTGCTGCGGTTCTCTCTATCACTTACATGCAATTTTTACAAGTATGCACTGCTCCTCCGCATCAGTGATAACACAAGTGAATTTCCGTTTGTGGCTAATTAAGACATCTAAGCCCGTGGCAATGCTTGTCTACGGTCTCTACAATGCGAATAACTAGATGATGTATGAACACCTCAGATCCACCGTGGGGCAGGGAAGGCAGCTTACGTCGTTATCCACCGTATATTACGGCCCAAGCTGTTCAATCTTCCATTCATGGGTCCCACTTATGCGAGTGTAACGTACACGCTCGTGAAGCCGAGAGGGTTTGCCGCACCAGAACTCCATCTCACTGTCAGCTCATTAGAACAGTATATCCACGGGAAAAGATGCGCGACTTACGTCGGGACAACGCGCCATCCGCCCCAGAAGTCTGGGACTGGAACGTCAGCTTCTGCGCGAAAACACGTCGGTTCCAATTGCATGTTATATCAATGGTGCAAACATCTGCACTTACTCTTACCTTTCGTGTCCTCTGTTACACCAAACCGTGCCCGCATTTCAGCGAAGCGAGTGGCCAGTTCACGCTCCTGGATGACCTGACTCTGCGGGCTGACCCAAGCGCCTACACGGCTGCCAACAGGACGGCTGTCATAATATGCCTTTGTTTCTTCGCGCGACACCTTCTCGACGGTGCCGACGACACGGACAACACGATGTATTTCGTGCCAGTAGAAATTGAGCGCAGCATGACCGGTTGCACTCATCTCCTGGCTTTTCCGCGATCCGTAGTTGGTGTAGAAGACAAATCCGCGCGGATCGAGCTCCTTCAAGAGAACAGTACGCACTGAGGGCACACCGGTGGATGTCGCTGTGGCAAGCGACATCGCCTCCGCCTCTGCGACCGCACCAGACGATACAACTTCCGTAAACCATGCGCGGAACTGGTCAAGTGGGTCAGGGAGCACTGTCGAAGGTGTGACGGACAGCTGTGTGTAGTATTGCGTGTGAGGCAGCACACGAATTTTATCTGGTGCAGGCTGATCCAGGACGCCGACGGCTGGGGACATGATTCTTCTGACGGTACAGGACTCTGCGACAGCACGATAAGCACGATAAGCTCTTGAAAACCAGGACAATTGCATGCAGCAAAGACAAACAAATATATACAGAGCAGCAAGACACTGGAACCAGCTTCCAGGCGGCAGCGCAGGCGAGCGGGACGCGACTCGACTCGGCGCTGACAGCGACAGGACATCTATCGATATGACTCGACATGGGGGGCTGCCCCGCGTCTATAAACCCTAACCCTGCGCATCTGTCGAGTCAGCCAGTCAGCCAGTCAAACTACAGACATTGGCTCTCAACGTCCTTGAGTGCTAGCTTCCCCTACACTGCTCCACGACGCCGTGAACAATGTTGACCCGGTGTTCCGGCCATGTCGAGCTCACAAATGTATCCAAAAAATGGGCGACGCGCGCGCTGTCATCCTCGTCGGCCAGATCGTCCGAAAAGCCTGTCATGAACCGCTATAGCCGTGTAATCACAAAACCGAAGGACCAGGGCGCCAGCCAGGCCATGCTCTACGCCACGGACGGCATCAACAGTGACGAGGACTTTGACAAGGCTATGGTCGGTGTCGCCAGTGTGTGGTTAGTTGCGTTGCCACATCATTCGGGCCGGCTATCCCACTCACAGAGTATGGATGTACAGGTATGAAGGCAACCCGTAAGTCGCGTCAGATTGCGAAGTCGAAGTTCTTGTCGATCGTTGTATGAATTCAGATGCAATAAACACTTGCTCGGTCTCGGTAGGGAAATCAAGGAGTCGCTGAACTCTGCAGGACTCATTGGGTACCAGTTTGGTACAGTCGGTGTCAGCGATGGTATAAGCATGGGTACGAAGGGTATGACCTACTCCTTACAATCCAGAGATCTCATTGCAGACCAGGTATGCTTGGTAGAACGAGACTGTGCCTTCCTATTTTAATTGACCGTGGGATAGGTAGAGACCGCAGCGGGTGGCCACCACCTTGATGGTATGGTCACTGTGCCGGGATGTGACAAAAATATGCCTGGTGTTCTCATGGCTTGTATGCCTTCCACGAACATTGAAAGAACTTTTTTTTTCCTTACTTTTTCTTCAGTGGGTCGTTTGAATCGTCCAGGTCTCATGGTGTATGGCGGTACGATTCGTGCGGGCTCTTGCGAGGGCGCGCCACAACTGGACATTGTATCCGCCTTCCAGGCGTATGGAAAGTATCTGCATGACGGACGCACAGAAGCTGCTGAGCGCGAGCGGTACAACACTATCCGTTACGCGTGCCCGGGACCTGGCGCATGTGGTGGCGTGCGCTAATTCTTGTTGTACTATCGCAGGCCTCTTATGATTCTGGCAGATGTATACGGCCAACAGTATGGCTAGCGCCGCCGAAGTCATGGGCATGACACTCACAGGCTCGTATGTATGCAATCGTCTTTATTCCCACATATCATTGCTTTTTCTATCAATCATCTTTCTCATTGTTCAAAGTATTTTCTCGTTGACCTTGTTTGATGTCAACACTAGCTGACTTTTGTTGTTTGCGTAGTTCATCCTTTCCGGCAGAGTCGCCGGAAAAACGCGCAGAATGTGCGTCCGTGGGTGCTGCTATGAGGAATCTGCTGGAGAAGAACATCCTCCCACGCGACATCATGACGCGCTCTGCGTTTGAGAACGCCATGGTCCTAACCATGGTTCTGGGCGGCTCAACGAATCTCGTGCTGCACCTCATCGCCATCGCACACTCCGTAGGTATCAAGCTGACTATTGGTACGTCTCTGGTTGATGCGTGTTCTTGTAATTAATGTTTAACATTTTGTACTGGATTGACACTGGACCCATGCAGATGACTTCCAGAACGTGTCCGACCGCGTACCGTTCCTTGCAGATATCAAGCCCAGCGGCAAGTATGTTATGGAGGATGTCTACAAGATTGGTGGCATCCCAAGTGAGTTTGCTCGTACTCTGGCCCTATCTATCCTATTTGCGCCGTGTATTTACTCCACCGATTTTTCTGACCATCCCCGACGTGCCCAGAGATTCTCGGATTCCTGCTGAAGGAGAAGTTCATTGACGGTAGCAACATGACCGTCACTGGCCGCACGCTCGGTGAGAACATTGAGCGTTGGACGCACGAGCACGGTGAGCTGGACTTCACGAGCCAGGACGTCATCCGCCCGCTCAGTAGGCCCATTAAGCCGACTGGACACATTCGGTGCGTACTTCACTTCCTCCTTGGTTTACGCGCATGTTCATTCATGTTCTTCGATTTTACACGCGCTTTTCTCTCTTTCCTTACGCTCTTTCCGTCCTCTCTTCGTACGCTTTCCCTCTTCACAGCATCCTCAAGGGCAACCTTGCACCTGGTGGAGCTGTCGCCAAGATTACGGGTAAGGAGGGCCTTGGATTCACCGGCAGGGCGCGCGTCTTCGATAAAGAGGAGGATTTCGTACACGCTGTCGAGAACGGTTCTATCAAGAAAGGCGAGAAGACAGTTCTCATCCTGCGCTACCTCGGGCCCAAGGGGGGTCCTGGCATGCCCGAGATGCTGAAGCCAACAAGTTTGATCATGGGCGCCGGTCTTGGTCTCGATGTGGCCTGTATCACGGACGGCCGCTTCAGTGGCGGGTAAGTTTCCTTCTATGCCGGCTCATTGCTTGCTTGCTCATTACACTGAATTCCGTTGCAAACATCTCGAATAGATCACACGGGTTCTGCATTGGCCACGTTGTGCCGGAGGCTCAAGTGGGTGGTCCGATTGCGCTGGTTGAGGATGGCGATGTGATCTCCGTCGATGCTGTAAAAAACACGATTGCGCTTGTCGTCGCGCCTGAGGAGCTGGAGCGCCGCCGGAAAGCATGGTCGCCGCCCCCACTAAAGGTCTCTCAGGGTACATTGTACAAGTACATGAAATCTGTGGCGGACGCTAGCCACGGTTGTATTACCGACGCGTAGCTATGAGCCCTTCCTTACAGAAAATTGCCGGGATCACGAAAACAAGCAGCGTAAGTCAAAATGTTGCATTGGGATTTCGATGTTTCATATATTATTGCATATCTTCCCCACATTTATGAAAATAATACGTCTTGTTTTCGTGAGTTTAGTGTCCATTGTCCTTAGGGTCGTCCTGCGCAGCTGGCAAGCTGCTAAAAAAAGTCATGCAGATCGATTTACTGACTTACCTTGTGGGATTATCCGTGCTTGGGGGTGCATAGGGTTGGCGGTATTCAGGCCCGCTGGAGATTATTGCGACGATGAACAGGCGTCGTTGAGCGAGCCCTATTGAAGAACATATATTCTATCTACCTCTACGTTGACGCGAACCTGGTCTATAAACGGTCGCCTGTTGAATGACGGAATAAACGATGCCGAGCCAAAAAAAAAAAAGAGCCAGGGCTACGAGACCCGGGAGAACAGCGCGGAGTCGGTGGCTAGTGTGCTTTAGAAATACAGCCCATTAACTTTGGTCCGTACTGGATTCGATGCTTTTTTTTGATGCCGTACTATATATTCTTTTGTATCCTATAATGGCGACGAGGTGATGAATCTACACATATGCCCGACACCACGAGGGTGCTTGTTTGGGGTGCAATAGATTCGATGCATGAAGGTAGGTATGCGCTGCAACGATCAGTGGGTCGGCACGCGTAGATGTCCTGTATTGATACTTCATCACGATGTGGGGAGAGGCTGTGACAACCCGGAGACATAGGTTGCCCGCGGACGACGTCGCGGGTGCCCGGTGTTCCCAGGAAACATCTCGGAAACCACTGTGAAGCAGAGGATGAAGATTAGACGTGGACAAAGAAAACAGGGATTTCTCTTACGTGCGTAGGAGGTGCGGCATACATTGGTCAGGGCTACTTGCAGGTCTGAGACGCAAAGTAACCCTGATGAAAGTGTGGCCTATCGATCCTTTAGTCCCTCGGAATTTGAGGCTAGAGGTGCCAGAAAAGTTACCACAGGGATAACTGGCTTGTGGCAGTGTGGACACAGCCCGGGCCGAAGCTAAGGGCATGCAAACGAATCTGTCCAAATTGGCCCAACGTGCTACACGTTGTGTTCGCCGAGAAGCTTTATGCGTCCAACCGGGACGGTATACCTGTTTATTACCTGTTGCTTGAGAGTGGTACGACCGCTTCATGCGACGCCACCGAAAAATCAGTCCACTTCCTCCACGATTCCAGGGTGAACGCGAACACCCTTGGCCCTGAGGCTACACGTTTAAGAGAACGTAGCTCACCGCAAGACCCTGAGCATGGACTCGAGATTTACTGGGTGGCTGAATCACCAAGAGGAGAACGTAAGGGGACAGGTAATAATAGCGAGAAGGAAAAGGATCGGCATTTGCAAATGGTAAGGCAGCAAGGCTCAGGGATAGCTGTAAGGAAGTAACTTCCTTGAAGATAAGAACAACTTGAACGGAGAAAGAAACACCTTCCAATTGGTTGAAGTTCAGGAGAATAGAAGTACCAAGAGGCGAAAGCAATCGAGAAAGAATTTCTATAAACAAATGATCATTGGTTCTCTGGAAAGAAAACAGCATTGTTTTTTTTGGCAGAATACGTACCGCGATCTGAAACAACATTCCCGTAGCACTTCACTCGCAGACACCCTCTGTGCCGACGAGGAAAACGTAAAGGTGTCCGCCTTAACCAAAATAAGGAACTCTAACCTTGCGAGAGCCGTGAAACGGTTTTCTTGAACGACCAGGCGTGATTCGTGCACTGCAGAACTACTACAGGTTAACGACGTGTTCAATTTACATAAGAAGATAGGCATGAAAGATACGCACCTTTCAATTCGCTAGTTCGCAATGGCACTCAAAGTCAAGCCACCACTGCGGTATCTATTGATCGTTTATAACGGTCTTCATATCGAGGATGTCCGTCAAAATCACCACTCCGTAGGAGCATGTCAAGTCATCGGGAACGTTGGAGGTCGTGAGACCATTTCCGTCGCGATATTTCCCAGAGTCACCTGCAGCGACGACTCGGAGATCGCACATGGTAGCATGAGAACCACAATAAGAAACTCACTATATTCGGGCAGACGTCGCATTTACATGGATGTGACAAGAACATGTGAGGAGCGGAAATGAGACAATATAAGCCCTGGAATAATACGAAGTGGCTTAGCATGAGGAATGATGATTGAGTACCTCAATGTTTAGATAGAAGCCAATCAGGAAACGGACGGAACTTAGCCGTCGTTCACTACAAGTGTAAAGGTCCATAGACGGAGAATGAGATGCTCAGTTAGCACGAATGCTATGACAGCGCAGCAAAGCTCGGGAAAATATCGTGTTGAACAAACAGAGAGGAAAGCCATTTCGGTATAGGTAGAACCCGAAGGCCAATCTGGAATAACAGGTACAAGGCGATGCCAAGTGTAGCGGCTGGCGAGATATTGCTGGAGCAGAAAGTAGACAGCTCACATGTGACGAATGGAATATTGTATCCAAGGCGGGTGGCGGAGCGCGGACAAGCCAAGCATTAAATGACCTGGGGCTGTCACTTGCTGAAGCTCATGTTGATGGTTCAGAATGGCTAAAGCCAGGCCGAGCATTCCATGAGTTCAAGCACTGAATGTCGGCTGACAGGAGGCGCTCAAGGCACTTCAGCAAACAATGGGCCAGCCTCAGACTGGACTGCGGAACTGAATACAAGTAGGTCTATAGCAGGGTGGACGGCTGGAATGAACGGAAAGGACGGCGGATGAGGGCAAACGATAAGCATGAGAAATGCAACACAAATGTCACACGCACATGGAAACGCACACGCCCTACTGAGAAACGACGACAAGGGAGCCAAAGGTGGAGCTAGACTTCAAGTTGTAATACAGCATGGGCATACGGCGCACCAGCGTCAGACTTAGGAAAGGGCCAGACACTTGGAATGTATGGCCCTGGAATAAATGGTCTCCTCGGCATGGTCGACAAGCCGAGAGCGACGTCGTGCACAGTTCGAGACTGACATGAAACTTACTCCTCGACATCCATCATCTATGCAGGCCTGGAAACTGATTCACCGATACATCGATGAGACCGACAACAGCGGATAGGAACAAATAGGAATACGTACCTGAACATATGAGCAGGCATGACAGGGCACGACCACACCGGGATTGTCGCACGCGGATCCCCCAGGCTCGCATCCGGTGTTCAGGATTGCGTTGACCTCGTGTTATTGCACAGCCGCAGACAGTGGAGCCCGCCGGCACGTTGACAACTGCCTTAGAAATAGACCAACTTGCCTATCTCCCAAATGGTCTTTTTGCCAATGTTTTATGCACAGACCATGGACGCACTAGAAACCTGAGCAATGTTTGAAGGGGACGAATCGGAAAACTACATGATGATGGGCCATCGGTTCAAACGTCCACCGTCAAACCTCGGCAGGACCTACGTATGACAATAATTGCATCAGACAACAAGTGCTTGGTCCATAGCCAGAAATGTTGAGATAATTGCGGAGAAACAGGGATGATGAGCGCCGACGAAAGCTGTTTTGGACATTTTATTCTTTACAAGTTCCAAAAAAGGTCAAAAGCTTGACTGTTGTTACATGGCCTTATTCGATTCGCTATGCGGTGGCCACCACATTTACTAAATGACTGTCGTCAATTATCGACAAAACACATGTGGAGAACATACCCGGAATCATCTTCAACAATTTAGAAGCGTCCCTGAACCAGTAACTGGGAAGCCCTCCAATAGGTATCACACGACACAAATAATGGGACGGAAAATAAAAAAGTAAATCTTGAAGCTGAATGCACTCGGAGTGAAGTTCACTTGCCTCGCAGCCAGTGCAAGCTCGTCGTGATAATGATATCTACGAGCGCCGTTGAGGGCTGAGGGCTGATACACGTGAACAGCACCTACACCTGTAGGCCTATCCTGTGAAATAATCATGGCGGTCTAATTCTTCCATCGTGACCATAGAACGGAGAAAAAAGAATGAGCATGCATGGAGGGCCAAAACTTTATAACGAGAGAAGATAACCTAGATTTACTGGTACGGGCTCTCGTGGAGGAGGGTGTATTTACATTCTGCCGTGCACGTAACCGTCTTTCCGGCTTTTGAGGCAACGCGAGGAACTGCAAGGAATTGATGTCAAATAATGCCCGCATGAAAACCACGTGAGAGAATACCCTGGGCCAGAGTAGATACGGACGTCGTCAGCTGCTTCCATCGTGACTGGGAATGGCCGATTCCCAACCATGTACTCTGCTTCCCAGGTCACCGGTATGTCAAAAAATCGACCTTTGAGCGCTGGCGTAGTTGCCTATAGCCGTAGATAGCTGCTTGCATCGATAACCATGACGTATAATTGACCGAATTAACCGCGCCCCATCGCTCCCATTGACTATTGATTCTCGTTATGGCGTCAATCAAAACAGAAACCACAACGAGTGCGCCACTCACCGGCAACTTAGACGTCTGAGCTAACGATACCAAAGTTAGCTCAATGTCGGCTGGTGCCACAGATTGCTGCTCACGCATCTATCGATTCATGGCTAATTTGACGCCACTGCCAGGAAAAAGCGTAACGCATGTCGACCCCACAATTTTGAGGAAGTCCTGCAGAATGCTGCTTAGACTTTCCGGAGTATAAATGCATCACCGGTAACCTATATTCCACCATAAAACAGACCAGAGCGTGTCGTCCGTAGACCAGTAGCTATAGATAGCTGGAGCTTTCTCGGCGAGATGTGCTTCATGCCTACGTTAGAATTGAGTCCAGCATCAACAGTCGCTGGCTTTGGCGAAAAGAACGACATCGGATCCTACCCGCAAATGGAGTAGCACGCCACTGCCGTTCAAGGTCCACAGGATTGGGATAAGAAATCGGGGTCGTCGCGTGCACTAAGCGCCACATTAGTAGCGGGATGGCGCACCTTGAAGCTTTGATTGAGGATCTTATTTAACGTGTTATTGTGAGCAGGACTTTATGCGATTCTTTCGCTCATCATGAGCCAATCGGGGGCACTGTGAAATGAATTTCGTTCGATTCCTCGAGGAAGGAAGGAAAAAGAATCTACGATTTGAAGTTTCCTATTCACCGGTAATTCAAAGCATGCAAGTGAGAGGATGCTTACCGGCGTGCCCGGAAGTACGTTGTGCATGCAATCTGCTCTCGCAGGAGCTCTACTATTCCCAAACTGGCCATACCTGACAGCACATGACGGACGATTATCAACACCGAGGGAGGGGTGGGGAATGCGGGGTATAAAACTCCAGGAAGTCAAAAAGGCTCCGAGTTGGCGCAATACGGCGTATGAACTTTAGATTCCATGGCCAATGAACAAGCGAAGAAGACCATCCGTGTTTTGAACACCGTGTAATGGCCCCGTGTAATGAAAGTCGAGCACGAACTGAGTACTGAGTATCTGCACTGCTTGCCATCATCATCTATCGTAAGAAAAGACAATAACAACTGAATATAGTCACGTATTGCTAGAGCATATGTTGATTGCGCATATCCAGAGTCGCTGGGCGTGACAAAGCAGGTGCACACGTCTTCGACACTTCTTGATATTTTCTCCGCCTCGTTCATTAATACCCTTGAGGATGACGGCAAGATGACATTCAAAGCGTTCCACGGAGGCATTGAGGTCTGATTCACCGGAACATACCACATATAGTCAGGAATATTCTTCCAGTAGAACGCAGTTTTAAGCGCGCTTCGCTATAACTTCATCTCTTCTTCGTATGTTTTTCACAGCTCAGCCATGTCGTTGGTCATATGTCAATTGATAGCATTGTCCACTGTTCCTCCGCGTCGTGGCTGCCAACATCTTCCTGAGCCGTGGTTAGGTAAACGAAGTCAACAGAGGGTATCACACGGCGCTCACCGGATACAGAGATATCCAGCAGATACAACGCGCTATGCATGTACAATTGTCAGTACGGCGCTCAGTGACTCAACGACAACATACACAGCTACATGCGAGGCCACTACACCCATGGGGTAAACGCTTAAACCCCCACGTTTCTCACAGTCCAGTGATGCTCATCCGCTCATCAGATCCCACGGCACTCAGCAAGCACGAGTACAACAACACTAAAAGCTCGTGACAACGGCGCTAAGCAGACTATGCCGCGATTGGATGAGGTGTACGGTTTGAATGCCGGAAGGCCGAGCTAAGTACACGGAATGCTGGTAAAACCTGTAAGAATACCTAAGCGCGGCGCTATATCTGAGTATGTATTAAGATACGACTTACTCAGCTTCATACGCGCATCGGCGTACCTCTCCTCGTGTGCCATAGTTTATCGCGAGCTTGCTTATTGAAGTTGAAGCTACTTCTTCAGGTTGAAGTTAATGCAGCTGATTGAAGTTAGCGCACTGCGATGCCGCGCCCGTGCGTCAACGTACGTATCTCTGCTGGATTGCTTACGTCCATCATGGTGTTGCATTTACCACTTGCGCACGCGTCGAGATAAATCAATCAAGATACCGCATATACGCCCGCTGCGCATCGAATGAATACCATTGATTTGCGTGAATCGTGATGTGGGTTACTGAATTATGGCTTGCGCCACTGAATCATGGTGTGCGCTACCAGGCGCTACTACGTATTCGTACGTGCGGCATCGGAGGAGATTGCTTACGTGCATTAATCTCGCGCGGATGGGGCAAAAAACCAACCAAACATCGTACAGACCAATCTATCGTACGGACGAGAGGAGTTTTGTTATCACATGCGGCACGACTCGGCCTCCGCACTGATACGACGAACGCGCTGATTATACGACAGACGAGCTCATTATTGGTCCAAGAGATATATTGTACAACGAACTTACCTTTTATGCTTGCGACAGACACGCAGATTAACACTGTCCGGAGGAGCTATCGAGCCATTGTTCAAAGATCACCGAAGATGTACCGGGACGAAAATCCAAGGAAGCCAGCAAGGAACGATCAATGAAATTCTCACCCGGCGGCTACCGCGCCAGGGCGAAGGGCCCGCGACCTGCGGAACAGTGAGAACAAACCTACACTTTCAGTGTGGAGGCTGCACCTGAAACACGAACGTTTGAACATTAACCAGCACCTTGAATGAATACAAACTTACCGCAGGCCAAGTACGAACTTATAGTATGAATGCGCCACATAAAAGCCTATGATCGTACAAAGAGCGCAAGATCAGCAGAAAGAGGGAGCAAAGCCAAGAAAACCGCGGTCGAACAAACGCGAAGTCCACGGTCAGTGATCGTGTGGTGCAGTTGTCCACACTTGAGAGACCGCCATTATACTGGTTGAAAACCGGCCGTGGCGTTAGAGGAGAGCAGATCGCAATGTTTTATAAACGTCGTCTGTATTTGCTCCATTAAGAGCCGGCGGCGCTTGGTCCGCGGGGGATCAAGGGGGATCGCGCCGCCAGATGCTGGGAATCCGAAACTCTTTTTCGGGCACCTAAAGACATCTTCTGAATGCTATCCGTCTTTTAGGCTACAAACATAGAACTGACAGTTGCTCAACATCGAGCGTGGGGAATGTCGTCGAGTGCACCGCCCCGCCCCGCACTGCTGTACATGCCATATATCGAAGACCGGTGGCGCTGCGATTTACGGAACGCCTATACCACCGTTATCCAGCTAACCGATGACGCATGTACAGATGATCTAAAAAGTGGCAACTACGCAAAGGACGCGCCAGATGTAAGTATGATCGAACCACAGAACGGACGTTCAAGCTACGTTCAAGCTTCAAGATGCTAGTTGGTCGGTCGGAATGCTAACGGCAAGGTCCCAAATGGCCGACTGATCGAGCGAGGTGCCAACCAACTGGACAGACAATCGAGACGGGGGATCAAGCGCCGAACAGGCGAACAAAACAACAGAGTAACCGTTGAGGCATATAGGTGTAAACGGGGTGTCAGTAAACGGAGAAAACCACCGTAAAGCGAGTACATACCTCGCGGGAGAGAGTATAGAAGTATACCTTGAACGGCAGTGCATACTACCCTGCGAAGGAAAGAGCTTACAACCACAAGGGAAATAGCGCACACTTCGGGCGAAAACCCTTCATAAGCAGTACTTACAAAGCGGCGGAGCGGGAGAACTGGTAATAACGGAAGAGCTTGCGTGAGAGGCCCGTCGGACAATTTCGGTGATAGGAAAGCGCGCCGCATTCTGGAGTAAGCAGAGACCTCCTGGGGAACGTGCACCGCTTTCTGGAGTAATTAAGTACGGAACCGCGCTTTGTGGGAAAATGTGAACAGTGCCTTGCGGGGTACATATGAAGCAAGCGCCTTTCCCGGGAAGAAGGTACGACACCTCCAGCGAGTACCTGTAACGAAACCACCGTAGTCCGAGAAATTGCATGTGTCGGATGATAATGCAAGATGCCAGCAAGACCTCGATATATGCATGCAGCCAACGGAGCAGCACGAGAGAAAAGCAAGCCAGTCAGAACACGAGACAACGCAGCAGTACGTCGCCGGCGCGGGTTGCTAAACTAAGGATTGTACCACCAGCCGGAGCTAAGGGATACCTTGTTGAACAGGGGAAGGGAACAGCGCCGGGATATCCCTGCCAGTGCTCCATGCCGCCTCGGAAACACCTCCAACGAAATTGATGACACAGGTAATGATGGAGCTGGCCGTAGAGACGAACATCGATATCGCAAGAGGACAAGAGCGGGAAAACGCTCTGCCAAAATAATACACAACAAGACCGACCAGCCTGTAGGATAAAAGCGCGCATGTACCTTGGTGTTGCGGTTACTACGTCCACACCGTCTAAAATACCCACCCGAGAGCAAAAAGCAAAAAAAAAAAAAAAAAAAAAAAAAAAAAAAAAAACGGCACACACACATGGAACTTGGCTGACTATGATAGGGAAAAAATAAACGTGACAACTACATCACCATCCATCCAACAACAGCCGTGAAAGAAAAAATCACAGGAACGGTATGCGAAAAAGCCACACAAGAGGGGGTCGGAAAGCGCGAACGATGGTTACGCTGAAAATCTCGCAAGACTGGTGACAACAGTCGTACGATGCCATTTTTTTTCCGCACTGGCACAGCGCTCGGTGCTCTTTTCCATGGAGCAACGCGGAAGACCGCGCGGAGGAGGATGTGTGCAGTGCATCAGCGTCTCATGACAAAATCTCTTTCCGGACCTCCGAACCGCTCGAAGAGAATGTTCCCCGAGGAGCTGCTGGAAGTAGGGCTTCCGTCGTATCGTCGTATCCAAAAAAAAAAAGAGGGAACAAAATGACAGCCGTGGAGCAACAATTTGTCAGAAATTGATAAGTTACGGTCGACAGGCTTGAGCTCTCGAGGCAATGAGCTGGCGACTCTCGACGTCCGCGTCAATCAGAGCTGACAAGTGATCCACTTTAGCAGACGATGGGTGAGATGATTATGGTACTGTACTGTACGGATGAAAAGCCGAACTGGCGGAAAGAGTCAGTGATCAAGCGACGAGGGCACATGCACGGCAGATCCCCTCCCCTCCCCCCCCCAAAAAAAGCCCGCCAACTGAGAGCGCTACAAAGCCGGAAATAGGAAAGACAGCGCACAAAACGAAGCACGAAGACCAAAGACGGAAAAATCCGCGCTCGCATCGGTGTAAGTATATCTGAGCTCAGACCTCGTCGCACCATGTACCTGCCACAAGTCAGTGCAAAAAAAGCCGCCGCAGTAATAAACGTCTGCCCTCCAGAGCCCACAAGACAGCCACGTCTCCAGGTACCGCGGCACGACAGATATCCACCGCGGTACTGTACACGAGTGGAAGACATGAAAGCCACCGCGGGAGAGACAGCGGAAGACGCCACAGATTGAGACATGAAGCTGAAGACAGACGCCGCAATGAGCAATGGGTCATGGAAAATGCGCATGGCGCTGGGTCGACGTGAGAAGCATCGGAACTGAAGACAGCAAAAAGGGCGTATTAGAAGGGCAACAGAAGACAACAAAGGCGCCGGAGAAGACGTATAAGATGCAGATGCAGCGATTGAAGACAATCAGAAAGCCACAGTAATACGTACGCCGTACAGAAGGCAGATGGGTTACACACGAGCAGATGGTATTATGTACTGTACAAGAACATGAGGAACACCGTAAACGCCGATAGGTGGGAAGACATTGATTGAGGCGCACCTATTTCTCCTGTAAGCAAACGACGATGGAAGTACATATGCCGTTCCGTTTTGACAGGCGCGCCAACAAAAGCGCACTATATGCGTTGATACGTATGTACCATAGAAAAGAAAAGTGAGTACGCGCCGAAACCCACGCGCCACGTCCACCTTTGCTAATGGGTGACTAAACGCAGAGAAAGACGAGCGGAGTGAAATGGAACAAGGCCCTGGTACATGGCTAAAACGTACCGACAACTACACAAGATACAAACAGGCAGGCTAGATGAGATGAACAGAGTGATAGACGCGGAGGAGACGAGGCACAACGGACAATAGAAATGGAAAGACGCACCTGAACAGTACAAGAGACAGGAGGCGCGAGTCGAACGAATCTACGCGTGCGATACGCATCGAGGCTTCATGGTAGTCGTCAGAGCGCGTGGTGTCTGCGATACGTTCTGTTGTTTTTTTTTGTCATGGTATTCGTCAAGGGGGGTGAGAAACATGTACTGTATGCGTGCCACGGGGATGGACAATGCCGGAAATAAACTTTCGAGGCGTTGCACGAGATAGACTTTACATTGTGGTGGGAGATGATCCCACGCCATTATTTTGGAGATGATCTCGCGACATTGGTGGATGGCTGAGAGAAAACGTCCAAATCCCTCCAAATCCCAGTCCTGAGTCGGAAACGCAGGCAGACGGGCAGACCCTATCGACACTTTGTGTCGATAAAATCAAGGCGTACTAGATCGCATCGCGTCAGAACTGTTGAGTGTACAAGAATCGGAGCTGTTGAGCGCTACAGCCGAGTGAGCGAAAGAAATCGGATTACGCATTACCAAGACCGAAGCAACGATCAGCAGAAATCGTGGTTCGTTTGACAAATCAGCGTGTCAACAAGAGAACGTGCCTTCAATATGTAAGGAAACGCACGAGCGCGGCCACCGCAGATCAGCGAACTTGTCGGGAGCGTAGATCAGTCACCGGTACAGGCGGGGTAAACGGAGCAAAGTTGAACAACTGGCGAGAGGCGACGGCATCTTCCATCGATGGAAGATTGACGATTGCGCAAGCAGGGGATACCGATGTGTTGAGATAAGACGTTTAAAAGAGGTCGGAAAACGTTGCAGATGATCCCGGGATTAGTAAAAGAGAAAAGGTCAGACAGACGAACACATCGGGGTGAGTAATTCGGGGAAAAGCTAGTCGACGGATGTCGACGATCACGGTCGATTGCAATGAGAGAATAATCTGCAGATAAACGGAGTGCAGGCCGGAGAAACAATGGATCGATTACGGACGAAGGATCGGCGATGACGGGGAGCTGTCAATGAGGTTGATTCCCAGTTTAAAGGACGGAATGATGGCAGAGACCGAAGAAAATAAGAGTAGTGAACTGATTCAGCGAGATTCGGGGCAGAAGGACGGACAGACCGATTACGGGAAAGAACGAGCCGATAGCGGCAAAGGACGGATTAGCTATTACATGTTCACGTCGAAAAGAGTCGACAGTCGGAACAGTTGAACGACCCAGCAAGGAAAAGAGTCGGGCAACGGGCGAGGTGGCGAATAAATCAGGACGAGTGGAGATGTAACGAATTTTGCGCGGGTGAAAATCGATGGGAAAACACATGATCGATAGGCGCGAGGGTAAAGGTGCAACGTGCGGACGATGGCGGGACGATAAGAAGAGAAGGATGCTGGCAGAAGAGATCGATGTTAAGAGACACAAGCGCAGGCGGATAGACGGAAGATCTGCATTAATGGCAAAAGCAAATGGGGAGAGCTGCGGGGGAGGGCGGGATATGCGGAATTACGCCTGTCCGAGAGGATTTGAGATTGGGACAAGTGGACAAGGTGACAGGAAGGAGACAAGAATGCCGTCGGAGATGCGAGGCGCGTCGACCCAAAGACAAGGAGATTGTCGCCATGGCTTGCCGAGGATCACTAGATAGTGCAAAGTGAAGATTTGGGAATCGACAAGAACGGCGGCTTGGACGCCGAGACCCGACTGAGACGGAACCAAGACAGAGCGATGTTAGGGCAGGAGACAAGGCACGTGTCATGGGCATCAGGCGCATATAGAGAGTATGTGAACGGGTAGAACGGAGCGCGCTTCACAATGGGCATTGAACGCCATTCATTGTAAAGCACCAGCAGACGACAGCCGTCCATCGATGGCGGGCGTAGACCGATGTGCCTCAGACGGCAAAATACGATACAATACACTCACTGCGCACTCAAACTTGAGCGAAACTGACATATGCATAGGCTGGAGTGATGAAGCGCTTGCTGGAGATCATGCATGAACAGGGATGTCGACTGGCGGTGCAAGTAGTATGTAACAGCACGGCCGGTTGACCGGTCCCATGCACAGCACAGCCGGTAGATGGCCAACTCTGTCTACGCAGTTTCGACGTCCGTAAGGCTAGCTCGGAGCAGTTCAGGTGACAGGGACGAGACCAGCGACAGGATGCAGGATTCAGAAACGCAAGGCAAGAGTGTGACGCCTGAATCAGGCACTGGTGCTGACTGCCTGTACTGGTATGGAATTGAAGAGATGCCATTGTAATTGTAGAATGTGTGAAAAGAGCGTGGAGAACGGACAGGGCTTTGCAATGGCCCAGCGGAGGAATTCAGACGATGATAATTATGCACGCGCTGACCTGTCCGTTCACTGAAAGAGTGGGTGCGACTTGCCGAGAGGGGCAAGTGTGAGCCAGTGCTTGGACTTGAGAAACCGGTCCCATAAATACCCATCAACTCCAGCGAGTTCTTTCAACTCTTCGCCTCTTTGGCTTTCGCGTTCATCGACGCGTCTACTCTCCTCATCGTCGTGCACAGCCATGGACATGGACTACGACGAGGCTTGGTGCCCCGTCTGCGACAGACAGATCAAACCCAAGTGGAACACCGTCACCATTGCCCGTACGCGTCTCTTCTCCCTCACTTACTCCCCTTGTTCACATACTCCGAACAGCCCCCACCGAGAAATTCGTAGGTGGCCATCGCGTTATCGTTCCCGCCAAAACCCGTTTGGTCCTCGACTCTGCCCCCCTTCCTCTCTACTGCTCCGATGAATGCTTTTGCGCCGACCAGGTCTCCCGCCCTGGCCTCATCATCCGCCGCACCCCCAACGACACCTTCACCATTTCTTCAGACTCTTCCTCCTCTTCGCGTCGCTCAAGAGTCCACACCCCCTGGAAGCTCGACTCTGACGAGCACGAGCTCGACCTTTCGTCCTTTTCCTCCGACGCCTCTAGCAGCGTCGAGTCTGCCTTGACCTCCTCATCGTCTTCAACGTCCCGCTCGCAGTCCGGAACAGAGAGCGAACAGAAAGACGGCCGCGGTCTCTCCCCCAGCATGACCACGCTTGCCAAGTACTACAACTTCCCCCCTCTCCCTGCATGCTTGCCGGAAGAGCAGCCACCACCCCCACCACCCCATATGCGCCAACAACCCCCGCGCGAAACCGCGCCGTCTCTCGTCCCTATGTCTCGCATGGGCGAGTTTTCCCGTGCGCTCTCCATGGTCAATCAGGCCTCCTCACAACCATCTTTCTCTTCGTCTTCCGCACCAGGTTTCGGCCGCCCATTCTCTGCCTCCACAAGTGCGATAGCCAGTGGGAGTAGGAGTAACGTAGTCGATAGGCACGCTATCCGGCGCGACGCCTTCGGCAATGCTATTCTTCCCGGTTGGAACGACGGCTCGCACGCGTGGCGAGCCCACGCCTATCCGACTCCCGAGACTGTGCGCACAACAAGGGCCTCTCAATTTTCGTCCGATTCCCCTGTCCATATTACAACGTTTGCATATGGTGCGGGCACGAAGAGGGGATCACGTTACAGTGTCAAGGCACCTTCTGCAGGCAAGTCATTCGCTTTTGGTACACTTTCGGGTTCTTAACAATAGGTAATATAGGTACAACAGCACAAAGACAACGTGCAACATCCTTGAATGACTATTCTTACTCGGCGCCGAACGGTTCGTTGCACAGTAGCCGCACGAAGGCGGGTGTGACTTCGTCGCTCACCAACCTCCCGCATCTCAGTCCGACGAAAGCGGGTCCACTGTCTTCGTCCGGCCTCTATCCGCTCACGTCCCCGAGCCCCAGTGACGCGTCCCACAATTCCTTATCTCAAAGCAGCAGGACAGATTCCCTTGATAGCGTCGCATCGCGCTCCTCCCAATTGTACCCTGACCTGGCATCTACTGTCGGAAGTATGGCTGGTGGGAATGGTAGGAGCAGGCGTCACGACAGCGTCACGGCGACGCTTATGGACAATTTCACGGCCAGTTTTTTAAGAAAGACTGAAAGTCGAGTCTCCCTCAACAGGAGGAATCAGTCAGGTGAGAGGCATCATCGGTACGGTGTGCTTTCACCGGGGACGACGAGTGAGTGTTCCTTTGAGCTGTCTTTCAATATTTTGTGGCGTTTGTTCGCTTTCGATCGTGTCTTTGTTCTGCTTGCCATATTCCTTTCTTTTCTCTTCCCATCTTCCCCATCTGGCTTTCCCCCGTTCTTTTACGTTCATTCTCCAATCATCTCCGCGCCGCACGTGCCTCGTGCTCTCGAATTTCCACGATTCTCGAGATCTAGTTGGCCCTGTTTCACAGGGTCGGCCTTGGGAGCGGCTCCCGGCTCGTGTGAGAACCACGAATTAATTCGGGTGGGATATAACGGCCCGCGAGTTCCCGGTGTCCACAGACCTCCCCCAGGCAACGACCGTAGTAATACGGCGTGATTTTCACGCGACGCACGTGCACGGTTGGCCACTTGCTTGTCAATCCTACCACCGATATTTCGCCGAGCTGCGGAGATTTGCTGTCCGATTTTTGAAATCCGCCTCATCTATGTGTCGATTGACACGGTTGTGTATTGCACGTGCTGTTTCGTATCACGTGCATCCTTTTGTTCCCTTTTCCATGATTCCTATTTTTCTCTATTATTTTTCGTTGCCCATGTATTAACCATCAACTATCCATTACAGGCCTCGTCGCGCAATCCATGCCAACGATTGGTTCCACGAACAGTTGGCTCGCGTCGGACCCTCTTACCAGTGTCGACACGGTGCACACACTTACAGTCCCTGGGCAGCTGCTTGTGCCGGACCTCAAGCTCGAGGCGCGCCGTTTGCGTCGTGCTGCTGTAGCTGCGAGTCGTGCTTGTTCGCCTACAAAAGGAGAGTGGGGGAAGGCGAGTGTTATCACAGGATTGTCTGGTTCAGCATCTGACGTGTGGGAGCAGGAACAAGAAGACGGCGATTCGGTCACCCCCAAGGGTTCGAAATCTACTAGCCCAACCTCATCGCCTGATGGCCTACTGTCCTCGCGTCTTGACACGCCCGAGGTCGACGCAGCTCTTGTAGATCGCGCAACGTCTTCGTCGGACGCGCTTCGTGAGTTTGCAAGACAAGCACGCACGTCGCAGCCTTCATCTCTCCCGCAGCGCTTTACGCGCATGACCTCGCCTAGTACGCGCCCGCACGTCCGTTCGCCGCTTAGTACGGGCAGCTGGACCTCTGACGAGGAGGACGCGGGTAACGAGAGTGCGTCGGAGGGGGATGGCGATACGACTGTGACCCTCGAGGCCGGGGTGGATGCCCTTCGACTTAGCTTGTCGCGGTCACCCAAAGGTGGTACCAGCGCGCATACGAGAAACAAAACTGTTACGCCTGCGGACAGCGTGGTGGAAGGAGACAGCAGGGAGGGTAAGGAGGATGGTGATGAGCAGGAAGAGAAAGCGGGTGCAGAGGGTCTAAAGCGCGACGAAACGATCAAGGCTCGGCAACAGAAGCGCCCTGGTGTGCTATGTACGTGTTCCCTTTCTCCTTTTCTTCCCTTTTTCCGAAATTCTGGATTGGTGGTTGATTGTACTTTTGTTTTGTGTGTGCAGCTCGCCCATCGTGGTCTTACGCCCAGTACATCACGTGCCCCGTGATGCCGATGCCGAAGGGTCCGATTACGGAGAAGCGGTTCAATACGGAGACGGGCAAGTTGGATGAGGTGCAGGTCGAGCGTAATCCGAATGAGTGCAAGCGCTTGTTCATGTGGGAGTGAGCGGCGTCGTCGTTCGTATCGGCGGCAAAACGGCATTTTTTCGCGACGTTATATCTATTCGCATGGTCCGCCACTGTTTCATTGAATTCCTCACCAGCATTACATACACGACAAAGAAAATCGACATGATGAACGACAACGCTTCTGCGCTATGACCTGTCACGACCTCCTCCCCTCCCCCCCGACGAACGACGACGGCGCGTCTTGTGTTTCGCGTCTCCCTTGCCTGCATTCGTATCCACGACCGTATCTGCTTGTCTCCTTCATTCTCACTGCTCGCACATTTCCTTGTGCACTCGTAATATTCAGCCGCGCGGATACCCTCTGCATTGATAATACCCATCATCTAGTAACGCTTACCCCGCGCGTCTTTCGACGTTTCGTCTTTTTATTCTCCGATGATGGTTCCATTTCCCCGCATTTGCTTGCTTTCAGCTATTACTCCATTCTGCTGCTTCATGGCTATTGCTCTCGCTTGCCGTTTTTACTTTCCCCGCACGCGCCTGTTATGCTCCGCATATCTTCCCCGCAAAGTCCTATTATGTTCCGTATATGCCCCGCACACCCCGAGATGTCGGCATCTTCCTCGACAGCTGCACAGCCTCGCAGGTATCCACGCTGCGGCGCGACAACTGTCCTAGTTTGAACGTGGCTGCTGTCAATCCTTGTCCTTCAAACCTCTTGACCCTCTTGACCACCGACCGAACCTTCGGCCGCCGCGCGAACTAGCGTTGTCGACTTATGCGTGGCCGCTGCACTCGTGAACCAATATCATTGTCATTCCCCGGGTTCATATCACTCTTTCCATCTGCCGTGGTTTTCGCACACTCCATGCGCGTTGCAAGGGGCCTGTAGCAGTTGGGCTTTCGGACGGATCCAACACCGTGTTGCGTAGCGTGGATCGGGGTATTGCGTGTTTTGGGATTTCGGGATTCCGCAAGCGCGTGAGGGTTCCGCGATTTCTCTATCGATTGTTATATTTTACGTGTGCGCCGGGATGGAAGGTTTCTCAACACGTTGGTGTTGCCATTTCGCTCGTCTTGCAGATTTCTCTCTCGGCATCGATTCTCGACGTGATCCTCATCTGTATACGCGACGAGGCGACCTGATGCATTCACCTTGTATGCATATCACCTTCCCAATGTGCGCCGCATTTCACATTCTCAACGTGTTTCTCTTTCCATTATGTGTTTATCCTTATTCGTCTTCGGCTTTCTTCCATATCTCATGTTTTCCGGGCCCTGGGTTGAGTTTTTTATTGGTTCTCGTTTTCGTCTCTTTCGTATGATCTGTTATCAGTGCAAGGGACGATTTCTCCATTTCCTCTCCATTTTTTTGCAAGTCGTCGCCGTTTTCGGGTCATTGTCGTATATCTGTTGTTGTCCTTTTTTTTTGTCATGATAATTGTGTTTCGTCTCTTGCTTGGCTTTGCAAATAGCGTATTAGTACGTGTCGGCTTGAGGTCGACATGTTCATATCCATCCACCTATCCATTATCCACATCTATCCACCCTTCAATATTCATATTCCATCATCCCCACCATGCACAGCCAGTATCCATATGCGCATCGCACCAACATCATAATCTGGAATCGTCTCGCTATCCGCTGCTTGATTCTCTCTTCTTACCTGTCTAATACGCTCACGCGTCTCTCTTCATTTATTTCAACCCCTGCGTCTACGCCCGGCGAAAGTACTAATCCATCCTGTACATATATGCCCCCCCCTTCTTCGTCTTTTTCTCGTCTGCTTTTTCTTTTGCTATTTTTAATGCGTGCGCGCTACGCAACGAGCGTTTACTCATAGCACATACCTACCCACATGCGGAGGACGGAAGTTAACCTGCGCACTAATGTAGTGAGCATTACATATTCTGTATGCATTGGTATACCTTATACGCGTTGGTTATACCTACCTACCATTATTCCGTCCCTTTTTTTGTTTTGTCTGCGCTACGTTTTTGGATGTAAGATTTGTAGTATATTGTAATGCATTGTATTTCCACTGCGTACATTGGTTCACGCAATATCACTGTTTCTATCAGCATTTTTTCTGGCATGGGTTGAGAAGTTGATGGTTTGGTTGGCAGTTGTTGAAGGGCTGGCTTGACTGGACCAGTCTGAATGGGTGAGTGGGCCATGGCATACACGGGAAAAGGTAAAAGACTTTTTGAAGAATAAAGGAACCACCAGGATGGCGTTTCAATAATTTCAGCAATCGTGTAGCCACCGTACGGCGATCACGAAAAGCTGATCGCCGTCGGGCTTTTTGAAACAAATCCGCAGAAAATCTCTGCCAACTTCACTTAAGGAGAGGTCGGGCGGTTAGATTTCCAAAGTTCTAAGGCTTGTCCTTCCCCACTACTCGCATGCGCAGGCCGGGCACCTTGAAAAAAAAATCTCCTCATTTCGCTTTATCATTTCATTGAATCGTCTCGGAGATCTTGCTCACTTCTTTTGTTTTCACTAAAATGAACTCGAATATACTGCTGGAATCCTTTGTGACGTCCGTACTATCCGCAATTAACCTCGTACCTGGCATTAAGGCCGTCAAGCGTGCGAGGAGATATCGTTTCGCTATCGATGTCGCTCTCGTAGCTTGTGCTGTACGGTAAGAGAGCACTTAACCAATCTTCGGTATTCAATCATAAATGTGATACAATGAACGCTGGCGTCTCACGCCGCTCGCTCTACTTTAATCGTCTCAGAACTGCGTATCTAGTCGATGCGATCGTCCTATCTCAAGATGCGGCAATGGTCCTACTGAATATATTATACGAGGTTTGTGCGGGCTTCTTGCAAGCGAGTCGTTTTAGAAGCATCTGGTCTGAGAAGTTATTAGAAGGACCGTGCTTTCAGGGAGGTCGTACACGTACAGGATCCCGCTTCGCAACAATGTTTTTTCGTGCACCTTCAGCGTTTCCACGCACGCCGGACGCGCCTTCCCTCGTTCGTGCTAGTTCCGGCAAGTGGTCTCCCCCGCCTTGTACGTGTCCCCTCTCTGTGGTAGTATCGGGCACCATGTCAACGAGGCTCCGCATCGCTGATTGTCCCTGTCTTTATGATGTAGCTGGAGCAGCCGCCGACATCCGTCATCGATGCGCTCGATTGGTTCAATACGGAAATAGTGTCCAGGCAACCTGTCCATACGCATGCGGCACTGTCGTTCACACTTGCGGAGCTTGACTTGGCCCCCGATGTCCTCGTCCCCTTAGCGGCGATCCTGCTTGATTATCCTGTTGCATATGTGCCCGAATCATCAGACACACATGCGTTCCTTGCTGACGTGCCGCTGGACGTGTACGCCTGTTCAATCAGCGGTCCCGCATCACTCTGCTGCCCAGAAGCTCGGCATGTATTCCTCCAGTTCTCGTGTCCAGCGCAAGTGGGGCTCGCGCACTCCGAGACTCTCTCTCCTCGTGCAATCACGGCGGTCTTGCGACGCACGTTTGAGGCTCGGTTACCCGGTGACTCAGCGGATATGGACGTGCACTGGTCCGTGCGGACGCTAGATAGAGTAGCGCTTTAACCCCAGACGGATTTGCGCGTGCGAGGTGCCAGGGCGTCAGTTTTCATACCGCGATAGCCCTGTGTCCCCCCGGCGGATGAACAACGCTTAGTTCATCCCCACACACACTACCATGCGACAGCCTTCAGCTTTAGGTCCGTTCATCCTGCAGGCTCCTGCAGGCCACTGAAACAGGTGTTAAGGTCATTGCCAATTCAGTGTGAACACCTTCATAGTTTCGGCACAGTCCCGTCAATAAATACAAGGAAAACGGACCGCCTCATGGTACCACCATCGGTCTTGCACGAGCAAATGTGGTAAGGGCATGAGAAGCTGACACGCCCATCCACAAAGGTACTGTTTTCATTAGAATAACTGGCCCTGTGTCTGAATTTAAAATGACAGTTCGCAGGAAATTTTCGACTCTGTTTTCGATCCAGAAAGTGGGACGTGCCAATCCAGATGAAGTCCAGGCGAAGACAAATTCCATCTCAGCTGCGTCGCTCCGTCTCGACGACCGCATTTGAGCGTACCGCCGCCCTACCTGCAAAGGACACGGGAAGCCTACATTTCTACTATAGACTAGCTGCGATAATGTCAAGGCTCGACACGCAGCTCACTGGTTTGCAACGGGTTCTGACAGCACAATGAACCGCAAGATATGTCATAGTAACGGACATAGCAGCCACAACTAGATGCGGAATCGACTGAGCAATACATTATTTCACTCTACATCGTACACACGGAGCAGGCGGTAGGGATTACATGTAGCATATGTAATATAAGATGTCACTGAATATCGACGTTGATGATCTTAATGTCCTCGTAGGGTTTGTCAGCCTTGTTCGTCTTGACATTTTCGATGGCATGGACAACTTCCAAGCCGGAGAGCACGCGCCCGAAAATGGTATGCTTTTTGTCGAGCCACGGCGTCGCCGTAGTTGTAATAAAGAACTGAGAGCCGTTGGTGTTTGGACCGGCGTTGGCCATACTGACGGTGTATGGTCTGCGCAAGGCAAAAAAGTCAAAATCAAGCCAATCGTCACCACCGATCACATCCGTTTCCTCCGTTCGCGAACGGAGAGACAAAAGAAAAAAAGCGAACATACCGGTCATGTTTCAGATCGTCGCTGAACTCGTCTTCGAATTCATTACCCCAGATGGAGACGCCGCCCGTGCCGTCACCGAGCGGGTCGCCGGTTTGGATCATGAACTTCGGAATGACACGGTGGAAAACGATACCCTCGAAATAGCCGCTACGCGCGTGGCCGACGAAGTTCTCGACGGCCTTCGGCGCTTGGGCGGGGAAGAGCCGCATGTGCATGTCACCGAGCGTTGTGTGAATGGTCGCGGCTTCGGCGACTGGTGACGGACCTGCCGCAGCGCCAGCTCCGGGTCCCGCGCTGGCCGCGAGATTCTGTTCTTCGCGTGTCGGGCGCTCGTTGAATACATCACGACCGCCAGACTTCTGATCCCTAGTGAGTAGAAGATGAATTACGAGACGTGTACGTAAGAGTGATATTGCGACGTACTCAGGTTCAAATCTTGTGAACATGTAGAAACGCGCGCGTTTGAAACCCGTGCAAAATAGTGTCGGGTCACGGACGGCCTTCTCAGCTAGAATGGGGTTGTCGGACGCTGCCATGGCCTTGAACATGGAAGATAAACTTGTGAAAAAGCTGCTATTCAAACCTAAAACATACGGCGGTTGTGATGCCTTTTTTCGCAGGTGCTCCTTGGTAAAGGCTCAGATTCATAAAGCGCACTGCCTCATCTTTTCCTAGGAGTCGTGCTACGCGGTTCGTGACCGTATTTACGACTGTACACAAGTCAGTAGCTAATAAAGTTGCAATATAGAAAAGCACAAACCCTTGATTCCGAGCAAAGACGCGTAGATTATAAAATTGCCGCTCTCATCCCATACCGCATTGCACCATCGACCAGGCACACGGCCATCCGGACCAGGAAGCTCCAACTCGCGCTCGACGGCAAGTCGTCGACCAAACTCCATGTCTTCCACCTTGTACACAGACGTACCTGCTTGTTGCATTTCTTGGATAGCGGTCAACGACTCATCGTACTTTCTCGTGAGTTTTCCAGAGAGAAAAGAGAAAACTCGAACTTGTCTGTCTGGTAACGAGAACGTGACGAATGCATTGGACGTCGGAGACAATGTGATGCAAGTTGGAACGGATTTAGACTGGGTGGAATGATAAGATAGAAAACAGGAGCAACAAGCAAAGGAGCAACCTTTTTAAACTCGTATAGAGCCGTCTCGCTCTTGAAGGACCAGATACCTGGAATCTTCTTTGGAAGGCCATACGGTTCTCTTGGCTGCCAATACTCTACAAAGCCCTCTTTATCCGCTGATATGACCGTGTCATAGCGGTCGCTATACTAGAGTAACACGCATATCAGTATACAAGCTCAAAAAGCAAAAATACACATGGTAGACTTACAGTCATGATATGCACGGGATGTCGATGGAGATTTTCAATCTTATCCAAGACTGTTCCATCCCCACGACCGTCGTAGATGCGAATGGTTCCCATTTCGATGTCAGAGCTGAAACAGCAATCCATTGTGGGTATCTACGAGTGGCACAAACGACATACATGGCAATCAGTCCTTGCGCCTGTCCGCGGGGATGTACCCAACAGCACGCGAGCGGCTGAAAGTCCAAGTTGATGATATTGATCATGTCTGCTCAAAGAATTATCGCCACTATAAAAGCTTATAACGAGCAGCTAACGCACCGAAGTTGAGGACATCAAAAACCTTGACTGTTTTATCCTCTGAGAGCGTAGCAAAAAGCTGACCATCTGCGCTTGCTGATATGGCCGTTATAGGCTGCATATGTGCACGGTAGTGCTTCACAAACTCGATGCCTGTCTCTTGCTTCTTCCAGAACTTGAGATGTCCGTCTATAGACGTTGTGATGATGAAGTCGGTCCTGCGTATCGTGTAATCCTTGTACTTAGCACCAACCATGTAGTGAATCAAAGAGTGTAGGCTTACCTAGTGACAACACAGAAGTCAACTACATCGCGGTGCATGAAGCTCTTGTAGTATTGTTCGGTATTAGGCAGATGCTCAAGATATAGCTCCTCGTGAGGAAGAACTGAAATGGAAGATTTTCTATGTATCTTGAGGCCAGAGAGATGATTTAACGAGTTAGACACACCTTTCCGTTTCTTCTTCACAGCACCGTTAGAAGCACCAGCATCGGCTGGCATAGGCATAGGCCCGATGTCCTCGTCGGAATCCACAGCAGTAGCGACTGCAGCAACAGGCGGATCCTCGGCCGTCCCATCACGAACGCGTTTCCCAAGAACCCGAGCGTCATTTTCCTCGCCAGACATGGTGATCAAAAAACAGGAAGTGTTCAAGTCGGACATAAGCGCGCCAACTCGGTGCCCGTTATGGGCATAACACGATCGAGGAGCGATCACATGATCGAAGACGCGCGAATGTACATCAATACACTGTACAGTCAACAGCAGGCTTTTTGACTCTGAGAATCTGTTGAAAAAAGGTGACTTATTAAGTATACCACTCCTATACATATCTGGTCTGAAACACATAGCACATAAGTGTGTCCACCCACGGGCAGAAACGCAGTCACATGAGTCCATAACCTATATGACTCATGGTGTGAGGAGACTATGTAACACTTCAACAGAATTATGTCAGGTCAGCATTTATAATTTGCACTGAGATAGATCATCAAATATTGGTTTGAAACCATTTATTTATTGATCAAAAATGAAGTCAAAAAATCTTTAGCTGGTATGACAAATGTCAAATATGCCAAGAATCTGCTCTCTGAGTTGAGTATCTTTAAAAAAGTTGTTTCTTTGCTCAGCGCTCAGCGACTGCTTACCCATGCCGAGTTTATACATACATAAATGAAGGCCGCGGAACAGTGTCCTTACAGTCTGAAGATCTGAAGATCTGACTCCGAAGAGGGTTTATTTAAGATGTTCTCTTCTTATAATAAACTACAACAGGCTTTCAAATCTATGCTGGAGTCTGCAGAAACCCTGCGCGATCTGAGTCCGACAACAAAGTGATTTACTGAGTGCGGGGTGGGTCTAGAATTCCAGATGCTGGGAAGAGCGTCCAGCAGGTACTTATATATGTGTATGTATACCTAGCGACATTCGGGATCCAGCCTATATTTTCCCAATTTTTTTCCACGGGCTCTCAAACGTTTTCTAATGTAGCTTCCGTCGCGAAATTTGCCCGCTTTCGAGTGTGCCAGGCCAATGAAGTCCATGTCACCCAGAATACCGCCGTACCGGGTAGCAGCGGCGCTCCGGTAATGTATACATTGAAAGAACCAGTTTAAATATATATCTCTAGTTGCATGCAAAAAAAATTCTGATATCACGAAGTTGTCGGATATCACCAAGAATCGGCGCTCAAAGTTGAGATTTTGAACAGTCGGTGCTTCTTTGCTCATGTGCTCACGACATCTTCGACAAGCCGATGTATCCTTGAGCCGCGGACCAGTGGCCTTACAGTCGAAGACAGAACATGACGCCTCCGGTCCTATCTAAAAGTTCGCTTCATATAATACGACAACACCAAATCTAGGCTGCGTCTGCAGAAACCCTGCGCGATCTGAGTCCGACAACAAAGTGATTTACTGAGTGCCTCTGGGTGAAATTTCAGGGGTCCTCGTCCAGCAGGTACTTATATATGTGTATGTATACCTAGCGTCCAGCAGGTACTTATATATGTGTATGTATACCTAGCGTGAGCAGATTCTACCTATCTAAGCTCGCGCCATTATATTTGAATTCGATAGAGAATGGCCATGACGGCCACCCTAAACGTACGTGTTTGTACCCCGCCGGCACTGAGCCTGCTGCACTGCCGCCATTCACCGGCTCATTGGCTCTGCTCTTCCCTAGCAGACAGACAACGATATGCGGCCTCAGGATGTTCCGCTTTGATTGGCTCTTGAAGCCTGACCTCTCGACAGCGCTTCCGTTGATCGTCTGTCTTGTCGTTGCACTCACCATCGAGTTCGTCGTCACGCGCAAATCCGTACGCAGGTAGGCGACCCTGAATGCGTCGGCAAATCGAAGGCAAATCGAAGGCTGATAAATGATAAAGTTGCCGGATGATCTCACCGAAGAACGGCCCACCACTTTTTGATATATGTAACACCTTTCTTTCTCCTTCAATTGCTTCTTTGTAATCACGCATCGAGACATGTCCATCTCGTCGCATGCTTTCGACAGTGCCAGTGGCCTTGCGAGCTTAGCCAGTACGACGGGTAGTGAGGTGTACACTCGGTACTATCCCTCTAATGTGCAACACAGTATCGAGCCTGTCATGCAAACCCATAGCAACCCTGAACCTTATGGCGTTCCTCAGTACCCTTTTGTTCCTAGCGTCAACGTCTACCAAGATCCCCAAGTCATTCGCGCCATTGACCATGTTCAAGATACCGACCAGTCCTTCCAGGCAGATTTCCCTACGTCCATACCCCAGCACCATGCGACATACCATCCATTACCGTTCTCCATTGCCAGTTATCCTGAGGCGCCGTCGAACACTGTACCACATCCGGCATCAACCCATGTCCATGTTTCCTCGAATCTACCCCTCGTCGCTGAGTTAGTTAACAACGAAGCGCCACCTCTCGACACCTCATTTGCGTCACTGCCTCTCTCCGCTCCAACGGTTGGTCCTCCGTCAGCGGGATCATCGATATCTGCGGTGACTAATATCAAATTCTCATCGTTCACTCGGGAGAAACTGCGCGAGGCGCGCAAGTCTAGGCGCGAGAAGCCCCGCCTGATGCTTGCGCCTGACCAACCACTCACTACGCAGGGGCGGCCGCGGGCACGCGTCTTCGTTGCTTGTCGCCAATGGTCAGTCCGTCGAAAATGTTGGTGCTCACGATTTACTCCCTCATTTGTTTTGCAGTCGAAGCAAAAAGACTCGGTGCGACGGCGCCAAGCCTGTGTGCTATAACTGTCAGCATCGGACAGATGACCATACCTGCACGTACGACTCTGTGCCCAAGCGGCGCGGTCCTGACAAAAGGCCTGGCGCACGGCAAAGGCGTATTCGCGAGGCGAAGCTGCGTTCAGGAATGTCATTTCAATGGGATGATCCTTCTTCACATTTGCGTGCATCTCATTTACTGGACTGCCGACCTGAATCTTCGTCACATGACCAAGTCAGTCCACAAAGTCAAATTGACGACGAAGTTGGCCCTTGCCTTGGCGGCATTCAGACTCTCGACATGGCGACGTCTTCTACTAAAAACGTACCCCTTTTGGATACCCATTTGGAACAGCATCATCTTTATAATAATAAGGATGTCGTATACGCCGAGTACGGAGAGCCTTCTTACCCGGTTCGTGTCTGTACCAGCTCATTCTTAGAAAGCAGAATAACGTCAAATCACAGAGTCGTCACAATATCGATATCGCTCAACGCTCCGCCGTTGATCATGCTTACGTAGCTAATTTCGATGAAATTGGTTGTGAGCCAGACGCCACGTCATTTTTCCCACTGTTTCCTGAGCCATCCCTCGCTTTCTCGCAAAAGATGTGGTGGGAGGCTTTACTGTCGCTCTCGGCCTCTATGTTGTATGATACGCATGGGTCATCGACCGTGGCCGCACGTGCGGCAGCAGCAGAGAACATTGTGCAGGAGCTCAAATATCTCTTGCGTACTTCTCCGTACTGGTTCTCGTTTATACATATACCGTCATTCTTCGCGAAGCTCTGCGACGTTCGCCAAAGAGAAGGCGTCCAACCAAGCCTCATTCTGGCAGCCCTGGCCATCGCATCTTTATTGCAGGGTTCCGAACTCAGGCAAGGACGTCCAGCGCGTGAAAATGCACTTCGATATCGAGAAGCGGCTCAGAGTTCCCTCGAATCGAGTCTCAACGCAAACTGGATCGATGAAGGTTTGGCACAGGCTGCATGGGTGGGCGCGGTTATTTCTTTACATCTTCCTGCTCCTCACATGCTTCTAATGCCCGCAAGCTATGCGTTCTCTTCGAACTTTGTGTGCATCCGCAGCATTCGCTGTCCCGCTTACGGTCGGCGGTGTGCCAGCTGGATGCAATTATCCGCTATACACGGCTGACTGAAGTTGATGCCGAAGATCCACTGTGCCCGTCATTCCAGTCGCGTGCTGTTCCCGCGCTGGGCAGCCCTGTGCATATACTTCCGACGGCATGTCCATCCCAGCATGGATGTGATTGCCTCTCAATAACGCTTGAGGCACATTGGCCACATACCGCGCAATATGCACCCATGTGGGCGAAGACACCTGCATGGAGCCCACACTGGGACGAACCAGAAATCCGTCGGGAGTCCATTCGTCGGCTTGTGTGGGGTTCTGTGTTCCTGGAAACTGCGTGTGTGCATTATGCGTGGGCATTCGGTACCCCGCCCATCGACTTGTTCATTTTTAGTTTCGCAAATGTAAGTTTTCACACCTGTTTGCCGGTGTTTTTACGAGCACTGATGCGACCGGCGAACGCACCGCCTTTCTCACAGTTCCGTGTGCGATTCTCAGCGGAAAGTACGGTTGTATCTATGGGTAACCCGGACAATGCGAAGGAGACCATCTGGGCGCTCTATGATCGCATTTTTCTCGTGCATAACAGCTGCATCCGCATGAAGACGGATAAGAGCATGTCTCAAGCAGACAAAAGCCATTTCTCTTTGCAGGCCAACACCGAACTTGACTGCCTAGAACGGGCACTGGCGAGGCACACTTGTGATATAGAGCGGACTTTTCTTTGGATGGGCAGGGAATATCTATTCAAGTGCGTCAGTCTTTAAACACAATAGTTCTGCGGCACTGATACTGGTGTACTCAGCGCTCGAATGGCTGTCCGTTGTTTTGCTCCTCTGCTTCCTCCGACCAACTCGTAAGGCTTTTTTTATGGCCGTCGACCATGTTGTGACAACTGTTACAAGGGAAAGGTTTGATGTCTTTGGTAGCGAGGGAATTGTCCAATTTTGTACGGGCTTGTTTCGTTCAGTCTTCCTTGTGCTACTCACTGTCTTTTCCCACCAGTGAAAGACAAGGCCATGATGGCGAAGCGCATTATGACCGGATTCTCGAACGTGACCGGAAACCAGTACAGCAGCCTGGACAGCTCCCCGTACTTTGTCCCCTGGTTAATGACCCATATGCAAATGTGAGCAAAAAAATTTCCGGTAAATGGGATGGCCGTCTGTGTTCTGACGTTAGGTACAGGGCTCTGTATCTGTATTCTATTGACAACACGTTTACCGAGACTTTGGAGCTCTGTAAGGCCGTGAAGCCTATTGTCGACTAGTGGGTGCTGTTTATCTTCTCCTTTTGTCCTGACGCATACTCCTTCGCAACAGTTTGTTGTCGTTATGGCCTTGTACAGGTATGTTGGTAAGTGAATCTGTGAACCTAGCCGCGTTCACCTGGCAACCCACAGAACTAAGAAAATTATACGACGATCTACTTGCAACTTTAAGTCCTTTAATCAGGGATATTTGATTCTCCGCATATTTATTCCCTTGAACCTCGCCTACATAGTGGCATCGGGCTCATCATTTGGGGCCTTGGCGACAATTAAAAATTGCCGCCTGTATAGTCGTTGTACGACTTTTGGATTTCGTGTTTTCGTGCAAACCTTATCTTGGCTGTGTCTGAATATTTACTGTATCTTCATCCCCACAGCTGAACCACCAATAAATTCGACTAGACCTGTGGCACAGCTTCTCACGACTTAGATACAAATTCTTGTGGTCACTTGCGCTTCTTTCGCTGCAAAGACGACGTGGCGCAATAGTGATTCGTCATGTATTTACGAGTTCTTCCAAGATATTCATGACCTTCTGTGTTAAAGGCCAGCCTGCCCACGCTTACTTTTAGTCTGTCCTACTTTCGACAGCAAGACCTGTGAGCTCCGTAAGGCTCGGCGAAATCTGCTACGAGCGCCTTCAATGGCAGTTGCCTCTCCTTCACGAATCCTTGCACACTGATCTGCTTGAACGACTCTGTATCTGCGTCTCCGACGAAAATGCAGTCGGTCAGCTGGCTCACCATTGGATGGTCTACCTGCCATGTATTGGGGAATGCGCCCGCATCAGGGATTGAGATGATGCTGGCAAGTGCGACGATCCCCTCGTAGTTGTCATTGGTCAAAACGATGAGACTGCCCCACGCGTCGACGGCGGTATGGTCACCGAAGATGGTCAGCGTGAAACTTTCCGATTCAGCTGGCACATTCCGCAGAACAGCGAGTTGTCAGTAAAGAGACCGAGGGAGTGGGGCAGGGTATGCTCGGCTACCAGGCGCGAGTTCAAGTCTGCCTAGGGGAGACTAGGGACAGGGTGAGACGCTGCGCGGGAATACCACCCAAGGTACTCGGAAGACCATCCGAGATCGGGGTTCGTTGTTGTCGACGCCATTGTCTCTGCGATCAGCGCGACTTCTTTTGAACAGTATAGAAATACGTGCTAAAAATGGAGAGGACAGTAAAAGGGGACACGATGGTCAGTTTAATGATCCCAGTTTGTTTGAGCGCCATGTTGTTCCAGTACCAGAGAATACAGAGACGACGTGGTCAAGACGAGAAGCGCCGAGCACACGTGTGTGCTACTTAGCACTGAGATGTCGCCGACGGTACATGCACCCATGACCACTACCACGGCAGCTGCTGGGTCCGCCAGTCAAGTTACATAAGTACATACATAGGGAACATGCGAAGATGCTCAAATTGCCACCTTAGGGCAGCTGAACAGCACAGGAAACAGAAATGCACGCGGGCCAACGATGCTGGACGACGTCGACATGAGAGTTCTGTCAGGAATGTCATATACGGAGAAATGCAAGTCACGCCGATCAGAGTGTGGTTCCGCGACGATTTATTTATTCATGGAAATAAAATGTGAACTTCGTTCCTTGTCCTCTTACTTTTACCACGACTGTCCATCGAAGTTTCAAGAATGCTCAGCGATCACTCGCCAGATGTCGAGATGGCGTCAGAGTCCATTGTGGCGTCCGTATCCTCGACGCGTAAACGCAAAACCTCGCCATCGCCTCAGACGGTCGACCAAGAGACGGCCAGAAAGCGTTTGAAGGAAGACGACGGATCGACTCAATCGGCCTCGTCGCAAATCGCAGTGTCTGCCAGAGATGCCGCCATCGACCAACTTGCCGAGGAGCTCTACTGCGGCTGTTGTTCTGACCTGGTCATTGCACCAGTTATCGTGATGCCATGTCAGCACTTCTTCTGTGGTAGCTGTCTCGTCCAGTGGATACGCGTATGTTGCACCAATTGGCCCCTAGTTCCGTTGTTTGACCTTCTTGGGAATAAAATGTAGAACGGCGGCACGAACTGTCCTGCATGCAGAAGCCTATCGTCGTCCGTGGTCGCTTGCCGGCCCATCCAACTACTCGTCGACAAGCTCCTTGCGATCGCCCCCCACAAGGCGCGTGCTCCACGAGAGGTCCAGCAAGCAAATGAACTGTACCGTCGTGGCTCAAACCTTAGGGTATGTGCTTCACTTACATCCTTGGGTCGTCGTATGATGCTATTGTCTGACGGCGATCTCCCGCCATTGCCTTAGCTTCCGGCCCCGCGCGAGGCAAGTCCACCCCCGAATTTGAATGCAAACACCGACTACGCACGACCATGCCCACACTGTGCTCCGCACAATCAATACGGGTGGTCGTGCCCCCAACCCATCGCCGATCCGAACCTACAGCCGGACTCAGCATGGTCCCTGGACGATGGTAATCCGCCTGGCCATGCAACGTGCGGCAACTGGTGGGCCGCTTTCCTATCATTCTGGTTATTTTTTTAACGCCAGTTGTGCTAGCGAGAGCCTGCTAGCTATCGGCGCACCGCTTACGACGAAGTGCGATATGTGCCAGGTCCGCTTTTGTGGGATCACAACCCAAGGCCGGTGCATCGCTGCCCCGTTGACTTTGCAACATCCCCACGGACTGTCGGATATTAGCGACTTCATCCAATCTCCCGAAGTCTATGAATATTTTGACGACAACGCCGTTGAAGTCGATATTATGCTGGATTACTTGACCGCGCAACAGATGTCGCCGAGACATATTTATCGGGAGGTCCGTTATGTCCACCTTCTCTCGAGAACCAAGCTTCTCAACAGCGTTCAGATCATCGCGCACCTGCGCAATCAGCATAACGGCTTTAAGGATCTCATTGAACAAGACCTATTTATGGATATTCATGGTGTACCGGGCGGTGAGGACCCTGCCCCCGATGCACCTCGCGAAAGGTGAGTTTTTGTCGAGCCGATCGCGCTAATTCGAATACAGTTGCTCGACCTTTAATCCCTCGTGTTCATTTTTTTTCTGGCAGGATCTGCCGTCTATGTGCTGCTGTAGTACTCTTGGCTGGCCTGCGTGGCTGGTGGGAGCGCGAACGCGTCAAGGGATTCTTGGAGGAACACATATTGAAGCGTCTTGATTGTCCCAATGGTCGAGAGTGCGACAAGCAGCGGAATACTGGTCTGTTTTGTCTACTATCAGAGGCTTTGTATGCTGACCACAAAAACTGCAGCCCACGCCCAGGAATGTGAGCAGTAGACATTCCGTGCTTATGCGTATGATCAACTCACTTGGATACCCTGTCGCAGACAACCACATTATCACAACAACAACAACGGAAAGAGACACAGGTACGGCGGGAAATGCGACAGCATCCGGCGTGGAGATGACGGTGGCTGCGTCTGATAACGTCAATGCCCCGAAGGAAGACGCTCCTCTCGTGCCTGCCCCTGATATTGCTACCATGGGTCCTGTACCCGCTTTTACAACGACTACCGTGGCTGCTGACGAGGCTGAGATGCTTGGATCTAGTTATTCTGACCTCTAAACGTGTCAGAACACGTGTCGGTGCGGAGCCTTTTTTTTGTCTTCTACATGAACGCGACGATATGAACACACCAGATTTCCATAATAGTCACCCTTTGCATTCTAATAACAGGCTTTCTTACGTTTGGGTTAGCGAGATGGTCACTATTGTATCGTACTCTCTGGCGTCTTTACTTCTATGTTGCATTGACTTTGAATGTCTTTGGTGATGGTGTGCTACAGCGTTCTTTTTTCCTGGATGGTAGGTTATCGATATCACCTGACCGCGTCTAGTTCACCTGCCGAATATGGGTGATCTTTGCTTAAACGAGTCAATAAGTAGCTGGGACATCCTCAATCTTCGCAATTGGCAACTTCTTAATCTTATCAGTTACGTTTGGCATCGGTTTATAGGATGAAAGTTACGGCACACGTACGCGTGTTAGGGCGCGTTGGTATCACCACATCACCACAGCAAGCCACGCCTCGGCCTGTATAGAGTCCTGGGCCCCTCTTTCCTCGAGACGTTGCTACAAGCCAGTGTTGTGTAAGTACTTAAGTAATTGGGCTGAGGTAAGTTAACTGGTAGTTCACTAGTGACAAGAACCAGCCGCCGGTGTGTGGAATGAGCTCAAACCCGTGGGTGACAACATGTATTTGCTATGGCTCAGTGAAGAGACCGAACACGGCCATCATTTATCTAGCCAATCATTGTCGCCCATCTTTTACTCGTTCCTCCACCCACCAAAAGTACACCAATTTGAATATATGTGCACATCTCTGTTCTTCCATTCCGAGGGCACGCCAACTGGGTGGCCCGGCTCAATCGTTGCCTCTGAGCATTACTTATACTTCCAGTTCCGCACGGGTCCTGCTGAAGTCTCTGAGTCCTCTTGTATCTGCGGAAGAGTGTATTGCGGAAGAGCGCACGTGCATTGTATACGCTAAGGACGCACGCGGAGGGCAGGACAAGGCAGTGTCATCTTGCAACAACTGGTCTAGCTTTATACTGTATGTCTTCGTGCAACTCTTACATGAGCCTTCCTGCCGTCCATGCAACGTCGGAATATTATCTGGTGCAATCAGTTCTTTTTTTCTACGTTGTTCATCTTTATAATTGTGCGCTTTTTTTCAGGGGAATTGTTATATGTGATCAACTCGGCTCTGGGTTGACCTCAGTATTTTTTTTTTTGGCTGACGGGCCTGGATCGATATGGCGTGCTCATCCACGGGCGCCACTGAACACGGCCGCCCCTTTTGCTGACTTCGCTTACATCGTCTCTTATCGCGTTCAATTTCTAGAGCATAGCGCATCGGCCAGCGTTACGGATACATTCGGCTTTCATTCAGCTCCGGCCTCTTGCGGAATTTTTAAAAATGTTTCATGATATCGCGTATCGTGCGCGCGCGCTAGTGCCACCCGTGACTGTTGAACTTCCTGTTCTTGGCACTGTGGTGGGAACGCCAGCTTCCACGGCGATCTTCCAGGCTCAAGGCTGCCTCTTCCACCAATCCACGATATCAGCGGCGTTAAGTTCTGACAATTCATACGTTCTCGTGCTTTCAACTACACTCTTGTGATCGCGGCGTACTTGCATCAGGTTCATGGTTCCATGTGTCTACTACACCCTGATGTGGCTCATAGAAGCTTCAAGACCGCAAGCTTCGGGCTTAGATAAGTATGTAGTAGGTTTGAAAAAGTGCGTGTGCTCGGTTCAGATATGCACATGCCCAGATTGCTGATATATCTGGCTGACCGCAGGTGCAGCCTGTGCGTAAGGGGCTTGCGACTTCATGTTCATGTCGGCGCCAACGGGACAAGTACGCTACGCCTAGCGTTATCTAAAGGTAGTCCGACACGTACGGGTGTGTCAGGCCCCGACCAGCGGACGCTGGGTGCAGCTAACTCGCACTGCACACCTTTGATTAAGTTGCTCACGGGACTCTGATTGCGACTCTGAGGTACTGGTACCGTACGCGTGGTGCAGTTGAAGGTCATCGCCTTTAGCTCGCAGTGTAAGTTTTCCCACGCTCCCCTGCGTTTTTCTAGACCCAGCGACGTTGCTACTTAGTAGACGTTCGCCATGGAGCATTCAATTGCGGGATCACGAGGTCGCAATGGCATTGAGTTATAGTCATGCACCTGATTCGCAAAGGGTATTGGAGTGAAAGGGATTGAAACGGCCTTCGAACAGCTGAACGTATTATTGTCCGAGAGGACGGACAGACGACTACTATGTTCGTCGTACTGACTTCGCAGTTTTGACAGTGGCCTCGGGATGGTATAAGCTGAATTCGAAATGTGAGTGTTGGTTTACTGAGTGTTGACAACATCCAAGGTCATACCCCGACTCCGATATTGACATGAATTTCTGTTCTATCCCATGATTTGCTTTCGCATGCACGTCGATCGCTGACTGGCATTTTAGCATGTGCACGGATCGTTCAAGACTGTTACTGATTAAACAGTTCCAAGTATTCTAACACAGTACGTCGAAACTGGCAAGAGAATCCGAGTGTCCGTTCTCGATATGGCATCAATATCCTCATGATGAGAGGAGCTGTCGTGACATGTGTCCGACTGTGAGTCGGTTGGACGACTGCGCGGCTGTTGTGGAGACACATGGGAAGGGTGGTCCGCGGCCAGAGAGGGCTGGCGCGGTACATTGCAAGCGAAAGCGGACTGTTGGCGAAATTGACAAATATATTCTTATATTGACCACACTGTCCGACCGGTCACCGGTTCAGTTCACCAATGGCACCAAATCCAAAGGATCAAAAGAATACAAGATAGCATTGTAGATTTGATTACTGGTATTGTAAATCTGATCGAAAGAGTCCGCACTTGCTTATTCTCCGCGTGAAACAGCACGCTCCAACCTTTTCTCCCAAACCACCACCACTGCCATTGCTACCATCTCTTCCCGCCTGGTCGTAGGTTTTGAGCTTGACAGTGGTAGTGAGCTCACTCCACTGGCCGCACCATGCTGCACTCCATCTACGACCTGACCACGTTCTCCCGCAAGACAACCGGCGATGTCCCCGCGAAACTCGTCGGTGCGTCTACTACCGTCATCGGCGCCAAGCTCTACCTTTTCGGTGGGCGCCTAGTCAGCGAACGTCGTATGGTCTCCGATTTGTATTCGTTCGATCTTGCGACGTACCGCTGGGAGCGTGTGCCTTTCCATCCGGAGGACGACGCTCCTACTCCCCGCTACTTTCACTCCGCCGACTCTTGGTGTGGTCAACTTGTGGTGTTCGGCGGTATGAGTACCCAGCCGGAATCCCCCAATCCAGACGAACTTTGCGTGCTTAACGATGTCCGCTTCTTCGACCTCGCCACTGGCCGCTGGGCACCACCCAGTCCTGAGGATCCGCTAGCCCCGCGTGCACGCTACGCTCACCTTTCTTCCGTTTCCAATAGCCGTCTTTTCGTTATTGGTGGTCAGGATTTCTACAATACATGGCTGGACGACGTGTGCGTGTACGATCTGGTAAGACGACGCTGGGTATTGCGTCGCGACTATCCCCATCATTGTGGAACCTACCGCTCTATTGCCGTATCTTCGGAAACTTGTGTTCGTTTTCCGTCGGAGGAGAAACACGATGGCGAGCTGGGCTCGTTTGCCACTCCAGAAGACCGTTTGATACATATGTCCTACTCAGCGCCTCCGACGGACGATTATCCCTGTGACATATACCTCTACAGTAACTACAATGTAGGTCGTGTGTCTTCCGTCTCTCGACCCGACCACGACTGAAGTAACCCTTTCTCGCTCTAGTTCACAAACGTGAAACGGGAGCTGGAAGTCTTCTCACCCTTACCTGGCAATGACTTCGTGGTTAACGACCGCTCAGCAGACATGTCTGGTGAGGGTTTGCTTTGGTCTTGTGTCTGTATCTATTAACTTCTCTTACAGCAAGTGGTCAACCACATGGGTCCTCCTCTAGTCTACCTCCCGGCTTGCGTTTCCCCACTGGTGCCCTTCTGGGCAATCATCTCATTGTTTGTGGAACCTATCTCGCCCACTCCTACCAATCGTTTTCCATATGGGCTCTTGATCTTCAACCTGAGAAGAGTCACCCAAACAACCATCCCGCACATCCTTCGCACCATAGATCAAACTCCCGGACTAGCGCACCGATGAGATGGACGCGTATTGATCCTGGTCGCGCTGTCGAAACAGGGTCGTGGTTTCGCTCCGCTCTATGGACAAGCAGATCGCAGCTCTTCGTGTTCGGTAACCGCAACGGCAACCTTGTCGACGATTATAATCGCCGGTTGCTCAGTTGGGAGCATGTTGCGGTTGTCGATCTTGAGGCGTTTGGCATTTATGCACCGCCGGGGCACGCGGACGCGCCTCCGACAATGTACAAATCCCCGTCATCCGAGCCGCGCGTCTTCGACATTCCAGCGCAGGTTATGGGTCTTTCTGTGCTCGAGCAAGGACTTCTTACCGATTTCGAAATCGTCTGTTCGGACGGCCGTCGCATCGCTGTGTCGAGGCGCGTTTTGGAGGAGCGCTGGCCGTGGTTTCATAATGAGATGGCGCGCACCCGTTCGCAAGGTCGCGCACTGGCGGACAAGAACGCCGACGTTACCGAGGTGTCGCTTCCGCCTCTTCCCGGCTCCACGGTCATCAACAATCTTGATGAGAGCGTCGATGGTGCACCCTCGAACGCGAATGGTACAAAAGGTCACGATCGCCCAGATCCTCGGCTGACACCTCGCTCGATGGTTCTCCCCGAACAATATCCCGTTTCCCTGGCGTTCGTCCAATACCTGTACGCTCGTGCGCTCATCACGCCTTTGCAGCATGCTCCCGCCGTTCTTTCCCAACTCCTTGTTCTCGCCACTACTTACAATATGGACCACCTTCGGGTAAGCAGCGGCTCCGAACCTCGCCGACGACGTCCTGAATTTGTTTTTGCAGGCTCTCGTGAAGCACGCTATGCACGGCGCGCTCACTAACACCACCAGCGTTGGTGTGTATGAGGTGGCGACCCTGTGCAATTGCAGGAGCCTCCAGATTCGGTGGGTCGTTCTTTCGGCCGTCTTTTTGCTCGACTTCTCGCATTCCTCTCTGCCAGCTATTCAAAAATGTGCTTACGGCACGTAATTCATTGTTCCATTTTCTTCTTGCAGATTGAGACGAGTACACCGGTGCTCGGCTCTGCACGTATGTATGCGCGTACCTTTTCGAACACTGGTATTCAGCATGTAGCTGCGCTGGATGCGGTGACTTTCCACTTTGGCTTATTTCTCAGCCACTCCTCGTTGGTCAGCGGTTCCAGAACTCCTGATTTGCGACTTGCGGTGCTGGGTACACTGTATTGAGCAGCGCACAATTCTTTCCATCTTGTGATTCCTTGGCTCCAATTGATTTCTGTCAGCATCGCTGTATGAGATGCGAACTTCGGTCCACATGCGTTCATGATACAGAAACGAGCAGCTGCGTCGCAGTTGCCATGCCGCCTTATCTGTCCGTTTTCTCGCCTGTCGTCAGAATTTGTTGTCCAGCTTTTCCACTGGCTGTCTCTGATTCAAGAATATCGCTTGCTGACCGACATACCTTTCTTTCCAGTGCACTCAAGACCGTCATGGTCAGTGTCGAACCTGATTGTATTATCGGCCATAGTCTGACCTGTCGTTCCAGGCATACACCACGAAGAAGGGTAGTCGCTCGAAATCGGACAAATCGCGACCTCAGGGTCCTGACGGTCATGGAGGCGGGGTGTATGGTGGGCCTGACGCGTCTCATGGGCCAGGCGGAAGCGGGGGTTATGGTGGCGGGCTCATCAGGACCCGCCCGCGCGGCACCTCTGACGCCATGTGGAGGACAGTGGGAGAGGGTGGTGGTCAACACAGCCAGGTTCGGCCCCAGGGTTATGAGATGCGGGGGATGGTTGGACGAGAGGAAGATTATAGACGAGCAGACCAGTATGGTAGGCATCTCTCTTACGGTATATGACACTGCTATTTTATGCTAATTTTTGTTCGATATTGCCTCAAGACGAGGACCCTATGGACGATGAAGACGGTGTCGGTTCTCTGCCGCTGTTTGTTCCCCGACCCCGGCATGAGCGTGTGATGAGTGTGGTTTCGCTCAATACGGAGAACGAGATGCGATCTATCACGGAAATGCTGAACACCATAGGTTTCGGCGCCCGTGAGCCTCTTCACGACGATCGCTCTGCTTTCGACATGTATCCGGATGAAGATTCCGTTCCCGACCCGCAGGTAGCGCCTAAGCAACCCACTTATGCGGATGATATCTTTCCTACGTCCGAAGAGATTGTTGCGTCGGCAGGAGAGGTATTACCGGGTTCATCTTTCGAAGTTTTCTCGCCCGATTCCGAGTATGGGCCGATCGTAACACATCGCCAGGGACTGTTGAGGCCTTCGCAAATTGCCCGTGGTTACCATAGCGCCACATCAAGCGGGGACTACTCTTCGAGCAGTAGTCCGGTACGTTCTCGTTCGTCATCGATGTCCAGCAGTGTATATGCTTCGCCACGGGAGTTGTCTCCATCTATTCCAGGCCAAGACTATCGATATGCGCAAGATGTACCCCGAGCAGGTGCTCGAGCGCCACGAGTCCTAGAGCCTCTTTCTTGGAAACAAGCAAATGCCTCATTGCCAGTCTCTTCAATGCATTCCAGGGGGGCATCCGATGATTTTCTATCGCTAGAAGACATCATAGATCCCAACGACCTTTTCTCACGAGTGCCTTTCCACCGTCCGTCACTAGCATCTTCAAGCGGTCATTCGTCGGAGAATGGCACGGCGTCTGAATACGGTGTTGGCTTTGGTACACCTCAATTAATGTCCTCGAGCGTATCGCTCGCGAGCACAAATCGCTCGAGCCGGTCGTATGCACCAGTGACTCCGGTGTCAGCCATGGTTTCGTTGGGAAACGTCCCGGAACATTATGATTCGGAGGACGAGGCGTACCTTGACCCTCAAATGCAGTACAACTACGGTGTCAAGCGACCGCCGTTCACAACGTATTTGCCCGTTGCAGATTCACGGCGGCCCGACATGTATGGCGATGCGCCTGACCAACTACCTTTGAATTCGGGTTGGGGGAGTCCGGTCTCGAAGCCTTTGCACGTAGACGGAAAAGGGCGTACTGACGAAAGCGTACTGCGTCGCGATCATCAAAATTCGCAGGGCACCATTCCGTTCCCCTCACCCTCGTGGCCGTCGTCTAAGCCCACAGAGGCTCCACTGTCATCGGCGTCGTTGGTGTCATCTGCGTCCACTCGCAACGCGTCGTCGCCAATCTCAAATCCCTCATCATCCGTGCCGTTTCCAATGTCACCATATCACAAATCGACTTCCTCCTCGTTCTCTCTTACGCGACAAGGAGGGATCGGTGGCCTCTTCGGGCTCTCCAAGGTCGTCAGTCCGTCTGTCGCGACTTTCCGTGATCGACGCGAAAGCGAGCTGCCCATGTCGAAGGAGATCAAAGGGGTTGAGAAGAGGCGTAAGAAGGAAGAAGCTAAAGCACGTACTGCATGGCTTGCAGAGGAAATGGCACGCAAGCGCAAGGAGAAAAAAGCGTCTTCAGACAACAAGTCCGTGAAGTCGAACGACCGCAAGATTCCCAAGGACCCCGTCTCCCTGTATGGGGACATGGCTGGTCTCGTATAGCCGTATAAAATTTATCCACACTGTTCTCTGATCTGTCTCGTATATTCTATCTTTCGTGTTTTACTTGTTGTATTTCCCTCTTTTTGTGTTTCGCTTGGTAGTATCTCATTGCCGTAAGTAAGGAAAGATTAGGTTGAAGTTGGAAGGACCTGATACTGATTTTGCTTATTCTGTGCCTTTATTGTTACTCACTCTGGGTTTCTAGTGGAATTAAAGCGCTTGTTATAGACATATGTTCTGAAATTTTACTTCTTTGGTCTTTCCAAAGCGGGCGAATATTTTACATAACATACAGCGTACATAAGCAAGCTTTGGAAAGGAAGTCACCGCTTCCGACTCCGACTCCGATCCGAATACGGTCGCCTATCAGAGCAGTCGGACCCGGCAATATAACATTGAACAATAACATTGAACAAGAACTCGACTTCAACTTTGGACTCAGTACTATCTACTTCGACGCTCACAAATATGGCTGCGTGCTTGAGGTTTACAAGAAGAGTGAGAAAATTCTTGAACAGGGCTGAATAACGTTAACATGTTCTACCAGGTTTTGAAGTCATTCATTGACAACAAAGGTATCCAAAAGACGATATTTCGGCTCTCCGCGTTGTTTTCTGACCCATGTTTTTGTCCAGGGCATGATACGCAATGCTTTCCGAACGTCTGTCATTGCCACTTTCCATCGAAAAATCCGTATTCATCGAATCAATGCATTGCACTGCATGCTCATACAGTTACACATAGAGTCGGCGAAACCGGGAGAAGTTATCGCATCGCTTAAGATAGAACCTTACAATTGTGAGTTCTGGTCGTCATATTGGTGTTATGTACTGCTCTAACATATTTCAACTCAGTGAACCGCGTTGGGGTATGTCGATTCTCGTGTCTTCCAAACTTTTCCCCTGCTTGCGGAGATTAATGACATGCCGAGCAGACAGGTATTTGTGACCCGAACATAGTCTTCAAGGGCTGACTACACACACATGCGTATAATCTCACAGTACATGGGGGCCTCATCATGTCACTCACAGACACCCTTGGCTCTTTGGCCGTCTCAACCAAGGGTCACTGGATGACGGGTGTGTCGACGGACATAGGAACGACTTTTGTTCGACCTGCCGGAGAGCCTGGTGATATTCTCCGCGCTCGTGCAACGCTGACGGCAATGGGTACACATAATCATCAGACCTACCTTCTGACATTAATGATTTATATACACAGGACGCTCGCTGGCTTTTACTACAATCGTATTCAAAAACACCAGGGGTGAACTTGTAGCGTATGGTCGTGAGTCAAGGGTGCATCCTCGTTGTATCTACGTTCTAATGGAGATGTATTCCAGACCACAACAAGTATATCAGCAAGGTACTCGCACATGAGGTCGGTCATTCCTCTCCATGTTCCAGGGTTTCTCTTTGTGACCTGAATGCGACACTAGAAAAACGTGACCTTTTCTCCGGACGGCGAGAGGGTTTTGGAAGGCCAGGACGTTGATTGAAGTTGTGATGACTTCCGATATACACTCTCATCTAGAGCTAATATACTTGTCGGCACGGTCTTGTGCAATCTAAATATTGACCAATTTTACTTCAAAACTAGTGATGCGCGCTTGAAATCCACACGCATGTATATGATGGTGGCAGTTACTCCAATGGATCGAACGTTATGAGGTCGTAGCAATACACAAAGCTTCCGGAACTGCGACGTCTAGAGTGCTTGTACAGTGTGTTGCTGTACACTACAACGTTGTGGAAACACAAATGGCGATCTGCATGATGTACAATACTTTTTTTTTTGTTGTAGCTTCGGTTCTCTGTCATCCGCACTTTGAAATCCCACACCGATCGCACTGATGTACATGTTTTTTACCATCCTCGTCCGGCGAGGCGACCGCCCTTGAGGTTATCGTCACTGTATTCTCAGTGGTCAAAAATAGCACACCGGGGCCAAGTAATATACGTACATCGTCAGTCCTACCATCGCCTCACCAATGTTTTCCGAAACTTCGGCCAGCTTTTTGGGATTGTTGGAGTGTGTGACCTTCGTGAAGTTAGTATTCTGATTAGGTTCATTCAAAGTCTCCATCAGCAGATGACTTACCGCTTGCACGATGGCGCTCGCGCGCTTCGCCGGATCGCCTGACTGAAATAATCGCCTGATCAGTATGACTGCCCAAAAGAAAACGAATGAATGAAAGGAGACTTACACGGAAGATGCCGGATCCGACGAACACCCCGTCGCACCCCAGCTGCATCATCATTGCAGCGTCGGCCGGAGTCGCAATGCCACCTGCAGCGAAATTCACGACGGGAAGGCGCTTGAGGCGCGCCGTCTCTTTCAGCAGGTGAAGCGGAGCCTTGAAACGGTCAAAATGGCAACTCTATAGATTAAAAAAAAAAGTACCTGGATGTCCTTGGCATACGTGGACAGTTCTTCCTCAGACATCACACTAATCTTACGAATTTCTGAGGCGAAGTTGGTATATGAACAGAATGCTCGCAAGTGACACGTACCAGAGCTGATAGATCGTGCGTGTCGGACGGCTTCCACAACATTTCCCGTGCCTAAATGACATGAGTCAATGATCGGCGAGAGGCAAAAAATGAGCGCCTTCACCAGCTTCGCCCTTCGTCCGGATGAAAGCGGCGCCTTCGGAGATGCGTCGCAGCGCTTCACCGAGTGTCCGAGCGCCGCAGACGAAAGGAACCTGCTTTCGACATGAGACGCAACATTTCAGGTATTCCATTGAGACGGACCTTGAACTTGTGCTTGTTGATGTGGTGCTCTTCGTCAGCGGGTGTAAGGACTTCAGACTCGTCGATATAATCGACTCCAACGGCTTGGAGGATCTGTGGTGATATAAACACATGCTAGCGCTGAACAGTGGATCACTGTACCTGAGCTTCGACGAAGTGCCCTATTCTCACCTTTGCCATCACAGGAATCGTAACTGCTGACATAATTTCCTTGATGAGTGCAGGGTCGGTCTACGAGCGTCATCCTAATTTGAACTTATCGACGAAGCGAATATCATACCATACGTGCGACGCCACCCTGTGCACGAATGTCTGCAGGTACACGCTCAAGGGCCATCACTGCACATGCACCAGCCTCCTCGGCGATACGCGCCTGTAATTTTACAAATGGTTCTCATCCATCCACACAAGGCCGCTGAATAGATGGATCGGCTTACCTGCTCTGCGTTCACGACATCCATGATGACACCCCCTTTCAGCATCTGCGCTAAGCCCGACTTAACACCAAATGTGCCCAAGCTCGCACTGGAATTCATGGAATCGGTCTGCATCCAACGAGACACGGATACACTAACTTGCCACCGTTGGCACCTTCCGTTTTTTTAGAGCGTGACGGTGCGATCGCAGACGGCTTTGAAGATCCTGCGCCTTGCGGTGTGGCTGACAGAAGTTGGGGGGTTCCAGGCGCAGGTGAAGACATCTTTAAAGGGAAGAAAACTGCGGGAAAGATGTCTAAACAGAGGCAAAACAAAAACAGCAGTCAAGAGCGCTCCAAACCGCTGTTGGAGCCACCAAATATTATCGGTGACTCATACAATCCGATCGATCTGATCGATTAACATTGATGTTGTGGGCGTCACGTTTGCTACGCCTGTCTGCGCTTTTCTGCATCCGGAAAATTGTATTTTGTGTTGGTTCTTCGAGTTTCTATCAAAACCTGCTTTTATTTGTCTGTAGTTCTCTATGATACAAAAAAGTCAACGGGAACCGTTTATCACAGCCACAGTTGTGAGTCCCCGGTAACCCGTTGCCTCTTCTGCGTCAATGTGTGGCCGTCCTCCTCTTCGAGCCCAACAGTCTCTTCCGTGTCATATATTCCATGTTCTACAACCCTGTATACTGAGAGTATCTGGATTTTCAGGTGTTACTGTTTGATCTCCGGTGTCAGATCAAGTAAGTATTAAGCCGGTGTGTACTGGGAAATTCAGAATCATCGGACCCCCATGTTGTCTGTCTCGAAATGATACAATACTATGCTATTTTTCCTGTACTTTTACTGGGATATCCTCGATATATCGTCATTTCCTTCTGCAAGCCTATGCGGGTTCATTATTTGTCACGGTCATCTGGCACAGGCGCAGGTCCAAGCTTTAAGTGACGGAGACCTTATGTTCGCGAGGTATATCTCAGCAGGCTCGATATCCCTGCTTATTCGGGAAATCATCTTTTTTGTTCCTCCTTTCTCCTATCGTGTGGTCGCTTATATCTTCGTACCCAACATCAACCTCGACAGTGATGGCATCGTCCCGTAATGCTATCTCAACGGTGTCCGCTACACTTGTCAACGCGTCTTCGGTGTATGGTACTTAGCCTGTTAGTAGTCCCTTCGGCTCATCCAGCCTTCTCAGACAAGGCCCTCTCTTCTTGGGTGTTTTTCTGGCGACCGTCCTGCTAGGTGTAAGCATAATCAAGATTTCCACGGCTCTGCTACCTGTCTGATTTAATATCGTAGATTGTGCTTTGTCAAGGAGGCACATATTTTGTCAGGTATGTCCGTTCAATTACGGCGCACAAAAATATTCCTTACTCCTCCCTAGATACTGCAAGCGGTAAGGACTTACGGCTTCATCATTGAAAATTGTTGACTCTCTTCCAGCGATCCTGCCTGGATTCCTATTATGGTGTGTACTAGAACATAAGTACCGGTTGGTGGACCAATAACGTGGTCACGCAGATCCTTGTTTGCTCCCTCACCAACGCCTTTCAAACTGTCTGCTTGGAGTCATATCTTTATGTTATCATCCTGAAGAACTGGGGTGAGTTTAACACCGAGAGACCGCTTTTTGCACTCTTTGCATTTACAGACGTGGATATCCTTGCAGGGAAGGACTCAAAATTGGTCGTTATCAACTGGCTATTCAGTATGGGTGGGCAATCCTTTTCTTCAACGCGCGCGCTGTTGTTCCAGACTGACTCATCTGCTATGGCCTAGCACCCGCAAGTCAGGTCAGTCTTCGTCACCATTCTTTTAATTCGTAAGTATTGATGATTTTTTTTTGTAGGGAGTAGTATCTACTGTTGTTCAGTGCTTTTTTGTTTGGCGTATCAACATCCTCACCCACCTTCGATCGCTTGTTGCGTTCCTAGTCTTGTGTGCCCTGATCTCTGGATGTGCGTCTTCTTGTCGAAAATGTGTTTTTATTGTGATATGCTGACTTGTGTTACTCCAGGCTCAAATGTCTACGCAGCTTCAGTCTGCTTGCGATCCGGGACTTTGGCAGACTTAAGTGGGGCACGTATTCCTGTCGCTCTGGGCAAGCATTGAAGCTGCAGTTCTCATGTAATTTCTTGACGTGACCTCCAGGTTATGGTTCTTCGGCTGTTGCCGATACGCTCATCGCTATCACGTTGGTCACATATATGGTATGCTACTGCACTTTGAGTTCGAAGAAAGAGCGATCATGACATATCTTCCACGGTTGCAGCAGAAAAAAAGGACAGGCGTCTCGAAGATCGATAATGTCCTAACCAGAATTATCAGACGTAAGTCATGCCGTCGCGCCGGCGACCTCAAATAGGCTGACGTACCTGCTTTCTTCTAGTGACGGTCCAAACAGGTTTGTGACCGTTTCTCTAAAATCAGGAAAAGAACACTGATCAGACGATAATTAGGAATTATCACTACGAGCACGACGTGAGATCTACTTCTGATGCTTCACTTTTTTTCATGCAACCGACGCTATCTACTTTTCCAGTCTATTTGTCTTGTTCACCTTCATTTTCGCTGTACGTTTGCTAGCCCTTTTTTTTTGAGCTTTTCGTTCTCAATTTTCATAACAGCCTCTACTTCAATTGTATAGTCATCTCTTGTACTATACATATCTGCCGCTCACTATTCATCTACTTGCAGACATATGTATTTCGTACCATCGCTGTCTGGACTATGTAAACCTCGAATTTCTCATCTTTCGTTGGGTCTTGCTGATAATTTCCAGACGTAAACGCTGTCTTGGCTTCACTGAATGCGCGAGAGCACGGCGTAGGAACGAGGTCCACTGAACAGCAGGCGCACGCTACCCCGACGACTCCCATTACACCCCCTTCTCCGCAATCCGTACGTATACTTCTATTGCGCATTTGCAGAGACACGCACTTATTTTTCTGTTCACATAGCGTATGCGCAATGTAGGAGCCGTGCTACCCACGGTGCGTGTTTTTGTGCTCGACAGGTCCGATTGTTTGCATCGCTCACACTATTAAAAGCCCTTGAACCTTGTCAGAAAAAAATCCGAATGCGAAAGAGCGTGGGTCGTGCAAGTGGACGCCACAGCCCAGACACACGAGCAAGAATTAGTCGCCGAAATAGCGCCGCGAACGCAGTTTCGTGAGATACACGACGGTTCGCCCGTTTAGGCCCACCAAATCACTCCTCCCATCTCCATTCCACGATCACTTCTGCTACTGACCACACACGACCCCATTCTCCGCTCCGACTTTGTCTGCCGGACGACTCAGATGAGGTGCTAAAATATTGATTGACGACATTGAAGATATATCGGAACATGTACACGCTTCACGAATGGACGTTGCTGGGTTTGTTTATCTCTAATTACATAATTGTATAGGTATCCGTTGTTTGTATGTACAACCAGTCTCTAATGTCATGCCAGACAACCGTATCGGCTATTCATCTATCTACGCGACCTACTTACCTTGAAGTATTCCCCAGCACAACGATAGAGAAAAAAGCATATTCACCGGTCGGGTGGATAGGATGTCCGGCACGATGGTTTTTTCAATTCTGAATGCCATAATTAGAAGCCAGGAGTGGCCGTTACAGACTTTCCTTCAGTTACACTGGAAGCGCGCTAATAGTATCGACCGTATCGACTGTATATATGTATATCAAGTCCAAAAGTAGAATGTTTGTAGCACACCTCTATCCGTGCCATCCTTCCTAGTATAAGTAACTGATTTTCAACGAAAAAACCATTATGATTCCGCACAAATAAACGAGGGAATAGAAGGCCTGGGTTTTTTACGAGTACCTTTGACGTTGCCTGCGGTGGCAGATCGAACGCTATCCGCGCGACCACCAAGCGCACGATTGACCGTTGGCCGCGGGTCATCAGCCACTTGGCCCTGCATGGAGGATTTCCCCTGTACAGGTCGGGCCGCCCAGTCAATACGCAGCATGCACAGAATGCTCCAAAGGAGGGTCAAACCAAACACGGGGGTGCTAATCAAAACATTGATAACAGGGAAGACGTCGGGATAGCGTGCGGGTGGCGACAAGCACAACTCTGAAACATGCCAACCAAGAATGGCGACAAGAATTAACTGTCACGATGCATCAGTTAATAGGTCCGCAAAAGGCGAAATGCAGAAAAAAAAAGACGTACAAAGGAAAAGTACTTGAGAAGCGGGGACTTTATGCTAAAAGGGTTGTAGCCAATCAGACGATTCCACAGAACCTGCAGTGCGATATATTGCACGCCGAGTCCGTCTCGTCGCAGAAGCGGCCACATGCTGAACGCAGCGACATTATTGACCAATGCGCCCCATGCGAATGTGTCTGAATCGGGATTTGCGCCGGAAAGCAGGAGGGTGAGCGGCAGAAGCGGAACCAGAATTGTCTTCTCGTGTACCTGGAACGAGAACAGGAAAAATGCCATGGACGTCGAAAGCAATGCGTATGGCAGGAGGGAGAGAAGGGTCACAGACGACCTCCGCAAGCCGGTGCGCAAGAGTAAAGTGACCGCCGGCGCGAAAGCACCTGCAGTCAGAATGGCGGAGAGCTTGACCAGAGTAGATGCTGCGGCCCAAGCACGCCATTTGAATACGACATTCGAGGCGCACCAGAAGTTCGCCACTTTGTCTTCGAAAACTCCACGGGCAAAAGGAAAGATACGCGTGATGGGGTGCATGATGCTAGACACGCCACCGAAGGGAGGAAGGAAGGGTATAAACAAGACAAAGAACGAAAGAAGTGTTGTGCCTGCAAGTCGAAGGAAGAGCTGACGCCCATCCTGTGGACCAAGAACAAGGCATTTGGCAAGCAAGTAACCGCCGACAGCGGGTGCGTAGTACAACGCCATCTGCTTAAAACCGAGACTCAGCACGAAACAGACCGCACCAAGCAGATCACGGCCTCTGACGAAAAAATCGAGGGCCATAAGGGTGAGACCCAACATGACAGAATTGTACTGAAAGTGGCCGAAATCGATAAGTAGTAACGTCGGCTGTAGCAATAGCGTCAACAGCGCCGTGTTCTACAGTCGGAATGGGTCAGCGCTATGAACCAAGCAAAAAACTGGCCCATACTCTTGTCCGACGAGAGCGTGTTCCGTGCCATGACTGTGTGAACATGACCAGAGCCGGTACATATACCAGCGCGTCGAGTATTAGTACTGTTGCGCGCAAGTACAATTTGCTGCCTTCAGTCTCCATTCCACGGGAGCTCTCGAAGGCGAACCATGACGGTTCAATCCACGTTCCGCTGCTCACGAACGCGTTACGAACGTCTTGACAAATCAAAAACTAGATACGTACATGATTCCACACAGCCAAGATACATAGGCAGTAAGGGGAGGATAGTCAAGCCCCCAGTATTGCAAATCGTACGTGTACCATTGGGAGACGGGTAGGTGGATAGTGAGCTCCATCCAATGGCGCTGTGCCTCGTAGTCACCAAACATGGGAGGCGTGTTATGACCTGAATACGACCCAATTCCAACGCAATATTTAATCAAGGTAGACACCACTATGGCGGCGGGTACAACGACATGCTTCAGATGGTGTCTGTGCATCAAAGCGATCCATCGGTGGGCCAGCGAAGAATGCTCGGGTTCAGGCGCGTGTTCTAGTAGAGGTGGCAAGGGATGCAAGGTAGACTGCGGGCTCACGACAGAGGCCGGAGATACTGGACGAGACGATGTCAGAGACGTAGTAGAAAGCAACCACTGCTGGCTCAGCGGTCGGTCGATGAGGTGCCTGCGTGGTCGAGGGGAAAGTATGGGCGACAATTGCCGTTCAGTGTGTCGCGATATATCTAATCTTCGCAAGTTCAGCTCGCTGTTGACAACGCGTGGTTCTATCTGGACGATGACAGGACGAAGCACCTTGCAGTCTGCGTGCTGGCCGCCAATGAACCCAGTGAGCTAACTGTTCCGTGCGATGTGGTCCGTCTCCTGCGAGGCACGTCCTCACTGCGGAGCGTAGCGTCCAAATCCATGAGAAAGATGAATGTACGCGACCAGCAACCAAGAGTCGAGGAAGAACACATTTCCTTTTTAAAACATTTTAACCTAATATAGAACTCCTTCCTATTTTAGCAAGACATGCTGACGCAATCATGTGATGATATCATTGCCAATTATGGAAATCTCGTCTATCGACTCCAAACCAGACATTCAAACAACCCAGTTCTTTTCTGGACACTGACTTGCTTGTTCGATGGATCCGTTCGATCCCTCAAAAGATCTTTTGAATCCCAAGTTTGAAGGCTACAAATTCTCGCCTATCTCCCCAGATGCTGTAGTGCAACATGATCTTCCTAATGCATTGACGCAAGTCATAGCTACTCGCCATCCTCTTTCGTTTGCGGAAATGCAAAGTCGTATAACGCACAACCACTTGTCTGTTGTGAATGGAGGAGGACGTGCCGTCTACATCGATTCGTCTTTTGCCGTGATTTTGATTGAGCTTGACCCAGTAAGTCTGTTCATCGGTAGCCAGCGCTTTGTTATGCCTGACCGTGTTCTCGAAAGTAGGACAAGTTGTTACCATCGTTTAAAACTGTTTTCGAACTTCCCAGGTCGATCTCGACATCTACAAGCAATTATCATGCCGAATATCCTCGCGCCGTGTTCGCGTCGCCTGACACGTTAGTTGTGTCAGATGGACATGGCTCTCTGTATACGCTTGTGGGAGTCAGCACCGGCGATGTGCGCTGTGTTGGAATGGGCTATCTTGATGTAGAATCGTCAAGCCCTGTCCCCTTCAAACTTCACAGCTGCGCCGAAACAGCATCAGGAAACGTCATCGCCATTGTGTCTCGCTGCCGTTACGGTAATAAACCTGTCAGTGTCAAAGACAAGCTACAGGTTACATTCGATGTCCTTGCTGCAAGAGTCCCTATATCACCTTTGGGCGCTTCATCCTCGTCATCTCTTGACATTCTTTGGCGTGTTCATGGCGACGGTGTCCCAGTTTATGCCGTATATGACAAACGCTCGTCCTTCTATTTGCTTGCGGGAAGTGGAGAGTACAGGGGCTATCAGGATTCAACACCCGAGCCAGATTACCAACCTTCCCCTGACGAGATAGCACCTATCCCTCGCGCTGGAGAGAACCTCGATGTTGTTGCGATGCCTCCTCCGCCATACTCCTGGACACAGACCTCCGATTCGGTGACAATTGCCTTGCCTTTGCCATCCCAGACGGTCAAGTCTGATATAACCGTTGCGTTCTCCCCCACAGAGTTGACTGTCCACATCAAGTCTACAGAGCCCACGACGCTTCCCTTGCCACACTACGCCCTCAAAAGACTTTGGGATGGTATCTCACCTTCTACGAGTTACTGGACGTGGGACCGCGAAGCTGAGCACACGTATGGCATTCTGTCACTGCACCTGGACAAACAGCACGAGGGGGTGAAATGGCAACACGTTTTCGCGGCTGCAGGCAGAGGCCCCAATGCAGAGCTCGCGGCGGAGGACGTCGATGTTCCCGAGACATTGGACCCATCCGAACTCTACGCTATTCGCGAGGCGTTGGAGAAGTACACCAGCGCCTTGCGCACCGGTGAGGATCTCAGCGGATTAGGGCTTGGCCGTGGAGTGCCCAGCCTCGGTGACGGCGAGATCGACGAGGAAGCAGATGCTTCTGTCGGTCGGCCCGTCGTCGTAACGTGGCTGAACGAGCAGGGGGTGAGGCAGCGACGCCGGGACCAGCCAGATGTACCGTCTGTACTTCTGTCGGTTCCCATGCCATGTAGCGATCCTCTCGTACCGTCTCTGGTGATCAAGCGCGATCTTGACGGTGTGCTTTTCACAGTGGATCCTTCTCCTGAAGCGCCTGTTCCCCGCTGGACGCACTCTGGTACTTTTTCGGCTCTGGCCTTCGTGCTGGCTTCGAAGCAGGACACGCGCTTTACATATCATGTCTCCGGGACTGCCGTCGTTGCGTTGGAGAGCGGAGGTCGCGAGCGTGGTGCCAATGCGTATGTTTATCACGGCGTTGATACACTGTCGCAGTTGTGGGCCAAGCAGTCCGTAGTCAGTATTGGTGCTGGAGGTATTGGAGCAGCACCTCTACTTGGTGCAGGGATGCTCTCGATAGGACAGCCGAACGAGTACGTGCTTCTATGCCTCACGGAACGACAAATTGCTGTGGCCAAGGAGGTTATATGACAGCCAGCCCTTGCCTGGGATGGAGGTGCTACATGGTAACGTATGTTATATTGAAATGAGCTTGTATCCGTTTGCTAACATAACTAGGTTTTTTTGCATGACAATTGTTGTATCAAGGCTTGAATAAATGTATTATTAGTGACCTTTTCAGCTATGCAATCAGCGATGATGTGTTTGGCTGGATTTCTTCAACTATGAATTGTTAATCGCTATTCTTTCATCATCAGGAGGATTCTTAGGATTTGGCGTGACCCGCTAATCTCCCAAGTATCTTCGTGGGTTTTTCGACTGAATGGCCTGAGGAGAGCTACGCCTGATATCGCACGACTGGTTATCCCACATTCGTGAGTGCAGACAACTTCAGCGTTAACTTACCTCAAGGTTGTGGAAACTCCGTGAATTTGCCTTGGCTGTTGATCATGGAGAACGTCCACATCCGTGTGCCTCCCCTTCTGTGCGACGTTCTGTGGCTTTAAATGCTAGGGATTTGCCATCACGTTTTGCTGGACGGCTCTCGCGATCTCGCTGTCTCCAAGTAGACTTGCTCTTATGGACGCACTATCTGCTATCATCCGCCATTTTCTCGGCTTTCTGTCTCGTTATGCGACAATTCAAACCACGAGTTAAGTACTACCACAGGCCGTGCATTCCTTTAAAGACGAGGAATCAAGCATGCGTTTAGTGCGGTTCTGTCTACCTTCACTGTCCCTCTGTCCCTGCCTGTGCACAATCTCTCATCTATGCCAAATGACATTTCGAAGTGTGATTCAAAGGATGATGGGAAGGCGATAACTGTTCATGCTGAGGACGCCATACTCAAGCACGTGTCTCCAGATGAAAGGCAAGTAACCCTTCAAACCTCTGTGGCTGTCGATTCTGATGTGAAAAAATTCAGCTGCGGAGTTTTTCAAGCTAGCATTTCATCGCAATTCCTCAAGCGTTTCTGATTATGTTCGTTCAAGCCTGCTGCTGTTCGGAGTATAGCGGTTTCGATGGCATCCTCATGTCAGGAATCAATGCCATGTCTGGGTACCAGAAATACAAGTTCGGCGTGAGTGGTGCAGAGACAAGATGAGGTAGACTCCTCTTGTTATCTATGGATCGTACTTTTATGCACATTTATCAGTGTCGTGGCCAGATCGCATGAAAGTGTATCTGGTGATCATGTTCGATACAAACCTCACTCAAAGAGGCGGGGACCACAATCATCTCTTGTCGGTCGTTATGTTTGACTTATTTGTCTTTATGACAATCCCATCTCATTCTCATCCTTTTTTTTAGTGCCAAGGGCCATACGCTGGCGGCACCCACATTGATAACACCTCCCACACCCTTAGACTCAAATCCTCAGGGCCTCACTTGAGTACATATTTCACACAACTGGTGCTTCACACATAGACTTCGACTACATTACTACAGACAATCCATCGACAAAGGCTGGAGGTGCATATACCGGCAGCTCGCCTTAGTACTGGTTTTACCTGTAGCGCTATACATGTACAAACGATACAAGAAAAAGCCTTTGACCAACAACTGCTGTGATCTGAGCGATGCGCTTATCATGACTCATGCCTGCCGACCAGAAATCACGAGGCCCGCCCCTGTCGGCGGTGGAATTCGTTGAAGCTTGAGTGAGGCGTCGATGGACCCGGTCCAGATTGGTGAAAGACTTCGTAATTATTCATACAGGTATCGCAGAAAATACATCGAAAACTATGTTATCCGACTTGGGAAATTTTTTTTCTGTTCGTATGCGGTGCGACTGAGTCACGCCGCTGTCATCCGAAAAGAGCCGACGATTGTCAATAAGCGCAAATTGCGCAAATTGAGAGAACTGAGCCACCAAATTTATACACCTCTTGCTTCTCCACATTTATCGGGCTGTTCATTTATACTGCTGCTCATTACTGTTTTTATTTCGCACCCGTTGTTCCGTTTTAACGCTCACGATAACGCAAATACGCCCATCTGTTTGTCATTAGACCGCCTGTAAACGACAAGGCGGCATACGCAATGGTACTCTTCCTCAACTCGGTCTTCGTCATCCCACTTAACATTGCACGATAAGGGGCAAACTCTTTCTTCTCCGGGTTCGCTTTATCATATCGTTGCCCCCGTCATCATCTCACATCTGTTCAGCCACCACGAAGCACACCGAACAAGGTGAAGATGCTCGCTTACATTACGCAGTCACGGAAATGCAAGGCTGGCGAATCAGTGTGTCAACTTGACGTTGTTCCCCTTTGCTCTCACTGTTGTGTATGTTTCAGCCATGGAGGATGCCCATGCGATATTCTTGACGCTAGAGGAACAAGCCGAGTCACCACATAGTTTTTTCGCGATTTACGACGGTCACGGAGGTCAGCTGCGGTTTCGACCGTGCCATGCACATATGTGTATTGACATTTATTTTTATTGCGCCTTTTTAGGTGCGGGTGTCGCCAAATTCGCTGGCAAGCATGTTCATCAGCGACTCGTGAACGAAAATGCTTACCGTGAACAACGGTGGGAAGAGGCCATGAAACGCGCTTTTTTGGGCACGGATGAAGATTTGTTGGCAGGTTCTACAGTCCTGCTATGACCTTCAAGATACAGCGCTGACCCGTTTGAATTTCAGATTATAATCATACAAGGGATCCCTCAGGTTGCACGGCCGTTGCAGCCCTCATCACGAATGACAATAAAATATATGTGGTGCGTCTCCCACGGTTTGTTCTTGTTGCTTTGACGTTTAAATTGACAAGGCCAATGCGGGTGATTCTCGCGCCGTCATCAGCGTGAAAGGCGAAGCAAAGCCTCTAAGCTTCGATCACAAACCATCGAATGAAAGTACGTTCGTTTTACGCCCCTAGCGTCATTGGATCTGGCTTATGTTGTTATTTAGCGGAGAAAGCGCGCATATCTGCCGCTGGCGGCTACATTGAGTATGGTCGTGTGAACGGTCTGTTGGTCGTGTGCGGATCTATTTCACGCAAGCTTATACTCCTCAGGCAATCTGGCGCTTTCAAGAGCTCTTGGGGACTTCGAATTCAAGAAAAACACGAACATGCCTGCAGAGAAGCAAGTTATCACTGCAGACCCCGATGTGACATGCCATGAAATATCTGAGGAGGACGAGTTTCTCGTATTAGCATGTGATGGTGTGCTCCATATCTCGCTAACTCCTTCATTCGTTTATATACCGTCTTTAGGTATCTGGGACTGCTTGTCTTCTCAACAAGTCATGGATTTTGTGCGCCTGGAAATCTCAATTGGCAAAGACCTGGCGAAAATCGGCGAGCTAATTTGCGAGCATTGTCTTGCACCGGACACCACTTCGGGCGCTGGTATCGGCTGCGACAACATGACGGTCCTCATCATTGCCATCTTACATGGTCGTACGAAGGAGGAGTGGTATTCTTGGGTCGCCGACCGTGTCAAGAGCAAGGTTGGTTATTCAACTCCGTTGTCCCATCCTACATTATACGCAGAGAGCCGCCTTAAATCGTTCAAGATGCGTCGGGAGGCGTTGGAAGCTCGTAATCAGTTGCGGTTAAACGACGAAGACAACTTCACCTCTTACGGTAGCATGCTTTCCGGCGGCTTCGCACGTGTATTGGGCAGTACAGGTGGCATATCCTTTCGTCCAGGCGCTGGCATTTTGAGTGACAGCGGAACGCTAATGTTCGGGGGCTCTCACGACGACAGCGACGACGAGAGTGATGACGAAGACCTGAACGGCCGTTTTGGTTTTCGTTCATTTTTCTCGACTGAGGGCATGGGTGCTCCAGATCCGTATGCACATTTGCAGTCGCAGCTCGAGGAATTCGAGAAGGACGATGCGAGCGAGGACGAGCAGATGATTGATGCCATGAATGAGCACGAGGGCTCTACCACTCACATAGAGATCTCCGATGGGAGAACCACGGATACATCACCTCCGCTCGTCAATGGCACCAGCAGGGAGGTTTCTGTAGCCGCGGCGGAGCCACCATCATGTAGTGATGCTCTCAATCCTGCTGTCGAACTAGATGGGCTCACGAATAAGATCGAGCATCTCAACTCGGCATAGATTTTGGGAGCATGTGACGGCGTGCGTCGCGGCCGTGCTGCTGACCTCTTTTCGCTGAGTCACAAGTTCTTTTTCCTGTCCGTGGCTCTGTGATCAACGTTACCTGACCTTGTGCTCATCATCCCCTGATTCTCAATATCTACTGAGACTTTGTTCATCTATTATATCCCATTGCGACTCCCCCTGCCGGTTTGTGCTAATGTTTTTATTTATTGTACCGTTGTCACCATCACGATATCCCTCACTGTATCCTGTACGACTTGGACATACGCCGTATTATAAATAATCTGGGCAGAAATAGTACATTGTTGCATTTTTGCATGTACACGAACAAGTTTTTTCCTCGTTTATTCATGCCATTTCTTTCTTGTCGGCAGTATTGTCGCTTAGACGTAGTGAAGGTTTAGGTATGCTCCAGCTGAGGTTTTTCATGGCTACCGTCATCCCGTTCAGTGATATGTAGTAAGTTTACTCAGAGACAAACCAATGCTTTCATCAGAATTTAGGCTTTTCAAACTGTTGGCAGCAGTGCAAAGGCGGTAGAAGATCCCAAAGCAGTAAGATACTTACGAACGGGGAGATTAGATGAAAGTCGCGCCGGCGGCCGGACACGCCATGGGCGATGTTTGTCAGATCGCCGGTCAATCACGGCGATCATCTTACATACACATAGAGCGGCAAAACCCGTAATGTTCTGTATCCTATCCTGGGCAGAAATATGATTAAAAAGTCAAACATCTTTGCAAAAAAATACCCAGCTACATAAACCAACGAAGACATTAGGAACAACAAAACCAAAAAAGAATGTTATTCAATGTGAATGCCAAATTAGTGACAAAAATTAACTACTTATTAGCGAAGTATGTTCATTCCCCGACGCGTCACCCGTGTCGCGGACGAGAGTAAGTGTGTATGTACAGAGTAAGTACGCATTAGTAGTACAAAAAAACCCTTACGCATTAGGTGTGGTACTATTGCTGACGCTGTCAGACGATGGGGAACCTTGAACCGGCGCAGCAGCAGTCGCGCCAGCTGCAGATACTCCTAAACAGTTTCGCATCCACCCGGGAGCGACTCGCATCAACAGTTGGAGGTGGGAACAGATGCAGCGGAGGCTGAAGGTGCAGATGCAGCGGGTAGCGGCCGAGGCGATGATGACGCCTGTGTTTGACGGGCTTGCACACTTGGAATTGAGTTCATACCCTCATATAAGGGTAAATACGCATTCAAATGTACCATCGCCAACTTCGACGTTTTGTCTATGAGCACAGCGAGCTCGTCGCGGAGTGGTTCCATGATTGCAGGAAGCGGCGGGGCAGGCTTCCGCGGCGCACAGCACGCGACGAGCACCGCGTGGAAGACAACGTCGCGCATGCGGTCCCGCAGCATCCGGCAGAACGGCACACCCGGTTGCACGTTTGTAGCCACCCAATGCTTTGCGATGCCCAAGAGCTTCGGGCACGGAGCGGACAGTGGTACGTATGACAGCGAAGACGATGAAGTTTCTGAAGAGACTGAGGATGACGAGGAAAGGGAAGGCGACAGAGACAAAGACGAGGACAAGGATACGGAAGACAGTGATGGCAGGGATGATGATGATTGACTGGGTATCTCGCTCAAGAAGCCCTCGCGAGCCTCAGTTGCGCGCAACGCAACCTGAGCTACAAGATTTTCTCGTATGCTGCACCACCGCTCGTAGTCACGAGGGAGAGTGCCAGGAGGGCTAAGCGCGTAGCCAAGTTTTGATGAACCAATAGCGCGGAGTTCAGCCTTTACTTTCGTCAGCACAGTCAACTGGGCGGTAGCGTCAAACGCCGGCCGACCACCATCCGCCACAAGTAGCTGCCGGAAGAGCAACAAAAGCATGTGAAGAACTTGCGTTGTCGCAGCGGCCCCGGTCAACATAGCAAGCCGCGCCACATCGAGGTACGCTGTCTCAGGATACTGATACGCAAGCGCAGTGGATGGTGGGAGGGTTGTCACCGCACAACTCAGTGAGCGCCTGTCGGATGACAGCATCGACGGCACACCAGCGGGCGAGGGCGGGATGAAAATGAGGTTCACCCATCCCCATATCGCAGCAACGAACACCTGCTGGCTCCGGCGGAGCGCGGCGTATTCGAGCTGCTCACCTACTATCGTTGGGTTCGGGATGGTGCTGTGGGCAATCAAATCACGGTGGCTGGCGCGAAGCCACTGCCCAGTTACATGCATGGACCCGCGCCGCTTACGAAACGCGCGGAGCTCCGTCTCGCCACATGTCGACAAGAGGCTAGGCCGCAAGCCTTGAATCTGGTGGTTCGCGATGTCCTGCGAACAAGCAAGATGCCGCGATGAGTACCGCTTCATGTCAAACAAACAAACAAAAACGAAAGCGCGAAGACGAACAGACCGAGGAAACAAAGAAGAGACTAGTGGTGGATATGTAGGGGGGATGATAAGTGCTTACCAGCTTCATGAGCTCGAGGATCTCGAGACACATGCGGAACGTCTTCACAGCATGCAACTCCGTGCCACCAGCTTCGGGAGCACAAGCTCGCGCAGCCTGTAACATATTTTCGATTGCACAATCGCGCATAGGCGCGCAGTGCCTCTTGAGCATTGCGCCGATACTCAGTAGGAGACCTGACGGGTCGAACACATTGTGGTGGAGCTCTTGCTCGATGAGTGCAGGGTCGAACATGTCGCGAATCTGCTGCGCTTGAGCCGAGTGTTCACGGACGTGTCGAGACAGCGCTTGCGGGTTGACATACGATGCAGCGGCACCGGACAGCGGTTGAATAACTACAAGGATCACAGCGAGAAACTCGTCCAAGAGCAGTCGGATGCGCGTTGGCATGCGTATGGTAAAGCCGTCGGGGAAGGACTTTGTAACAGGCACCTTGGGCGGCAGTGGTACTTCGCTGCAGACGCACATCGGCGCCGCCCGTGGCTGGAAGTTCCTGTCGAACGACACACAAGTACAGCCGGTTTCGAGCTCCTGCACGATGCTACGCCAGTATCGCTCTGCCATATCGCGCTTTTTGCGGCTGTACATGGGTCGGAACTGCAGGCCAGCGTCGAATAACAAATCGTGACCTAATGAATGGAGTACTGTACTGAGACGCCACAAGCATAGACAAAGATGGTTACATCGTCGACTCACGGAGCTGGGGATTACGCAAGATGCAATCAAGATCGAGCTCCTTCAACGCTTCGCGGTTAACGAGAGGGTGCATAGTAGGGATATGGTTCCATTCAGGATCAAGTAGCTGGATAGCCCGAGAGGCTTCGAAGGGAGGGAACTGGCGTGGGCTGGGACCGGCACATGCAGGAGAGGTTGGCGATGTTGCAGCAGAGCGTGAGCCAGAGTGTGGTATTAGCAGCCTTGTGACGCCGCGGCGTGCGCGATGACTGTCGGCATCGTCTGCAGTGCGGGCGACGGGGGACGTGCGACTCGAAGAACAGAGTTTCTTCAACCGTTTAGCACTAGCGTCGGCCCTGTGCGGCGAAGATGGGCTTGAGGGCATGTCTGAAACGTGCGTGGGGTCAGGCTGGACGACACGGAGGCGTTTTGAGGGATGTGGCTCGGTGTCCGCTGCCGAACCGGGGGAAGACGAAGATGTGTCGAGGGACCACGCATCGGCAACGGAGACGGACGGGACATTGGTGGATATCCGAGGCAGCTCGCGCACGCGTGAGGACGGTGATGGGCCGGCCTCCATGTCCATCGCGGACGGAAGCTCCTGGACGTCGTCAGTGTCGGCCTTGCGCTTGCGAGTGGAGAGAGACAGGTCGTTACTGTCCATATACGGTGGGAACGAGAAAGGCAGGAGGGGAGGGCTGGGCTGGGCAAGGCAAGGGCGTTGGAAACCACGGGAGATAAAGAGACAGCGGCGGTTGCGGTTAGCTATCTGAGTATTTATATGAGGGGTAGTGAGACATACATGCGGTCGCCGCTACCGGCCCTTCACGCGAAGTCCGCATGTAAATCTAAACGGAATGTCATTTAAGTTTTCAAGTCGAGGCGATCTGGCCAGGCAGGGCTGATGGACACACGCACGCAGATTGGCAATGATGCACTGCACTCATCAATGCGGCAGATGACTTTCATTCAGGTGCTTTCATGACCTGCGAATCGCGTGGATTCCTTTAGGACACGGATGAGCGAAGTTTTGTGATGCATTTGGAAGCTGAATCGGGGACGCGACGGACCTGTTGCAGCCACACAACCGTGGGATCGGACTTGACGCGGCCCCAGGTCGAACAGGCCAGCTGGCGAAAGGCAATGCAATACATTGCGCAATGTAACCCAACCTAGCACCCAATCACGCGTCGGCTCGGACGTCGCTGGCAATACCAACGCCCCACGCCAGGCCCCATTGCTAAATCGCCATCGCCAATAGAGCCTCCTTCTGTCGCTTCGCTGTGGCCGGTCGGCACATTACCTTTGGCACGAGTTTCCCATCCGGTGTTGTGCGGCAGCCTCGAGGCCTGCCGACTCAATCTGTCCTTTTCCCACCTTCTACTTGCCCCAGGCCGTCTATTCATCCATCTGCGTACGGATACTGCAGGACTCCACTCTCGCTACGCGTGGTTTCTGTGCGGCAGGTACCAACCTCGAGTCCCTCGCGGTAACTCCGGCGATGTTTTGCGAATCTTATAATTAGCTGGCCCAACTTGCCTGATCAAGCAGGCTGGCCAGTGTGACCTACTTCCTTCGGATGCCTTCCCATGACGATGGCGGACCCTCCTTAGCTGCTAAGGTATCTTCGTATCGCAACCGGCATATGTAATAGACGCTGCCTCTTTTTTAAAAGCTACGTATCTTTTCATTTCTTATTCTTACTGATCAAGTGCGTCCCAATCGTAATGTGAAATAACGTCGAGGGGGGGCGCCCACGACGCGAAGAGATCTATAACGACATGTCAGTCATTTTGCTCGAACCAACGTCCTATCATGTGGCCATTGCATGTGTTGATGCGATGATAGTTTGCTTGACCGTTCGGAGGCGTGGATGAACGAATCCAGAGAAGGGGAAAATGCTAGTATACACATCGACGCGCGCCTAAAGTTGTCAACGTTGTCAAAACGTTCCAACAACGTTCGACCTATGGGAAACACGTGGTTCCATATCACTTGAATCCATTTACGCCTGGCAGTTGGCGCAACGTTAGTTATTTACTGGAGATTCTGCCGTGCAGCATCCACGATACAATCGCACCCATCACGAAGAAAACATGAGAACACGTGGTGTAAAAATGGGTGCCCAGCCCAAAAACAATGGAAACCCAGTTGTAAGGCATTGATGTGGTTTCCGCTAGCCTTGTCTGGTGGTACGGCGCCCGCCACATATCGCAAGACTGCGGACGAATGGATAGAGAGAATGATAGAGATACTAAAAAAATTTAAAACGCTGCAAAAACTGCCAATCAGGCGTTGTGGTCTCACGCGCATTGTCAGAAGGTCTAACTTCCATATCGAGGCATCTCCTTAAGCTTTGCCATCAGATGAAATGATGCCATCAATCGAAGTTGAGTAAATGAGCTGCCTCGCCATTTGGTGCTGGCTTGCTCCTCCTGGACATGAACGCAGATAGACGCGTCTAAACCCGTGTCTGCTTTCAATACTTACCATCTCATGGTGCTGTTCTTCTCCTAAACATGCTTATCTTTGACTTGCGATTTTGCTAGACCTCGTTATGTTGCACCCCTCGTCCAGCTGGGCGGCGCTGGTCGATAATTAAATCGATTAGCTATCTTGCCGCCAGACTTGTCTTCTCGGTGACATGCGGCTAGAGACTGTCTGCCTTTCTGCTCAACTTTGTGTGCTCCGGGCTAATAAAACTGTTCATTCAATGGCACATGTGCATTATCCGCTCATTGTCTCCACTCAATGCTGCGTAAACTGTCCATTTGATACCACTAACTGAAGGTTTGACCCTCCGCACACGCCTGGCCGCGCGTGAGGCGTGTACTTCTTGTCGGCGGTAGCGTCACCCCGTATGCACGTATTATCCTGTCCTTCACTGCAGCGTGCGGATACGTTTGTCTGTGCGGTGTTTATCTACAAATGCGTGTATGCATTTGCGTGTGCGACTAGCTATAGGTCGGAGACTTCGGTGCGCTATCGAATACTCTCTTCGACCCTTTCAACGCCTGTCGTGCGTCTGCCAGGCAAAATGTGTTCTTCGGTGCACACAGCAGGCAAGCATCTTTCTAATGCGCGCAGCATTCAATTCAAAATATGTATAAGCTCAACAAGCCATGCGCTGGACGCGCTGGTACTATCACGATCGAAGGATTCTCCTGCCTCCTGCCTTTACTAGCTCGTAGCCGTTCATCCATGGTATACCCGAATGTCCCGCACATTCGGATGCCAATAATGTGTAGACCTCTTATGTCCACGAACTGCATTTCGGTGCCCTTTCCGTGTTCCGATGTTGATTCTTCATATTCTAATGTTCATTTCCCTCACGCCAATGTTGGCTTCTTGTACGCTAACGTTAGGTTTTCATAGTCCCAGCCAACACACCCGGCCGTGGCGTCTTTCCCTTGTAGCTGTATGTCGCCAGCAGCTTCTTTCCAGTGTCCAGATGGCACCCGCCTGCCAAGCCCCGGTTCATGTGTGCGGCGCCACGGACCTTCATACACGGTTCCCCCGTCGCACGGCATGGTGCTGCATTGTAGAGCCTTGGCGTGCCACGATCTCTATACATCTGATGCATGCACTCGTACACGGTACAAACAATCTATACATATATACGATAGCATAAGCCATACAGTGTACAATTTCTGCCCGCCGCCGGCCACCGCAACGCTCTCCAAATGTGCATGTGCCGTCTTTTGCGTACATACAACTCAGGTCCAGACGCAGTAAGTGTATACATATCACTCTGGACGTTTGTTATATCCTTGAGCTGCCTTTGGCTCCGGGCCCTCGTCCGTCCATACACTATTACACACCAGACCCGTCGCGCGCGTATGAAACTCTATACGCATGAGAATTCCTAGCCGCATTCGGACACGCGTGTTCCTGGTATATGGCTATACGACGCATTCAATATGACGAGCTCACAACTCCATGCTTGTTTATTCAGGTTTACACTCTCAGAACTTAGATCATGTATTTTTGTCCCGACCGGGTCTTGCTACAGATATGATAACGTCACTACCTATTCGCCACAGTCACATTGCAAACTTTAACATGTACACATTTTGTTATTGATGAAAATTAGATGAAAGGCACTGGGTATGTTAAAGATTTTCCTACTGGTAGAATGGGAACCTAGTGGACTCCTTCAGCGCTTCAGCTTCAGCGTCCGCACTGTTTTTTGCAGGTAGCATAGGTAGTCTCCCGATGTGGCAGACTGGATGACTCATTCATGATAGGCAAGACAATCGATTCGTCTACGTCTAAGTAGCCTTATCGAAGGTAACTCACCCGCGACAAATCAGCAGTGTGAGTATAGAGTGCAAATATGCATCACTCACTGCCACTTTGTACGCTGCCCCTTACGTGCGAACAGCAATACACCGCATACTTACAAGGTGCATACATCAAGCCGGCCGCTGAAGCCTGACAAGGAAATAACTTGATGGTGCCACTGTCAACGAAAGCCCCTCGTGCGACACCAGGGGACCTCAAACACCAGGCTCAGGAGCAATCGGAGCGCAGAACGCCAGGTCTGGCGTTCAACGGACAAGTAGCGTTGGTGCCAAAGTTGAATGATGCTGTTTGAACAGCGTAGCGGATCGGCGCTGCCTTCTCCCCCTATATCTTGCGTGTGTACTTGTAGTTTGTTCGACGGGAACCATTGAACCTGAGTTGACTTGTTTCATCGTACTCAGAGGACAGCCACAACTTCGGAGGGTCTAGAAATCTCCTTAACCCGTTGTTGTTGCGAATGACATTGCCGCAAGGACCTAGCTTTGCTTTCACTGCAGCGGGACTGGCATGTAACTCACTGAGCGCTAGGTACATAGATATGCACAATTGAATTTTTGCCGATACATGCAGCATGGGTCAGGATGGGATCGGTGCGATCGCAAGAAGGTGTAACGTTTGGACTTTGGACACGCATGTAGCGCGCGCATGCCCGAGCTTGTGACCTGTCGGTGGTAAATGTCATATGTACTAAGTGCGTCCTTCTCATACGCGTCATCTGCGAAGAGGAATGAAATGCCATGTCGTAGACAAGCGACATTTCGCCCGTCATGGCGGAAGGGGGAGGATTTCGTACAGCCTAAGCCACGAGACAGACACGCGAACGCGGTCAAGCCTTCTACAGCTGACGACGAGCATATAAGTCGTATGGGCCGTTCCGCGAAGACGAGGTGTCAACGTAGCAATCGACTATGGGCCTTCCCAACGTCGACCACAGCGATTCTCCGCGGGAGCGATAATACGCTTTGGTCGATGCTCGATGAATCGATGATACGCTGACATGGACATGACATTAGACCAAAGCATCATACTTGCTGCACACCTGTCTGCAATGATAGTGCATGCCACCAATTTCCCTTTCTATCGATCACGTTCTAAAGTGGCCAACAGTACAACAGTGGCCAGTCAGAGTCGACGTCAAATCACTGAGCGCGAAGATATTAATGTCAGTGCATTGAGTTCGCGAAATACATTCATACGGCTGCGAAGAACATATTGCTCCGCATTGAATTGATAGTAGATTATGAAGCCAACTCATGGGAGAAACTTCCACGCCATCCATCACGCCAACGCTTCAGCAAAGCGTTCTGCGGCGTCCCGCAATGCGTTGGTGTCGTTGGAAGTCCTGATCGATATATGTAATTAGTCATGAGGCCAAGCAGAATAAACTGGTGCAGCCAAACATAGAATTGGTCGGCCATGCGTGGAAGTGTCGGCCGCACGATGTAGAATGAACAGACATCGGCTGCGAGTGTATTCCAACGCAGAGCACGAACACGACTACGCAAGCGATAACCGTCACATGCATGACAACGAGAACAAAAATCGGGAATATGATACGATGAAACGCGATCACACTCACCATTCTGTTTCCAACAGCACCTCCTCTGCGTCGTCCGTCTCCAACCCGATATCGACGCTTTGCAGGAACATGTACACGTACTCAGCGGTTTCGGCACGTACCTGTTGCAAATGTGATAAAATCAGAATTCAATCCGCAATATAATCGAATCGCACGATACGCGGCTGAGGCAAGGCAGGATCATGGTCAAGTGGTCAGCGCCGCACACACCGGCGAAGCACGATCCCCGCAGGAGTTCGAATAAATGAATAGACGGGTATATATGGGTTTCTAGCCCAATGAAGTAAATTATGTGCGTATCAAGATTCATCAGCCAACACATATCAGGGAGCTAGTCCGAGGACAGGAAAGTCTAGCCGCATGAGAAACAAGTGGCAGCAGCGAGGACAAAGGCAGCAACATAAAGTCTACGCAGACTCACATGGGGAAATTGGTGCTGCAAAAACGTGCATAGCGTCTGTACACAACTCGGGCGAACTGTTTTAAAACGCATGAGGTCTACAACTCTAAGAAAATGTAGATCAGCTAATTGAATACCGCGGAGAAAAAAATACATGTGCAACGGGTCAGGTGCGAGGCCAATGCAGGAGACGAAGCCCACAATGGAAGTCTGAGATTGCGAAAACGTACAATTTCATGCTTTCAACAACCCTTTGAACGCTTTTCATACGGAGAAGGTTGCGTGAGGCGAGCGCGTGCATGGATCGAAGACTTTCCGCCCCAAAAAAATCACCACAAAGAAGAATGAATTAAATTCAGTCAGATCGATAAACAGCAAATATGCGATATGAAAAAAGCACCTCTCAACACCGTCGGATATTCCAACCAGGGATGTCAGGACATCCGAAGTCAGCAAGGCATTCAGGGTCTGCAACACGGGCACGAAGATAAAATTAGCGGTGAAATGCCGCGTCCCACGCTCCAACAGGTCTCGCGTTAAAGCAAGTAACGTATATCGTTGGCCCGAGGGTAGGCCTGATGCGCCAGGTTGCGGGGCGCAGATGCTGCAGGGCAAAGTCCTCGCGTAGGCTACGAGACTGTTACCCACAGGCCGGTGCTGAGTAGAAGGTCAGTTTGAAACAAGTTCAATGTGAAGCCGCAGCAAAGGATCCTACCGTTGAACCCGTTTTGCTTCCCATTGCCAGAACCAGCCCCGTCAACACTGGTTCTCTGTAGCGCGCGACGTCGAGCAAATACACAGCTTTCGGATATATAAACCTGCTTTCCGACCAAGGTATCTTTTCACTATGAGAAGCGCACGTGTGAGCTTGCATGGCCATTGACGCCTACGTCCATGAATTCTCACCCTGAAAAGAGATCCCTCAAATATGTAGACTCTTCAATCATCCACTGTATCCCTTCAGGAATGTCAGGCGCGGACAGATCAAGGAGCCGGAGAAAGCATGCGCCAGCCTCCTGTCGTACGTTGTCGAGCCGTTCAACACCCTGTTTCAATATTCCCCCAATAGCGGAGTGGTATCTTTCTGGAGGTAGGTACTCCGCAAACGTGGCAATTTCGCTCGCGTGCTCGATCAGCTGTTCAGAGAGCGATGCGAGGCCCTGCACACAGACAGTGCGAATCCATGAGCCGACGTCGCCCCGCTCGTCCATAGAATAGTCGTTGAGACCATCCATAAGCGCGTTGTACATCGTATTGAAGATTGTTGGTGATATGTCTGAAGTAGAAATATGATGTTGAGTCGGATCTGAAAAGTGAAAACACAAGCGCGTACATGAGGACAAACGATTTATACTTGTGGTCACGATTTTTGACATGGCTGTGTAACACGTCCGCCGCGCCTCTACATTGAATTTAATGGCAGCCTACACAATGAAAGCTCAAAAGAGATACAAAGGAAAATGTGAGGTACTTGCCGTTGGCTTCACATGTGCTATAATGCAGTTCAAAGCGTCCTCCAGACCGTTGTCAAATAGATCATATCGTAGCATGCCCAGCATTCGTCCGAGACTTTGTTGTACGACTGGGGATGCGGCTTTCAATTCGCGGATCAACGTAGATACCACTGTAACAGTCAGTCTACGAACATGTCAACAAAAACCTTCACATATCTCTTCACGTCGGACTTGCAATCGGTCAGTCCACTAACGGCGGCCATGGCCATGGCGCTGGCTTCTTGCACGGCCACAGACCGATGCTTAAGACCGTAGTCTACTATTTGTCGCCAATGGCCCGGTACAGTTGACTGTCCCGCGGCTCGGATGTCGGGAAGCGTAATGGTACGAGCGATGAAAACGCAGCTGGCAGAAGTGACCATTTCATTGCGTGGACCGATAATTACTTTCAGAGGCACCCGGCTGAGCAGCGCGAAAATCTACGGCCAGGGTATCGAGGAGTGTCACGCGATAAACAATGCAGGTGATAGTTACCTTTCTCAGAATGTTGTCGAGATCATTTCCTGACTTCGCACGCCTGTAAGCAACAGCCAGCTCTGCCAATGCGAGTAAAGCGCCGTGAATATCGGTGTTGTCGGTAGATTCCAGAAGTTTTGTCTGAAAACAATTCTCAGCGGCGTTTATTTGCGATGATTGGACCCTTGGACTGACAGTCCGGACCAGCATCTCTGGGCCCAATACATCTAGGTCGGCTGCACATATGAGCTGTAGAGACTCCGATGCTAGGGTGCGTATTTGAAGGTCCCAATGGCGCAAAGTCACGTCTAAAAGATGATCGAAAAGGAAACGGCGGTATTCCGGATGCCTGTATCGCCCAATAAGTTAAGCGCGCCCACAGCTCCGTCAAGGAGAGGAAAACTAACTCGGCTACCTGCGCCGCCGCAAATAGGAATGCGTTTCGGCGTATGCTAACGGCGTAGAAGTCCGTCTTGCGAAGAACATCAATTCCATGCGGAAAGAGGCCCTACGTGAGAAAGTAATTAGTCCACGCACTTCGTGAACAAAGAAGACAAACCGTTCTGCCAACGTGTTCTTGGAACGCTGCACTCGCAGCGCGACGGACGTGGATTTCACGATCGTAGAGCGCGACCGTCACCAGGCAACGCGCGAGGTCATGGGCGTAAGGGACGAGGAGTGTCGGTTCCTGCGATCGCGCCATTGCCCATAGGACGTATGACGCCGCATCACGGACGTTAGAACCGATTGAGTGTGCACCCTTGCGTACATCGAAATACAATGCCTGAAAGTGACACTAATTGGACACTGTGCGACGACGTACGACGGAAAAGTGACCTTTGACATCCATTCCATAAGTTCAGGTATTTTTGTAGGGCTGAAAAGATCGCGACGTGCAATTTCTGCGCAAGCCAGGCAGGCACCGTGCCATGTAGCTTCAGCGATCGCAGGGACATCGTATAGACTCGCCGTGGCGACAGAGTGGATAGAGAACAGGCTTAAAATAGTCTCAAGGACCTGTTCAATGAAGTCGGAAGGTAGGCGCTCGCATATTCGTGCAACACCTTTAGCGGCAGAGTAGCGCACGATGGTGTCCTGACGACGGTGAATTCTGCATGAGCATAGGCATGAGGAGGTGAAATTCGTGACACAAAACCTTATCTTGCAGAGATGAAAATAGTTGCTCCAGGACGATCTCCACGGCTTCTGGGACGTCGGACTCTGTATTCGCGGCAGTATGTGCTTTTACGAGAGCTCCATCCAGTGCACGGCCTCTTCTGCGAGGCGCCGTCCTCGCTGGGAGGAGACGTAATCCAATACGGCTGATGAGCTTCGTCTTGAGTTTGCGTGCTAGTGTGTTGCTGAGGAGATTAGGAGACGCGTCCACGGATTCCACTACTGCAAAAAGCTCTTGTTCGACATCGCGAATCAGTCTTTCCGATCCGAGCCTTGTCACTTCACATAGGACTTGCAGAACACCCATAGACTATCGATGAGTGATTGGAAAGACGTGCAACTCTCGCCTATTATAAGTTCATACCGTGAAAATATCAGTCATCGATGCCGTTGCAACGCGTACGAAGGAGTGAAATCGGTCGGCCATATCTGTTCTATATCATGACTTGAACAAAAGCATATTGTACAGCTGCGTCTCTCGTACCGTATGTAAAATCGCGACAGGAGGACCGAGGCACTCTCCCTCTCTAGTCCGGATTTACCCAGATACGCTTTACCCAAAGATTCTATCGCATCGGCAGTCTGTTCTTCGCGGCCCTCCTCGTCAAACTGTGCCAGACTGAAGGGAAGCATGCAAATCAACGAGCCCCACAGAAGTACTACATATCTCAGACACCAAAAATCGAGGTCCCCAGGGATGGATTCCATATATTCTAACACGGTCATCAAGTCGGACACCTCGTGAGGAAAGAACCTGGCTGCAGGTGGCGTGAGCTTGAGGCCCACAGGAAACAAACTGACAAGTCCTTACTAATGGTCTTGTATCCTCTAAGCTTCACATATGAATAAAGCAGACACGCTGTGGTCTGTACTTGGGGCGTGTGACTCTTGCTAACTGCATAGGCCCGTATACATCTAACAACAGGAGGTACTAAATGATCAAGGAAAGGATCAAGGAGATAAGATTGCTCTTGGTATTCGTTTAACTGAAATTTGGATGTGAGATACCAAAGAAAAAGAAGCAATAATATGTACGCACGATATTAGAAAGATTCTGCAGCTTGTTCGTGCGTTGTTTCTCATCATCGATGCCGGAGAGAAGTTCATGCTGGGTAGTACGAAAATCGTCATACTTTTCGAATGAAGCATACAACTTTGATTCCACAGACTCATCCATATCGTGGAAAAGCGCCAGACTGTACGGCTGAGCAGATACTTAGCCTCAGTGGTGTCCGCACCGTTGGCAATGGGATCAAAGTTTGATCAAACTCATGCTTCCGTACGGTTTGACTCACGGTGATCGGCTTTGGGAAGTGATCGCCGTCTACCACAACATGTATCGTAAACTTATTTTGGTCGAAAATGGCCTTCTTTCTCATTTTTCTACAAGATATCATGCAAATAGGTATGAAATAGTTTAACTTTTGCGAAAATACATAGTAGCCAAAATCAATTGTATTTTTATTATATCCAATGTGGACAGTGAATTAATGATGTGTAATCCTCAGATTAACCTCAGCAGTGATACGAGTGCTTACTTATATAAACAGCCCAGTGGTTCGCATTTGAACCATGGAATTGGCAAATTAAACTCGTCGAACGGAGATGAAAACTTGGATGAACGTCTCACAACCTCCACCAGGTAGCGTTCCAATCTAAACATGTATTGCTCAATGTCATGACTATGTACGATGATGATTTAACGCGTTCAAAAAGCCAAACGTCGACGGTCATGCGTCAATAAGCTTGTCATCTGTGACAGTGGTATCGGTGTTAGTCGCCTTCTTCGCGGGCTTGCGACCGTAGAACTCGGCGATAATCTTTGGGTTGATGCGATTCAATTGTTCCTTCGGGAAAATACGGAGGAGTGACCACGCGAGGTCAAGCGACTCGAAGACTGTCCGTGATTCATAAGGGCCTTGCGAAAAATTTGTGGATCAGATGCTGGCGCAGATAGGCAGGACAGGGACTTGCTCACCTTGACCGACGAACTGTTGCTCGAACTTCTCCAAGAATTCGAGTGCGAGTTTGTCCTCCGACGACAGCGCCTCTTCACCAACGACAGCCTTCATAGCGGCAGCATCGCGACCAATGGCATACTTGGCATACTGTAAAATAAAAGGCAGTGTCACGACCCAGGGTTTTCACGCGATCAAAAAACGCACAAGCTGGTTGGACACATCTCCATGATCTTTCCTTGTCAGCTTTTCGCCGATAGCACTCTTCATAAGACGCGATAGTGATGGAAGAACATTGATGGGTGGGTATATCTGTCGGTTGTGCAGTTGACGGTCAACGAAAATCTGACCCTCCGTGATGTAGCCTGTCAGATCAGGAATGGGGTGTGTAATATCTAGACAACGGCGTGAAAAACAGCGCAAAAAATAAGCAAAGAAAAATATGGCGTCGTACCGTCATTCGGCATGGTCAAAATGGGAATTTGCGTGATTGAACCATTTCGGCCCTGGACACGACCGGCACGCTCGTAGATCGTAGACAAGTCCGTGTACATGTAACCGGGATAACCACGGCGACCGGGCACTTCCTCACGAGCCGCAGAGACCTATCAGAAATTTTTGAGTACCATTTCATTGTCATGTTTACGCTCTCTGAGTCACCTCACGCAGGGCATCAGCATAGGAAGACATATCCGTCAGGATGACGAGGACGTGCTTTTCAAGTTGGTAAGCATAATACTCGGCAGTGGTCAAGGCCAGGCGTGGAGTGATGATACGTTCAATTGTAGGATCGTTCGCCAAATTCAGGAACAATGTAACACGATCGAGGCTACCATTGGACTCGAAGTCCTCCTTGAAGAAGCGTGCTGTCTCCATGTTCACACCCATAGCTGCAAATACGACCGAGAAGTTGTCCTCATGGCCATCGTGCACGTCCTTCGTTGGACGCTTCACAAGACCAGACTGCCGCACAATTTGTGCAGCAATCTAAAAGAGAAAGGGGGGGGGGGGAATTCATTCTTCCTGAAAGCACCACAACGAGGCGGGAGATGCGCTCACTTCATTATGAGGTAGACCGGCGGCGGAGAAGATGGGGATCTTTTGACCACGCGCAATGGAGTTCATGACATCGATAGTAGAGATGCCCGTCTGGATCATCTCTTCGGGATAGATGCGGGAGTACGGGTTAATGGGGGAGCCTGTGGGACAAGGGAGAAGGTGCAAGTCGCTATGAGCCGCTTACAGAACGAAGCGCAAGAATACGGACCGTTAATGTCGAGGTAGTCCTCAGCGAAGACTTTAGGGCCTTGATCGATCGGGTTACCGGAGCCATTGAATATACGCCCCAACATGTCGTCAGCGACCGGCAGCTTCATGCTACTTCCCGTGAACTCGACATGCGTGGCTTTCACGTCAATACCCGAAGTGCCTTCGAACACCTGGACGATCGCCTTCTTTCCCTGGACTTCGAGAACCTGCCCCCCACGCTTTGTTCCATCAGGGAGCGTTAATTGAACGATCTCGTTATATGAGGGGAACTGGGATCGTTCAGCGAGTTAACCGGTAAGGATGGAAGGTTTTTCTACCTTGACGTTATCAAGCACGACGAGGGGGCTTGACAAGGAGATATGAGCATACAGGACAGACGAAAAATACTGCTATTCCCCAATTACCCGTTGATAGCTGAGACAGTTCGGTAATCTGTGAAAGTTGTGAGAACGTGAACCGAACGCGCCAAAGCAATTTGACGTGCCCAAATGAGGCTGTACGCGGTACTCTTTGGTCACTGCAGCAGCGTTAATTGCCGCCAATTCGCGGTCGTTGAGTCGGGCGTCCTGCACCATCTTCAAAATCAGTGACGGCAACAATTGTGGGACCAGTGAGTGCGACGGTGGTGTCTAGATCTGGTTGATAGCACGATGACCGGAGATTGACACTTCAAATTGATCGCCGATCATACCTGACTCATGACCGTACGTTCATTGTCGAGTCGATCTGCGCGTCAAGGTGTCCTTTTCCTCGTGTTATCACACAATCAAATAAAACGCAAACATGTCGCCGCACGATGTCGATCGCCCTCGAAAACGCCGTAGAATCGATACGATTAGCATAGACTGTGTCGAGGACATGGCCGCCGACATCGACCTTGAAATACGTATTAACGAGCGTATTGCAAAGACTATAGATTCTCGCATCGCTTGGGCTTCAATACTGAAGGAATCTCTCGAAGCTACTGAGTTAAAGTCTAGTGGTGGCGCGTATCCTCAGTTCCAAGCTGTAGCGCTCAATGCTCTGCAAGCCGTCGAAGAACCATCGCGTATGCTCCTTGACCATCATCCACCTCCGGCGCTGGGAAGGGTCTTGCCAGATGCTCGTACGCCCAACAGTGCTCCTCTCGCAAGCAAGCCTTCGCGTCCAAAATTCCTGTATTGGAACTCACCGGAAGGCCTAACATGCATTTTACGATGCCCGGAGTGTGCTCGTTCTTCGTTCACTACTTTGCAGGGACTGCTCAATCATGGACGTTCGACTCACAAATTCGAGTGGCTTACACATGAAGACTGCATACAGGCGTGCGCGGTACCGCACGAGGAGCTCGACGTCAGTGTGGGTGTCGAGGTCGGCGGTGGTACAGCCGGTGTTCGCCCTGCTTTGCAGTCCATTTTCAAGATGGCTGTTGAAGAGCGACAGATTCGTGAAGCATCCGAACAGGGATCGCACATTTCTCGCACTCTCGGAATTCATGACGAGACGCCAGCGCTCGCCCCCTTCTTAGGGAAGGAGGTGCAAAAACGTGACATAAATATCTGGGGCGAGGAAGAAAATGTTGATATTGACACCATGGGAATGCCGACTCTGCCATTGCACAAGTGGGAACGTCCGCACAGTAAACGGGCAGAGCGCAATGTCGCGAACGGTCTTGCGGATAGTGTACCAGAAGGATATGCTCCGCTGCAGTCGCTCTCTAATGTTACACCGTCCGTAGGGGAGCCTCAGGACAGCAGGTTCCACTTCACTACCCGAGTCGTCATATGTGACTGGAGCAAGTTCATTTTTGAAGGTATCGACATAATACTGGCACATCTCTTCTGTACCAACTCTGCAGAATAGAGCAAAGACATCAATTTGACGGACATACACACAAATGGATGGTATCGGTAGAGGCGCCTTCGTATGTAAGTCAAGTTCCTGATAATACTACACTTTTCTCATCTGCGTTATATGACCACCAGAGCCGCGACATCACGACTGTTCTAGAAAGTGTAACTGTTTCTAATGCGTGGGAGCCCGCATCCTTCGAGGCGCGGACAACCACCAGCCCCCCGTTTGTCGTCGTCGGCACCGCCTCGAAGCCCTTCCTTGCTAGTGTCATTCTCACGTTCTGTCCTTCCCGCAGAGAAGTCCAAACGCACGAGCTTGAGCACTGGGTTCGACTTCCGACCTCGCGCACGCAATACGTAACGCAAGGTGAGGAGCAGATCATCGACATCGACTTGGACAAGACGACAGTCTTGCGTCCCCCGATGCGCAATACTTCCTGCCGTAATCATCGAGCATTGTGGGATGATGATGAGCTTTTTGGTGCTAGTTGCAACCACGATGCAACAGCAGCTGAACAGGCTTTGCTTGCTGCCACTGAGGGCGACCAGGAGTCAGAGAGCTACGAGCTTGTTCTTGAATCGCTGCTGCCGCGTTTCCCATTAACGATGCAAGGTTTGTGACTATGCGGACTTCAGGGAAGCCAAATAGTGATTGTTATGGTTTAGACTTCAAACCAACTGCCTTGGGCAGGAAAGCAAGGGCCGTGAATCGACGACCTCATGTGCCGTATATGGTCGTCGATGACCTTGAAGCCTTTAGCCAAATGGTAATGGGTCGACAGCAAGCTATCCAGGTATGACCGATGATACGTCTATTTCCGTTCGTCTTGTTTCATTTTTGTTCCAGTGGGGACGCGCCAAAGCGTTAAAGGACGAGTACATGAAGCAGACTTCCAACGCAGAAGCGGCCTCAACTGTCCCGCTAACGACGGCCGACGTCCTCGTTTGGCTGCGTGATGGAAATCCATTCGTGAGAGACACTGCTGCTCCGGAAGCGTTAAACACCCCGTCAACCCCACAAGTAGTCGCAGTTGATGCTCAGGACTCCGTTCGTTCGTGGTGTGCATTTTGCGGCATGCAGAGTCTAGCGCACCAACTGTATGAATCACGGCCCGACCCAGATTCATTGGAATCCATGGTCAAGGCTGCCGCCACATCTACGGCAGGTGCAAGTTCGGCAAAGGAGAGCGGTTGTCCAATTGTTCCAGTATCGCACCAAATGACGCAGATGCCTATTTTCAACGTCATGCCCGTTCTGCGCACGGTCATCCCACCACCAGCCACAAAACCCGATGTCACTCACCATCTGGATATGGAACCGCATGATATTTTGGCTGTCGCTAACCCCGCACTAACTGTCGCCATCCAATCCATTATCGGGAGTATAGCGCTGCCACATTTCCCGCCGGCATCCGACCGGTTTGCGAGCTTGGAGGATATGGCGAGTCTCGCGCCCTGTGCGATCCTCGCGCTCGCGCTGCGATCTTTCATCTGTGCACTTGTGCAGGGCGGACTTGATGTGAATTTCCGCCATCTTGAAGCCCTGAAGAACAAGTGTGTCGCACTGGGTGCCAGAAAGGCAGGTCGCCGGGCGACGAGTGCTGTCCCAGATGTTGGCGAGCGACTGCTGACCCCTTCGCAAATCATTCGCGGCGTCGTGCTCCGCGGATGGGACACGAATGTCGAGACGTCGAGCACAGCTATATTCTGTTGTCTTGCGCGCGTCGGTATCTCCGCGACCTCTGCGTCTCCTGCAGGATTGGGTCAACAAGACGTCGAGTCAGTAAAGCAAGAAACAACGTGAGACTTGTTTCCTGCAAGTGCGGCTATCACATACTACATATGTATGGTTGTTTTTTTCTGACGCACATAGTTCTCCAGCCATTTTACTCTATAATTAATCTTCGAACAAACAGAAAAGGAATAAACTTTACGGAAGATTCTTGCCCTTGTCGACTTGTACATTATCTCTGTACTATTTGAGCTTTTTCCAACTGAGTACTGAGTGGACAATCGATTCCTGCACTGCCACATGCCCTTGCGGATTCGATTGCTGCCGACAGCTGAACGTCCGCCCTCGTGTCTGACTTTGCCCCTTGGTGTCCTCCAATTTCTCGATTGACGATAAATGACCGGACTGACCAGGGTTGCTGCACACTAACTAGACCATGGCCTCGAGCTCGACACGCGCCGGGGAGGGGGAGACGATCATAAGAATAACCTGTGCGTTTACGATACGATTTGCCCCTCGCTTGGTAATCGTTGACGCTGCTCGACACAGTGTACAGCGCCAACGGACTCGTTAAGAGAGACCTGCTGAGCCTGCCGGACTGCTTTGCCAATGTCACGGTCGATGCGACGCAGACGCACATGACGGATGTTTCTCGCAAGACGCTCTCGCCGACTTGGAACCAGCACTTCGATCTGTCAGCTCCATGCTCGTTCGTGCTGACATTCATTCTGACATCCCGTTAGCGTCGTCAAGGAGCACTCGACAATACTTGTTCAAGTGTTTGATTACAAGAAATTCAGGCGAAGAGATCAAGGTGCGTCCCCGCATACCCATGAATTACTTAGTAACTGATTGATGATCCCTCTTGCATGGTTATCAATCCGTTACAGGTTTCCTTGGACTCGTCAACGTTTCTGCATCTCAAGCACTCACCTACACAAGGCAGTCCAGTGGTTCGTGCCGACTTACGTTCCTCCGCAAGCTCTGCTCATCGATCGACAGGTATCATCACGCTTGACTTGTGCATGACCAGCAATAGTTTGGCCGTGACTGGTAAACTGCTTCTTGCTTTCTCCATACCATCTACTGCCCCTCCATCACCAATGGCCGACGCCAGCGCACAGTCGTCTCGGCTGAATGCCAGTGGATCACATCGGTCCAGTGTCACGCCATCCATCCGTTCGGCCGATCGCCCACGAACACACGCCGGTATCCTCGAGGACGAGGGCCCTTCATCCTCCCTCGCGGTGCCAACGCTACGAGCAACCTCCAGTCAGCTGTCATTAGCACAAGCGCAGCCCAACCGATACTCCACTGTCCCCGACACGACAGTTCGTCCACAATCCACCAATCCACCACGAATGTTGGACGATGACATGGGCGTACCCCTCCCTTCGGGCTGGGAACGGCGCGTCGATCCTCAGGGCCGTACGTACTACGTCGACCATAATACCCGCACCACGACTTGGCATCGTCCGCAACCTCATGGACAGACACAGAGGCCTGCAGCGACACGCAACTCCATGGCAGTCTCACCCAGTTCTGGTCAAGGCGAGTACGTTGATGTCCCCCTCCCGCTTGGCTGGGAGGAACGTCGGACGCCTGAGGGTCGCCCCTACTTCGTGGACCACCATACACGTACGACAACATGGGTTGACCCACGCCGAAACACGGCTATTCTGCACCCTAACCACGCCAGCGCTACTACTGCGACCGCGAACTTAGGACCGTTGCCCTCGGGCTGGGAGATGCGTCTCACATGTGAGTGTCACAACTTTAGTTGGTAACTTGTTGATCGTGACTTCTTCTCCACAGCCACCGGACGTGTTTACTTCGTTGATCACAACACACGGACAACTGCGTGGGATGACCCGCGCTTGCCTAGTACCAATGACGAGAACGCTCCCCAGTACAAGCGTGATTACCGACGAAAGGTCATCTACTTCCGTGGGCAGCCTAAAATGCGGGGGCTGCCAGGGAAGTGTGACATCAAAGTGCGCCGGTCAAATGTTCTTGAGGACAGTTTTGCAGCAATCATGGCGCATACGCCAGAGAACCTGAAGAGGCGACTTATGATCAGCTTCGAGGGCGAAGATGGGCTCGACTACGGTGGCGTCTCCCGCGAGTGGTTCTTCCTCCTGTCACACGAGATGTTCAACCCCAGTTATGGGCTGTTTGAGTACTCGGCGCATGACAATTACACGTTGCAGATTAACCCGGCGTCAGGCATTAACCCAGACCATCTCAGTTACTTCAAGTTCGTCGGCAGGTGTTTAGGACTGACGATATTCCACCGTCGATTCTTGGATGCGTACTTCGTTCCCAGTTTTTACAAGATGATGCTTTCTAAACCGATGGCGCTGCATGACCTGGAAAGCGTTGATGCGGATCTGCATCGCTCGCTGGTGTGGATGTTGTAAGTGTCGTCCTCCGCTCTCTGGCTGTCACCGTAGCAACTTATTTCTCTTTCCAGAGAGAATGACATCACCGATGTCCTCGACGAGACATTCTCTATTACTGAGGACCGATTTGGTGAACACATCACTGTCGAGTTAAAACCGGGCGGCGAAGACATACCTGTCACCGAGCAGAACAAGAAGGAGTATGTGGATGCTGTGGTAGATTATCGCATATCCCGTCGAGTCAAGGGCCAGTTTGAGGCTTTCATGGAAGGCCTGCTCGAGGTACGCATTTTGTTTGATTTTTGACTATTGCTCATGCCAGTTGCGAACAAAAAAAAGCTCATTTCCGTTGATCTCTTGCACGTCTTTGACGAGCGAGAACTCGAGTTGTTGATCGGCGGCATGTCGGAGATTGATATGTGAGTGCCGTCTGTTCCGCATCTGTAGTACTACTCTGACACTGTTACTTGTAGGGACGATTGGACTAAATTCACCGATTACCGTGGATACGCGAAGACAGACCAGGTAATTGAGTGGTTCTGGAAATGCATCCGCTCATGGCCGGCGGAACGTAAATCCCGCCTCCTACAATTCACGACGGGTACGTCTCGCGTGCCCGTCAATGGGTTCAAGGATTTGCAAGGGTCGGATGGCCCTCGCCGCTTCACCATAGAGAAGTCGGGCGATCCTCAAGGCTTGCCGCGCAGCCACACATGTTTCAATCGACTGGATCTTCCGCCGTACCAGGACTATCAGAGTCTTGAGACGAAATTGATATTTGCCATTGAGTACGTGGCTCCACTTCAAATTTTGAGAACTTGTGTAATTGACACGTTCGCATCGCAGGGAAACAGAAGGATTCGGTCAAGAGTAGCTCTGGACGGACAGTCGTGTCGTTCCGGTAACGCTTCCTCTTAGGTGTATATATATATGGACCTTCGAACGGCTTAGCGTCTTTACCTTCTTTCCCCGCCTTTCTTCGCCTTTCATTTAATTGCTCCCGTTTATTTCTCTTTTTTATTTGTGTCCTCTCGTGCATATCGCATGTGTTTATTCTATCTTAGGCTTTTTGTCCTTTCGTCGCCGCGTCTCATATTGTATATCGAGTCCTGTACTCCCTGTACTCATGGAGTGTAGTATACACCTGTTTTCGAACGCCCGGAGACATCTGGTAATGTCCAATTGAGCCACAAGTGGGAGAACGAAAAAAACACTTCGGATGAGAGACTTGTTGCAGGCCGTACATACAACTACACACAACTACAAAAAAAGATAGTTCGATCGAATCAGAACCGGACCAGAAAAAAAAGACAAGCGAGACAAAAGATGACAGGACAAATTATGTAACGAACGTGTGTGTGGGGTTTGTAGACTACGAATAAAATGTGGGTCAGTGAGTAGAATAACCTGACATAAATGTCGCACAAAATGACAGACGAGCAGTTGGATCGGTAGTAGTACATACAGGTGGGAAGTCGTCACACGAATCTCCAGTTGTCCACACGCACAAGCGAAGTGACCTACTAAGTACGGACGGGAACGGCCAGCAGTACACCCACGATAATCCATGAGATGAATAGTGCGATGATCGTCGACTTCATGACGATTTCCCATTGCCCGCGAACGACAATAGGACTATGAATCTGTGCAAAAACAAGAGTGAGAACCTTTGTTCTTTATATGGATGGAAAAATGAGTGTCGCATTACTTTGGTCAACGGACTGCCAAACGCCGGCACCGCCTGGATGAAGCTCAACCGCTTCTGGAAGGCCTTCGACTTCCAGTGGTGCGCCATCACAGGTGGCTCCTGCTGACGACATGACTTCTCGCCGCGTTCCAGCCACGAAGGCGACATCGTGTCTGCGTCTGCGCCACCCTTACCACCCGACATGACAAGCCATTTATTTGGCGCGACACACCAGCGCTGAAAACGCGCAATCAACGCCTTATATGACACGCCAGACGGCATTGCCGCGACTTCCGGCGGCTCAATGTAGAACGAGCCGTCCGTATGTGCTGCTCGGTACTGCGGCTCAGGACCGAGCAGGCGCCGTCGCATGGGCAATTGGTCGAAGTTGAACGTGCCCACATGTGAGGTTGGGGATGTAGGAGATATCGTCCTGTTCTTCTTCTTCTCATCCGCCGCGCTCTCATCCTCCGAATCCGAGGTCAAATCCGGGACGTACGGACGTATGAACGTGGCAGTGCGCGCGAAGGCCACGGAGCTATCGCACGCTCCATCTGCAGATACCATGGAACACTTGCGGTCATAATTCGCGATCGCACGTGCTGGATTGCCCGTTGCAGGTCCCTCGACGGGTTCTGCATCGTAGTAGGCCGGCGAAATCTGTATCATGTTGACGCGGTGACCTTCGTGCGAAGAGTACACGGATGAATCATCACTGTTCGACGACGAGCAAAAGGAGCGTGAGGAGGCGATGGAGGAGGAAGACGGACAGGGAAGATGAACAGGTGGTGGGGTCGGTGGCATGATGACAGGCCCCATAACCTCGATCGGGGATTGGTAGTGTTCGGGCAAAGGTTGCGGTTTCGATATCGGGGGCCGTGTAAGCTCAAATTTATGCAGCTGACGCAAATCGCCGAAGACATAGACGCCGACACATACACCGTTCAAGGCCGACAACAGTACGAGCAGGCCCATCCACATGCCTGGCAGCGCTGTTAATCGGAGCCATCGTGAATGCGCCGCAAGAGTGTTGTATATGAGCGGCAGAACACCTCCGAGGAGCGTGAAGAAGACACCGGCAATGATGCCACAGAGGACGCGGTTATTACCGACGTTGTTGTATTGTGCCGTCTAGAAAGAAACGATGAGCACCAAGAAGTCAAGGTCAGGGAAGTATACTCTTACCAAGAAATGCTGCAAGCTTTCTTGTAGTTGCTTTTTGGTCTCCTCGACAACAGAGTCGAACAACTCTGGTTCTGGGTGCGAACACGGATTCGACGAATGGAAGGGAGCGAGAATATGTGAGGGAAGATTGAGCTCGAACTCCGCATTGGGTGTAAAGAACGTTTGTTTCGCGCGCAAGTAAAACCAATCTAGTTGCGAAATCCTGTTGAACTTTTCGCCCTCAGACTCGAATCGACCGTTCGCCCACTCGCGGTGTTGCTGTGCATACTGCTTGAACCATAGAACGAAGTAACTTGAATGTATCGGCTGTTAATAGTCGGTAAAGGACAAAGGCTCGAGAGAAGGCTCACAGATTTTCGGGACTGTCTTCGACATAGAGCAGCCATTCCTGCATGTCAGAGCTTAGTTGATGTGCCGTGTAAGCGGCGACTGACTATTTTCTTACTTCAAAATCTTTCAATCCTAGACAAATGATCAGCACCATCACTATGCAAGCTACATCATAAAGTACCTAGAGGCGGTAAGTGCCGCGATTCCAAGACGTCGTCGAGTTGAATCTGATAAATTGGCGTTACTAGAGTAGATGTGACCCTTAAATCGTCATATTTGTCGATGGAAAACGTGCACCTACCAGAGCAAGATCGGACTTTCCCAACTGCGGGAGGCGGGTTACAGATTCGATACTGGACCGCAGTAGGACGACAACCCGTCAAGAACGACACGGCTGATAAGGACGTTAGAGCTCACAGGGAGGAGTACTAAGTTTCTGAGATGGACTTTGTAAGTCCTGGGACGAGACTGCTGCATGACCAGCGCGTAGCCGGGTTGAAGGGTGTCCCACTAGAAGAAAATACGGGCGAAGAAAGATGTCCCCCGCACACGAGACTGAGGTTTTTAGATTAGACGTAGGGGAATACATTGCTGTCAACGAAAGCCGAGTTACCTGCACGGCTGACAGGCTCATCTCGGCTATTCTTCTTGAAAGCTAGCTTGAGTTTCCACCACTTGGACGTGCAAGTCACCGGGCGGCAGACACAGAGATTTGCATCGAGCGGAGCTGCCCAAGCGGGAAAGACCAAGACAGGAGGAGCGCTGAAGGGAGCGACTCGGGCACAACGTTAGTCTGGCAGAGGAACACCACCAGCGACGCCAACAAGAAATCATATGTCATTTCTCGGGAGAAAAACAGTACAAGGAGGACAAGCTGAAGCGCTGACGATCAACCTGGAATTTAGACATAGACAGATAAGTAGATCGCCAACTCGACAACAGTACGCCGCGATTGGCTGTGCTGCAGGATTTGCAGCTTACCACAGCCCACTGATTGGCTTAAGATGAGGTCGAAGCCCTCATTGTGCATCTTCTGTGTGCTAGCGCCGGCTACACTCAAGGCAGCGCCTGAGCGCTCGTCGACGCGTGCCCGGACAAGACAAACGGTATGTTCTGAGAGGACAGTTCTGAAGTTCTAAATGCAATTTATCAAGGCGCTAGCCTGTGACAGCCTTAAATGCTGCGAAAGACAAGTCGGTGAACCTGGTTAGCGTGGCAAGACTTACTCTCTAAACTAGCTGCGCGCTACACTCGGTCTCTCAACAAAACGACACATATTTCATTCATCGGCGGAAGACAACATCATCCCATAGCGACGACACAACCGACAAACCAATATCCAGGATGACGAAGAGGTGAAGTACGGTGACACACCTTGCACGACAAGTTTCGGCTGCGTTATAAATCGCTCGGAATGTGTTAAGTATAAAGATTGGAGACTCGGAGCACCGGCCGAGCGAACACGGTTGCCGTGTCTTGAAGCAAGTCTTTTGTAGGAACGGATTTCCAAGAGAGGGCGTTCTACCTGTATGGTATAGGAAACAAGGACCTGGAACAAACTTTTTTTATCTTGAAACGAGAGAAGACTTACCATTCAAGTGACTGTGCGACACAGACGGGGGCAAGCTTGGTGTCACTGACTGTCATCCTGCGCCTGCCAGGAAAACCGTTCCTTGCCGACACCGTACACCCCGCTGTACTTACATATTCGGTGCATTTAACGTTGGTTGGCAGTACTGAAAGAATATTGGATCGGCCTTGGTGACTTTCACACTGTCCATACCGATAGCATTGCTAAGCTTTCACAAATGAGATATACCTACGTGCCATCGGCCGTTATCCGTGCATTTACCATGCCTTACAACGTCAAAGCTGAAGATTTGTGGGGCCATCCGTAAAAACGTGAAGGCGTGTCGTATAGCAGACGAAGACATTCCATTATGTTGCTTGTCGGACTAGTCAGCCACAATACCCAGATAGACACAGGAAGGTCTGCGAAGCACGATCGCTTCAATCTGCATGCCCGACAAAACGCCGAAATTGTGAAGCGACGAGCGCTGTAATCTCTCGTAAAAAAGATGTATCATCGCAGAGGTCAAGCAAACTCGACGCAAGGTTGAGCGCGGTAATCCACCATAGAAAATTGATGCTGGAGCTGGTGGACACCGGAGACCGAGTGTTCCTAAGTGGCGGCAGTATAACACAGACGACAATGTAATCCAGAACGAGTCCTCAAAGCAACAGCCGAATCAGCTTTGCACCATAAAAAAGTACTTCGAAACTGAAGTACTGAACACCGTGAGTTCGATGCCTCGCGCAAAGGCGCATCATCGTCGTTGCAACACAAGAGGCGCATGAGAAATTCAGTTGATGCGCCCGTCTCGCTTATTGATCGATTTGATTGATGGAGTGATGCTTCCGTAATCCACTTGCCGCCGTTGAACAGCTCACTGCGCACACACACTTTGACCATAACCACCATCATCTCTGTCGTCTTGCTTTCATTGACGTCGATACAAAATGGTGTGTTTGAATGGAGTTTCTCTTCTAAACCTGTCGCTGATGTTTCTGGCAGAGTACAGCTTGCAAACGCCGTCTTATACGCGACTTCAAGCGCCTGTCCTCTGACCCCCCGATTGGCGTGTCGGGCAGCCCGTGCCCCGACAACATCATGTTATGGAATGCGGTCATATTTGGTCCAGGTTTGTCTTTATAAGCATTTCATGTTCGCCGACAATTGATGCTTTTTAAGCGGACACACCATTTGAGGATGGGACCTTCAGGCTCCTGCTCACTTTTGACGAAACCTATCCAAACAAACCGCCCACTGTAAAATTCCTCTCGCGCATGTTCCATCCCAACGTCTACGCCAACGGAGAACTCTGCTTGGACATCCTGCAGAATCGCTGGTCTCCTACCTATGACGTCGCCGCCATTCTGACATCCATTCAGAGCCTGCTCCACGATCCCAACCCTAACAGTCCTGCCAACGCGGAGGCGGCGCAGCTATATCGCGAAAACATGAAGGAGTATGTGCGGCGCGTGAAGACGACTGTTGAAGAGAGCTGGCTCGACCCAGAAGAAAAAGCAGCCATGGATACCAGTCAGTGAGGCGGTAACAAGTTGCCCTATATCTCTGACTATCGGCGTTATTGGCCATGCGGACTTCAGTCGTGGATTTCCCCTCTATTTCGTGTTCTCTCGTACCCATCGACATGCATTGAATCTATCATTTTTGTACGTGTACATTCCCCTCACTGTAATCTATCAGTCCTTTGCTTTCAACGCGCGGTCCTTCCAGCGGGATCCTGCCATTCCGCTTTGGCCACTTTGACCATCAATGGTAAGTATCTACTGATCGCCTTGTCAAAAAATTTCCTTCGTGCGTAAGGCAGTCCAAATGTTCAACGATAATGGCTTCGCATGGTGCGACCACAGTGGCAACTGAAATCGGACCGTTGTCACAGCCCTCTATGTAAGTTGTACGCTTGTTCTTGGGATGCCTCCGTTCTTACCGTACTGGTTAATGCAAAGACCACCACACGACTGAAGTCAAAGCTAAAATTGTCAACGTATAAATGACGCGTTCGTCCCATGCGGCGAGGCGAGTTGGTTCTTCTATTCGCCATGGCTCTCTCGAGCAAGTCTTCTGATGACAGCCTCAACTCAGTCTCGTCCTACGCCACTGCGTCCAGCGCACTTTCTCCGCGCTACCCATTGTCACTGCTCTCAGAATATTTTGATCAATCTGATGCAAGTTCTTCCGCCGGCTCACAGACCCTCACCACTTCGTCGCACGCAAGCAAGTTGCTCTGTCCTTCAGGCTTCCTCCATTTGGTGGAAAGGCGCTGTGCTTTAGGTCCGGTGCTCGACGATGCCAATGCACCTGTTGAGGAAAAAACTCGAGCTGTCAAATGCTTTAGCGACGCCGTCATATCGGCGCTTCATACCTTTCTCGAAAACAAGCGCAAGTCCGAAGGCGTGGCCACCGCCGTAAACTTTGATCCTGACTTCGACGACGAGGATTCCAATGGCTGCATTGGGGTGGACAGCAAGAGGTTACCTTCGTGTATTTCAGTAGCGAGTCAGGAGGCCGTTGTCTATAAGATCGGCAAAGGGTTGTACGACATGCACATGTCGGTATCCCAACTGTTGATGCGGGTGGAGGCGGGCTATCCTTTGGAGGATGTGTTGCAGTGGCTGGACTCGACGCTGCAGCAGGTCATCGATGCCGGAGAGACGTACTGCTCGACTCTGCCTCAGTCTCGTCCCAACATGCTGGTGCGCAAGGCAACTCGGCCTCAGTCGTGTAAGTTTGTCGAGAGGATGAAGACGGCCGATTCTCCCGCAACTCAGGCATCTTTGTATTCCCAAGCCTCGTGCGAGATATCGTCTTCTGATAAAGTAAATGCTCCTCTACCTCCTGTCCAGCCTCCCAAACCTTTCCCAGAGCATATGCGCAAGGAAATCTCTCTATCTCACCCTCATGAGCAGTCCCAAGCTCGTTGGAAGCATATGTCATCGACTGCGGCAGCTATATTGAAAACCCCTTTGGAAGCATCTTCGGCGACCACTTCGAGGGCTGCTTCGCCAACGCCGTCGACAACTACATCGGGTACGCAGTTGGTAGCTGCTTCGCCCGCTTCCTTGCAAACGATAACAGCCGCCTCGGCTCCCCATACTCCACGCCTCCGTCGCATGTCAGCAATGAGCAATCTAAAGCACCGTCCACCAACTCCGATTCCCTCTGTACCGCAGGTCCCACCAGTGCCGTCTCAATACAGGGCTGGCTCGCCAGCCGTCACAAAATGCAGGCCAACGAGCAGTGAAGTGACGTACCAGCCGACCGATTCTATTAAATCGAACATTTCGGTGCGTAGCTTCGAAGGCGTTAGAAGTACGCTCCGCGAGTCAATGGCGCTGTCAGCGGAGGACCTGGCCAATTCTTACACTGCATTAGCGGACTCGACCCGCAAAGAGCTGCCGGCCAATATGGAGCTCGCCGACCTCGTCGACACCATCGTCGATGCGCACCTGGTGAGTGAGCATGAGTCCCTCGGTACGGACTGCGTCGCACAGTTCCTGCTCACCTTCCGCACGTTCGCGACGCCGAATGTTGTGTTCAATCTGCTCGCTGCGCGCTTCGCAAGGCATCCGTTACACAAGGCGGACCTCGCGCGAGCAGGCGTGCTCCGTGTCATGTTGCAGTGGCTCGAGCTTTTCTGGGTCTTCGAGTGGGACAACCAGGCGCTCGGCGACCTGCGCCAATTCTGTGACGGGCCGCTGAATCGGGCGCTTGCTGAGCCCAAGGGGTGCGTCGACCCGGCGGAGGCAGCGCGCTTACGTTCGCTGCTTGGTAGGCGACACCAGGTGCGCGGCTTCCGGGTGCAACGTCTGCCGCCCCCGCTGTCGTCCCCCATTTCCGACGTTCATGCCATGGAAATGGCAGATGCGCTCATGGCGAACAAGGATGCGAAGTGGGATGGCTACGGGAAGCTCTCGGACTCGCAGAAGCTGGAGCTCGCGCAGCACCTGACGGTCGTCGCTCACGAGCGAATCTCGCAGATGATGCGGGACCCCATGACAATGCTGTGTCTGGCGCATGACGACCTCGAGTTCGCGGGTGCGAAAGACAGCCTCCAGCAGTACTTCGGCTTCCAGCGCGGGCTCATGCTCCAAGTCATGGCGAGTATCATTTCTGAAAACAACACCAAGAAGCGCGCTGCGATCATGGGCGCGTGGATCGATATAGCAAAGGTGACTGCTCTTGCATTTGTTTCAATGTTGTTCGACTGACACTGTTGTTTACTTTATGTAACTAGTTGTGCGAGGAGCTCCGCAACTTTGATTGCATGTTTTTCATCGTCACGGCGCTCAACCACCACTCCATCTGGCGGCTGAAATTCACCCAGCTCGTGAGTTCTACGTCGTATGCTGACCGGAATATGTTAGCTTAGTAGACAAATGCAGAAGTTAACCATCACACAAAAGGAGAACTATCGTGACGTGAATGAACTCATCAAGGACGGCGCGATCTCGACTTACTGGCGCCTCAAAGACCGAGACACCCCGGACGACGCGAAGCTGCCGACGGTTCCTCTTCTCGGTAATTATAAGCTCCACCTGCCAATCTGCCGTGTGTGAAGTGAATGTTGACCTTTTGGTGTTAGCGGCCGTCCCTGCCATCCTCGTGCGTGCTGGCGAAAGCGTCTGCCTCGTCAAAGACCTGATCAACTGGAAATCAGCCCAGCGATTGGCGGAGGTCCATGATGGTGAGTGTGTATTGCCTATTTGACTTGATATGTAATATAAGCTGATTTGATCTATTTTTCTCAGAGATGCGCCGCTGCTACGACACACCTTACAAATTCCCGCCCTGCAGTCTCGCCATCCGCAAGACCGTGCAGCACCTCGTCACACCGATACGTCGCGAAGATGAGGAAGTGCTTATGGGATTTTATGAGTCGCAGAGGTAAGTAATCCTTCATACCTCACGGAAAGCCTCAATAAGCCGTAATTTTCAATGGAATAGTATCATCAAGGAACCCGAAGACTCGCTTTTGCGTCTCACACAGGCCACCGGCCGGGTTCCGGGCAATTTCAACGCGTATCTGCGTGTGCCTGTCGGGCGGCTCAACAAATATAAGACGTTGCCGCTCCCAGACAGTCGACCACTCAACAGACGTCGGCAGACGTCTGCAGAAGCGCGATAGTCGTCTGTCTATCTACCCTCCTACGTCTCCTTTTTTGTTTTATTTTGTTTTATTTTTACATGGATACTGTCTTCAGCGCGACAGATCGCGGTCTTCCACGCCCACTGTTCCCATTGATACCTTCCGGATTCTCTCCGTACCTTTTCTCCAACTTTCGAGGCGGTCTTCTTTCTACTGTGTAACCGCCGACACTTGTCTTCGTCACTCCTTTCACGGAAAACATGTTGGCCAAAAACGTTGTATCATAAGATCCTGTGGATTTTCCCCATATTTACGTTACTTGACGAATCTTACGGTATGTTTATGTACAATTCTATGAGTTAAGATGCTAATGAACATATGTACCGACGCTTCGAAAAGTCTCACTTCAGAATCTGAAGGTTCGATGACTCACGCCGGATGGGTACCTTACCTGAGCTATACAGTTCATCACGGCTTCTGCCGGCCGAGATGCCGAATCTGCGCGCGACTCACGCTATCGGTTGTCGCCAAATCGATCAAAACAGCCTCAAGACCGTCAAGATGGGTGAGTTATGCTGGTACGCTGCTGAGCCCATTAATTAACATCGACATGCAGCACGATACGCCTCCGCCGCCCTCGCTGCCAACCCCGAAAAAAGTACGTGCTACGTCCCCATAACGTCGTTGACGAGACGGTTGACGGAGTGTTTGTTTGGTGTGTGCGAATTAGCGTCCCGCGCAAAGGGCGAGTACCTGCGTACCCATTTCAAGAATATGCGCGAAGTGGCTGCCGCACTTTCCGGTGAATTTAAACGTGCAAATTTGGAATGATGGAGGCTTAACATGCGCGTCTTGTGTGTTTTTCAGGTCTTAAGCTGACCAAGGCCTACTCGTACCTCGGCGACGTCAAGGAGCACAAGCAGGTTATCCCTTTCCGTCGGTTCTCTGGTGGTGTGGGTCGCACAGCACAGGCGAAGGCTTTTAAGACCACGCAGGGTCTGCACTTGCGCCACCTTAATTTGCGATTGTTTGATTAAGTGAACTTTGGGGTATAGGTCGCTGGCCAGTGAAATCTGTGCAATTCATCCTCCGTCTCTTGAAGAACGCAGAGTCGAATGCGGATGCGAAGAATCTGGATGTTGAAGATCTTTACATCAAGAACATTGTTGTCCAGCAGGCGCCGGTGGGTACCATTCCATTCGTCAATGCTCACATGATGGAAGGGGCTCGTTCTTATGCCACACCGTGTCTTCTGTGTAGAAAACCCGCCGGCGCACGTACCGTGCTCACGGTCGCATCAACCCCTACCTCGGTCACCCTTGTCATGTCGAGGTGATCCTATCCGCATCTGAGGAGGAAGTTGAGAAGAGCACCGACAAGGCGCCGTCACTCTCGCTCGCCGGTCTCAACCGGCGACAGATTGCTCGTAAACGTATCGAGGCGGCCCGCGCCTGAGCATCGACCTTCAGTGGTTAACTTCGCCTTGTCTCTACGGCACGGCATTGGTCCTGTAGGCATATGTTCGCGCAGTACTGATAAGTGCACCTCATCCACATATGATTCCTTCACGCGCCCATGTATTATGTCTATACTAGTGAATGTTCATCTATGACGGCAGTGTGCGAGTGAGGTCTGTTGCGCCACTCTCAGGCGCGCGGGAAAAAAAAAACGTGCGTGTTTTTCTGTTCAAGTGACCAAGGGTTGCACGTTGTCAATCTTAGTGTTATGTAAGTTTCTTTTCGCTTCGAGTAGCGTTCTTTATGTAGTCTTCGACGGTCGGCGCAGCTGACCTCGTTAGCCCGTGCAGGGCTGTGAAAATGTAAGTTAACGATGAGCATGCAGCAGACCCGGGGCCGCGGAAAACTTACCGGCAACTAAATAATCTATGATTGTGGCTGATGTGCAGTTGCTGACGTGATAGAGGCGTAATCGCGCGTGCTGCTGTGCTCGGAACAACGGCAGTGAACGCCGGGGACTGTATCACTCTCGCTCGCCGGTCTCAACCGGCGACAGATTGCTCGTAAACGCATCGAGGCGGCCCGCGCCTGAGCATCGACCTTCAGTGATTACCTCACCTTTTGTCTGCGGGACGACATTGGTCCTGTAGGGACATGTTCGCACAGTACTGATAAGTGCATCTCATACACCCCATGTATCATGCCTATGCTAGCAAATGTTCAGCTGTAACGGCAGTGTGTGAGTGAGGTCTGTTACGCCAATTTCAGGCGTGCTGAAGAAAAAAACGTGCGTGTTTTTCTGGTCGAATGACCAAAGTTCCGTGAACGTTGTCAATCTTAGTGTCGCGTGAGGAACCTCCATGAGTGACGTAAGTTTCTTTTTGCTTGGAGTAGCGTTGCTTATGGAGCCTTCGACGTCGGCACAGTCGACCTCGTTGGCCCGCTGTTATCATCCCGTGCAGGGCTGTGAAACTTACTGTAGAGGAGCAGACGTAAAAGTTACCAAGGGGCTTGCAGCTGACCCCCAGTGAGAATCGTCGTGGGCCGGAGCTAACTCGGTCCAACCGTAAGGCCTGATCGGACTGATGCCAACCTGAGCAAACGACAAAATCAGTCGCTGCGTCAATCGCTCCTTCGACTGCTTCAATTGACTTGGATTCTCGCATTTTTTATTTTTGTACTTATGCGGAACGATTTACCCCCTATATGACGTAGCGTGAGGTGGCCGCCTGGGGTCCGATCAATCGATCAGACCCGCGCGATCGCGGCACGTCGGCCGAACTCGGCGCGCCTCGGCAAGTCACGTGACCTCGGCCGGCAGCGCGCACGCGCGCGGGTCGGCGCGACGCGGCAAGTCACGTGACTTTCCCACGGCCTCGCGCGGGGGTGGGCGGGGGAGCTCGCACCCGGCCGCCTCCCCCTCCCTCCCCTGCCTGCCGGCGTGCTGGGCCGCCCGCCGCACCGTCAGGAGGGGTGGCGGCAGAGCACGCGAAGCTCCTGAGAGGTGATGTTCCCATGCCCACCACCACCTCCGAGCTCACTCTCGGATGAGAGACGGACGTCGCTCGCTCCCCCAACGTAGGCGCTCGCCTTCCCCCGCTGCCGTGTGCGGGAGGGGACAGCAAAGTTGGAAAGTCATTTGTCAACGTCGATCTTGCAGGAGGCGATTTTTTCACACCTGCACTGCACACACTCGTGAGCTTCCCTCCCAGATGAGAGAGGCGACTGTCTCCCCCTCTCTGACGTGGGCACTCCCTTGGCTCCCCACCAGGTGTGGTCGACAATCCATTCGACTGGAGGTGCATCATGGCCTCCCTTCCAGATTGTCTTCTCCTGAGAGGAATACCTGCTGGGCTGTCTTTCGAAGTGAACATGAGGACGTAAATCGATCGGTCAGTCTTCTGCCATAATGTGCACATCCATCAGGAAAAATGCTATTAGCCCTGAGCGCCCTGAGGTGCCCTGAGGTGACCTGAAAAAGGGGGGGTAGCCCTGGGGTGCCCTGAGGTGCCCTGAGGTGATCCGAGGTACCCTGAGGCACCCTGAGGTGACCTGAGGTGACCTGAGTAAAGAAGTACTCAGGTCACCTCAGGTCACCTTAGGGCACCTCAGGGCACCTCAGGGCACCCCAGGGCTACCCCCCCTTTTTCAGGTCACCTCAGGGCACCTCAGGGTGCTCAGGGCTAATAGCATTTTTCCTGATGTCAGACCTGCCTGAACATGTCAGATTCAGGTCGACTAATGCTGTGACTGATTCACGCTCGACAGACACCATTGCAATATCAGTCAGCCCTATTAGAGCTGAAGGCGCGATCAACCTAGAAGTCAACTTCCTCTATCGGCAGATCTTTCTGATCGCCCTCGTGGAGGTGCCATTGCAATAGTCCATCAAGCACATATCATTTGCTTGAGACCCTGCAGGAGGTCAAAGTCGAACAGGTGTATCCTCACAATCCCCCTACTGATCATAGCCTCGGGATACACGTTGGGATTGTTGAGCGTGCCTTCAGTGAACCACATGTTGACTTCAACAGGCCCTCTCTTGAAGCAGACATGAGGCTGTAAACTATTGGTTTTTCACCATGACATCTGCACCTACGTAACATGTGCACCAACATCTATGTATGTCAGTATCCATGCAATATGTGTGTCGGCATCTACATATAGGGCTTCACTTTCTGTGATAGGAGGGACATCAACTTTTCCAATTTTTTCCTTTTAAAATGTATGAATCTTTATTTGACGCGATGAAAAGCACCAATTAAAGAGCATAGACTCTGACATTCTGAATCGACATACTGAACCAAGTATCACATACATATAACCTACTGTACATAAAAGTAATGAAACAACAAGCTACATTCTGGTCAGACCCCTCTTGACACGAATGGCCTCCAGAAGTTTCTTAACAGACTTGATCTCCTTCTGGTAGGTCTGCACAAACAGGTCCTTGTCTCGACCAAGGCTATTTTTAAGATGGAGTCAGTAAATCAGATGAGAAACAGAAGCATCCAAATGGCTCACAGATTGAACTCCTCTGCAATGCGTTCACGCTGAGAACGCTTGGAGGCAAACAAGCGATTCTCACCCGTGTACCAGGACACATCCCACTGAGAGAGAGGGACATCCAAGCCATGCTCTTGATCACCCACCTCCCACTGCAGAACAGCACTGTACCAATCACCTCGATGAAGATCAGGGATTGCACAGCTGGGACCACGCTGAGAGCGAGATGAGGAGGTTCCCAATGAGGTTCCCAAGGAGGGAGGCAAAGCAGAAGAATGCATCGAGGTAGAATGAGATAGGGAGGTCAACCCTGAGATAGGGTGAAGAGAGGATGATGAACCAGCTGGAGGGAGAGAGGACTGGAACACAGGCAGATTGGAGGGCTGAATAACAGAGGAAAGGGTAGTGGTGGTGGCAGGAGGAAGGACAACAGAGGACTGAGGAGCTTCAGATTCAATGGCAGACTTCAATGAGTTGAATTCCTCAGCAACTTTTTCCAGAATGCGCTCAGTCAACGTGTCTGAGAGCAATCTGGAGCTCACACTGAACAATTCAGAGAGCGACTTGATTCCAATCCGAAACTCCTCTGTTGAAACCATGACTGGCTGAACCAGCTGATGCTCACCAGCAAGGCTCTTTGAGGCATCCAGCCACAGAGGATTGAGAGCATCAGAATAGCTCGACTCCATGTTCTGCAATTAATTGAGCAGATAGCGTATGAGGGTGTTAATCTCAGAAGAAAAACATCAGATAAATGCAAGATAAAGAACTGGGAGAAAAAAGCCAATCACCTGTTCACCAGCAGCCCAACCACCCCACCACTGGATCATGCTGAGGCTCCACCGCTGACCGAGAGGTGCATGGATGAATCGGTACTGAGCACCCCCACGACGAAGAGAATGGGTGGTGAACTCCTTGTTCAGCCCTGCACCAGTAGCAAACCTGTTGATGAGCGACTGAGCAACCTCATGGGTCATCGGACGTTGGCAGTGAGGAGCACTGTTCTGGAAGAAGGGAAACACACAGTCTGCACCAGACATTGGTGAGCCTGTGCGAGCTGAAAGAACACTCCGCCATATATTGAGATGCCCATATGCGTCAAGGGCTGGAACATCCTGCTGCGGATAGATATTGTACATGTTGACTGTATAATACCCACATTAGTAAACAGACAACAAAATAAAAGCACATCACTCACAATTTTCATCAGCAACAAAACTTTGCTTGTTTTGCCAGCCCTTGTGGCACTCCAAGAAGATCTGATGAAAGGACTGGCGGTAGGGATCAGTGGAAACACAGTCTCACTTGACATTCTGAGTACGAAGATCACACAGCTCCGAATTTCTATCATGGAGCCACATGTGAGCCAAAAGAGCATCACACAGAGACAGATGAACATACCTTGTCCACAGAGTCATGCCAGTTGACAGGAAGGCACGCATCATGGTATGCTCCATGACCAACTTGGCCTGACTATGGTCAAAACAGATCTTACCAGCGACAAAGATATTGACCATGCCGATGGGACACTGGACCAAAGACCAGGCCATGATGGCCTCAAGGTCCTCAAGATGCATGGCCTCAGCATGGGCTCGTGTTGCCCACGCACCCTTGCTGTTGTCGCGATTCTTGATGAGCTTGACAACAGACTTGACAGCCTGGGACTTCGCTGGACATCCTGTGACCTTGTCCACAATGTCGTCATAATAGTAGGGCCCCGAGTAGTGGCCGTCGAGCCTAGAATAAACAGGATGTGTCAACTGCCCATCAGTGATCAGAAAAAGCAACACTCACACAGACTCCCACAGCTTCACAAAGGCCGCTTGACAGCTCTCTGCAGTGCTATGCTGGAGCTGCTTGCCATTTGGAGTGAGGCAGTTGTCTGTGATGAACATCGTGAGAGCATCGGAAGACAGCCTAGAGCAAGAGTGAATAGGCAGCCAAGCAAAAACTAAGAGGCACACGCACCTGTTTGGAGTGTCATCAAATGCCTGCTCCAAAAGATTGGTGTCCATCCCATCAGTCACGTGCTCACGACATCGGGAGGCCACGACATCGGCAAGAAATTTCCTGCCCCGCACAATGTACCCATCGTAGGCGGCCTTGGTGCGCTTGGCCTGCCCATGCTCCTCTTCAGCGGCCTTGACTGCATCCTTGAGCTCAGCTGCTGACAGGGTGCTGCTGGTGTCGCCTTTGACAGAGCGAGCACGCTTGCGCTTGGTCTCAGAGGGCTTTGGGGGCATGGTGATGGTGGTAGAAGACAAGATGTGTGTGAATAGGGGGGACTGCAGGCAATGTCTCACATTCCCCCCCCTTCCTTTTTCAGCCACTTCATGGCTCGTATTTGGCTTGTATTTACCTCAATAAAAAAAAATAATCATATTGAACTATACTAAAGTACATTTGTATATATTCTACAAGTAAGAGCCCGGCCACCACGCGAAGTGGTGACCGAGATCGAGCACAACGCGACAAGCGCGCTGTGCAGTCGACGGCGACGAGGGAAATCCCAACGGCCGCGCGAGGCGGCCGTCAAGCTCAACAATGACGCGACGACCGCACGACGCGGTCGTCGCCATCAAGGGCGAGCCCAACAGCCACGCGAGGTGGCCATTGGGCTCACGGAGCAGTTGACGGCCGCGAAACGCGGCCGTCGGGGTCGAGGGCGAACCCAACGGCCACGCGAGGTGGCCGTTGGGTGCGAGAAAAAAGCGACGGCAGCGTAAGGCGGCCGTCGAAGTCAAGGAAGACCCGACGACCGCATTGCGCAGTCATCGAGGTCGAGGGTGAGCCCAATGACCACATCGCGTGGTCGTTGGGCTCAAGAAGGAGCCGACGGCCGCATTAAGTGGCCGTCGAGGTGGACGGACGACGTGACGACCGCACAGGGCAGTCGTCGACGTCGAACGTGAGCCCAACGGCCACACGAGGTGGCCGTTGGGTTCAAGGAGTGACGGCCGCATAGGGCGGCCGTCGAAGTGAGGGACGACGTGACGACCGCGCGGTGCGGTCGTCGACGCCGAGCCAAAGCCCAATGACCACACGAGGTGGTCATTAGGCTCAGGCAGGAGGAGACGGCTGCAGAACGCGGCCGTCATGGTCGAACATGACGCGACGACCGCATTCTGCGGCCGTCCACGTTCAGAACGAGCCCAGCGACCACAGGACGTGGTCGTTGGGCTCAAAAACAAACGGACGGCTGCAAAACGCGGCCGTCAGTGTCGAAGGAGACGTGACGACCGCATTCTGCGGCCGTCAACGTCAACGATGAGCCCAACGGCCACACGAGGTGGCCGTTGGGTTCAAGGAGGAGATGACGGCCGCTCTACGCAGCCGTCGAGGTGGAAAGGCCGCCGCCGCTGCAGAGTGCAGCGGCGTAGCGGTGGAGCACCTCGAGGACCGCGTTCTGCGGTCCTCGAGGGCAAAAAGACCACCACCGCTGCACAGGGCAGCGGTGGAGTGGTGGAGCACCTCAAGGACCACAGAATGCGGTCCTCGAGGGCAGAAAGGCCGCCACCGCTGCACAAGGCAGCGGTGGAGCAGTGGACAACCTCGGGGACCGCAGAACGCGGTCCTCGAGGGTGGAAAGGCCGCCACCGCTGCACAAGGCAGCGGTGGACGACCTGCTGTGGCCGTCGGTGTCGAGACGAAGCCCAACGACCACAGTGTGGTCGTTGGGCGCAAGACAAAGGTGACAGCCGCATCGCGCGGCCGTCGAAGTCGAAGACGACGTGACGACCGCGTTGCGCGGCCGTCAACGTCGAGGTGAAGCCCAACGACCACGCGAGGTGGTCATTGGGCCCAGGAGGTAGTTGACGGCCGCAGAACACGGCCGTCGAGATCAAAAATGAGTCGACGACCGCGTTGTGCGGCCGTCGACGTCTAGGGAGGAGACGGCCGCGTAACGCGCGGCCGTCGAAGTCAGCGGGTCCTTCGCGAAGGATGTACTCACAGGAAAAAAAACAACTCACCTAATCCAATTTGAGGGACACCACAGGGTTGTGGTGTCATGGGGGTGTTTGCCACTTGGAGGGCTGGCCTATGGGTGGCTCGTGCAGGCTGATCAGCAGCAGATTGTAGAGAAAAACAGAGAGACCAGAGGAATATAGAAAAAAAAACAAAGAATGAATATGGAGTAAACAGATCCCAGAGGCAGAGAAGTTTTTTTTTTTTTTTTTTTTTTTTTTTTTTTTTTTTTTTATATGCTCGACCTGTACACGGACGTTCTCCTCGACGAGAGCGGGTACCGCAACTTCCGAAGGCACGGTGCCAAGTTTGAGAGAGCCTGCGAGGGACGTCAGCGGCGCGAGCCACTTGTTGAGCGGAGCGTACTATTACGTCCCCAGTCGTTGTCGTCGGCCACACGGAATGCGGCGGTGCGAATGCATGTTATGCTGCTGTGAAGCGCGCCGAGGAAGGCCAGGGTCCCGCCGTAGCTGAACCCCATCTGCCCGTCGACGCTCCGCTCAACAAGTGGCTCGCACCGCTGACGTCCCTCGCAGGCTCTCTCAAACTTGGCACCGTGCCTTCGGAAGTTGCGGTACCCGCTCTCGTCGAGGAGAACGTCCGTGTACAGGTCGAGCATATCTGCAATACGTCTGTCATTCAAGATGCGTGGGCTAAGAAGGAAGGCAAGCCTGTGTGGGTGCACGGTTGGGTCTTCGATATTGCGAATGGAAAAATCAAAGATTTGGAAATCTCCCGTGGCCCTTCGATCCATTGAGCAGTGCTTTCCTGTATTAAACAGGCGCGTGTATACCATGAGTTTCTTCTTTTGAATGTATTCATACCGTATCGAGTACACCATCTGCTGCAGAAATGCGATGACAACGTGTTTACCCCATTTGAGAGTGAATTGGATTAGCGCCTCACGCCGCGTCGATACCGACTCACATGTCGCGATACATGCTGATTCTTCAAGCTTCACTTCAACAATGGATGACTCCCAGTGAGAATCGTCGTGGGCCGGAGCTAACTCGGTCCAACCGTAAGGCCTGATCGGACTGATGCCAACCTGAGCAAACGGCAAAATCAGTCGTTGCGTCAATCGCTCCTTCGACTGCTTCAATCGACTTGGATTCTCGCATTTTTAATTTTTGTACTTAGATCCAACTTGAATAAAGTTGTGCTTTTACAAGTCTCACTCCGTCTGTCTGTCTGAACAACATGGAGAACTCCAACCGTGTTCGACATCGTATCTGCACTTGTCTGAAATGCACAAGAAAATGTGGACCACAAGGAAAAACAGTTGGTGTAAAAGCATACAAGAAGCACAACGACATCCCCTTGTCAACAGCTTTTCAAAGACTCTATCATGTTCAAGCTGGCGGTCCTTCGACAACGCGAAATATGGTCGGAATGGTGCGTGGAGCGGCGTCAGAAGGATCCGCCAGACACTCAAATGCTACGGTGAGTACTAGGTCATTGTTTTGCATGTTTATATGGACTAAGAGGACATTACAGACCAGTCGAGATCAAAATTTTGTCGAAGGAATGAGCACAGATATTCGGGAGAGCGAGACGAGGATAGTCGGAAAGGAAAACACGGTATATTATATCTGTTTGTTTCACGACAAAGATACTTACCAGCAATATAGGTTGTCTCACGCGATTCTGAGAGTTCATTGTCCAACGTTCTGCGGGATAACTCGAATAGACGTGAGATGGATGATGGGGGTGGTGGCGGTACCAATGACCTGCCGGATCGCACAGATGAGGACGATAACAATAATAGAGGTGAGATGGATGATGGGGATGGCGGTGGTACCAACGACCTGCCGGATCGCACAGATGAGGACAATATCAATGCCGCTAACGATCCGGCACCGCACATTGAAGAAGTTCAGCGTGCTCTCGATTACCTGCACCTAATTCGAGGAGCCACCCTCGATAACGGTGATTTCAGTGCGGACGAAGTATACGCTCTTCGGAATCCACCCCAGTCCATTCCCGACTACGTCGATGATGCTGATTTCATGCTGTCGCTCCGTGTCTTTTTAGCTACTGAGCATACTTCAGAGAAAATGTACAACAATACTCGTGCTGCGATTATGGAGCATTCTCTGCATATCGAGATGCTCTCATTTGAGCAAATTCAGTTGCGTGTGCGCGAGCTTACAGGTGTCTTCTCCCTCGAGCACGACATGTGCGTCAACTCGTGTCTCGCGTTTACAGGCCCATACTGTGATGCTCTGGAGTGTCCTTTCTGTCATGAACCTCGATACGACCCCAACGTTGCGGAGGACAATGTACCGCAACAGCGATGTTCAACCATCCCTATCGGACCACAGCTGCAAGCTCTCTATCGTCATCCTGACTCTGCACAGGCGGCACAGTATCGTTCTATTCACTCTCACCTCCTCTCGGAGCAACTTCATCACAATGGCTTTGTTGTCGAGGAGTACGAGGACATCATCCATGGCGAAGAGTACACAAATCTCTTATCTTCGGGTCAGATCAGTGACAACGACATCTTGCTCATGTTTTCTATGGACGGCGCTCAGCTCTATCGCAGCAAAACCTCTGACTGCTGGATTGCTATCGTTGTTATCCTCGAGCTGGCTCCTGATTGTCGTTACAAGAAGAAACATGTCCTGCCCAGTATCTTTATCCTGGGGCCCAATAAGCCGAAGCTGATCGACTCGTTCATTTTTCCGTTCCTTCACCACCTTGCTGGCATCCAGAATGAGCCCCGTGGACTTCCAATCTGGGACGCATCTCAGAGTGCTGTTATGTACAAAACTCCTACGATGTGGATTCTAGCTGCAGATGGGCCCGGGATGGCACCTATTGCTGGATTCAACACCCATCACGCCGCAAAAGGCTGCCGTATGTTCTGCGACTTCCCTAGCCGCCACAAACCAAATGCGTCTACCTATTACCCCGTCCTCTTGAAGCCTTTTGATTTTCCAGCCCATGTTTGCAAGCATCCAGGCGAGTGCAACCATGACGATCACGACATCAATTCCTTGCCCCAGCTCTCAGTTGACGACTATCGCAAGAATCTTGCTATTCTTTGTGCTTCCCAAAACCTCGCACAATTTCGCAAAAACCGTCGTGAGACTGGTCTCTGCAAGCCTAGTCTTTTCAGTGCTTTGCCCCGCACCCTGCTGCCCCCGCCGAAATGCTTTGCTATGGATATCATGCATCTTGGGTCACTCAATCTCGAGGATCTCTTGCTCAATCTCTGGCGTGGCTTGCTCGAGTGTGATCCCAATGACTCTAGAGACTCATGGGACTGGGCTGTTCTCAAAGACAATGTCTGGAGTACGCACGGTGCAGCTGTCGCAGCCGCTACACCTTATCTTCCCGGTTGCTTTGATCGACCACCACGCAATCCTGCCGAGAAGATAAATAGTGGCTACAAAGCCAAAGAGTTCCAGACGTACTTCTTTGGCTTAGGCCCTGCTCTCTTCTACGGAATCTTGCCAGCAAAATATCACCGGCATTTTTGCAAACTCGTGAATGGGTTACGTACATCTCAACTCAGAAAGATTTCTGCCAAGTCGATGTAACAAGGACATCGATATCTTCTCGAGTTCATGCTCGAGTTCGAGCTTCTGTACTACCAGCGGAAGACCTCTCGCATCCATTTTGTTCGTCAATCAATCCACCTTCTTTCGCACGCATTCCCCGAATGTCATCAGATCTGTCCTCTCGGCATAGCCAGTCAGTGGAAAATGGAACAGGCTATTGGCTACTTCGTTGGCGCTCTCCGACAGCCTTCTAACCCATATCGTAACCTCGCTGTGCAGGGTCTTCGCTGTGCTCAGATCAATGCACTCCAAGCGATCATTCCAGAGCTCGATCTGAGCAGCACCCAGACAAAGCTTCCTGCGGGCTCTTGGGATGTCGGAGATGGCTATGTGTTATTGCGAAAGCGTGACCGTGGCATGAGATCCTTTACTGCCAGAGAAAGGGATGCCCTTGTACATTTTATGGATGAAGAGGGTGATGATTTGGGGCTCGTTCTGGACGAGTGGTCGGTAAAACAATGGGCTCGTCTTCTTTTACCAAACGGACAAGTCGCACGCTCACTCTGGAAGGAAAGCGGCATGCGGCGATCTTACAAGTCAATACGGAGAGCACGAAATGTCAAAGGCAGGTTCATTTTCTTATTGTCTCACTATTGTGGCTATCACTTACTCTCGACGCATTTCCATAGCTCAAAAAAACCAATCTCAGTGCCAGTCTTGAATTCGCCGAGGTACAATACTACTTCATCATGAACTGCACAGAAGAGATTGGCCGAGGCACGGTGGCTTTAGCCATGGTATCTGTTTACTCACCTCCAGATCGAGAATTGTGGAAGCTATCGCACGAAACACTGTGGTGCTGTGAGTATAGAGGACAGGAAGCTTTGAAAGTCGTACCAGTTTCTCTTATCCAGTCCGTTGTTGGTATGGTTCCCTTCCCACATATTGACGAACATGGCCAGCAGTTTCTTCCACCAGACACCACAACATTCTTCGTCGTCGAGAAAATAGGCCTAGATATTATGTATCTCCAAGACACGACTGGTAATAGCGAAGTATCAGGGGATGCAGAAGATAGCTAGAAACAATAGATCCTCTTCTTAATATGAATCCAAATTTGACCAGACTCGGAACTGCGACGCGTACACATCGCACCTCATCCAAATAAGGAAAACTGTGCAAGCCTTGCACAGTTTTCCTTATTTGGAACGAGCCTGCACTGTGCCTCTCAATAGCTCTCCTGCCCTTCGTTGTCCCACATTGCCCAATTCGCACCTTTCAACCCGTTTCCACGTGTGCAGCCTTTTAGCGGACGACAGCATAACCGACCGCGATAAAGAGGTGTGTCATTTGGCTGCAACGCTAAGCATCCAGTTGAAGGCACGTCCTCTTCTTGGTCCACTCGTGGATTCGCCGTAACATCACCTACACCCACGCTGCGCAGCCCACCGAGCACGTTACAATGTCCGACACCCATCCTTGTCCGGCGCATGTCCGCCCATCTTGACGCTACTCCTGCTGTACACCGGAGCACTTCGACCACATCGTACAGGACGGTTCACAGCGCCAGCCGTCACTGCTACCTGCACGGTGCCATCAGCCAGAGCGAGGACGATGAGGATGAAGAGAGGAACGCAGCTAGCGATGCCCGTTCGCGGCACAGCGGCTCACATTCTGTGCACGGCACTGATGTAGACGATGACGATGATGACGATCCCGAGAGTGCACACCAGCGCTCACATCACGGCGGGCACGCGCATCATACTCTGTGATGATTGACGACCTTGATTGTCAGAACGCGCGGTCACCGCGCTACACAGTATTCCATCTGCTCAGGCCGAGCACCTCCTGTGTCTGGAGAATATTGCATGGACTCTGCTATTTGGCTGGTGGCTTGCAGCCTTTTGCACCACTGCCAGTGCTATACTGTACGTGTTGCCATGTCTGTATAGTCGACGCTTGAACTATGTTCACAGATATTTATTTGAGACACCTGTGCGCCTGTTCTCTGGCGGTCCCTATGCTCCTGCATCTTGCCCACATTACTCCCAACTACTTTTTGGACTCGCATGGGACATCGTTTGGCCATTCGGCCAGCACGTTGAAGGCAATGGCGGTGACGTGTACTCTGTTGTCGGCAACGAAGAGCACAATGCGACACCAACCAACGGTGACCCGTTTAGCGATGCCCACGAAGTCGAAGATGACCATCGTTTGACTAGCTCGGGACACTTGCAACACACCGTGCGCGGCATGTCAGCGAAGCCCCCGAACAATACTGTGACAGACACACCGCAGCGCCAACTCCAAGAGGCCCAAGACACTGTTCGTGGCTTGCCGGTGATGCAGATGGCAAGTACGTGCCACTCCCACTAGTTGGCGAGTGTACACCTCTGACGCCAGGCGAGCGCACGGCGCTTGTGCAACAGCTCCGTTCATATGGAGCAGCTCCGAGCTCGCCACCCCCGTCCTGGGACCTGGGCAATAGTACTTGTACGGACTCGGAGACCGTGTGAGAACATAGTATTATATTTACCTTTTATTTTCCACTCTACTCGTTATCCGGGAATGCATGTACTAACTGTTGTATATGTGTACGCATGTTGGTGAAATGATATATACAAGTAGATAAATTCGGTGGAGACGGTCACCGAAGCGGCGATCAAAGTTAAATAAGGTGGCCGTCTCCTTATTTAGGCAACATACACAGTGAACACATACATGCTGTGTCAACACATCTTTCTTTTGACCACCACTCTGCTCAACAAGTCCTTCTAACTCTGCTTGTATCTTTCAGGATGTTTTCCGATGAGGAGAACACTTTCCCTATCTTTTCAAGCTCTGCTCTCACTGGCTCGTCGACTGCAAATACCGCTGCTCCAAATATGCCTTCGACTTTTGCTCCATCTCATGTGCTTCATTTTCAGCTGCTACACTCTGTACAAGAAAACTCTGCTCTCAAGGATCGTGTCTCTGCTCTGCTTCACGAAAATGCTTCGATCAAGGACAAAATATCCGCTCAAAACATCAAGATATCTACATTGGGTGACGAGCTGCATGAGGCTCAGGAAAAGCTTCTGATAGCAGAAGTGAAATTGGAGGAGCACGGGTGCGTCTTTCATATATATGCCTTTATGTGTTTCAATGGGTTGTAGTTCGCTGTGGGGTGCTTTGGCTACCACATGCACGTCACTCTTCGAGACGGCCGGCCTTCCCACAACCATAGACGGACAGCTTGGCGACGTCAAATATGTTTCTACACCACAACCTCTTGCTACCATTTATCCACCTCTCGATCGTGCAACGTACCCGTTAGTTCGTTATTGGAACCTCAAAGATTTCATTGAAGCATGCGATACGCGATCTGGCATCAGTGCATCCAAATCAAGATCCAAGGTTTCGTCGACTGGTTTCAAAGCTCGCCTATATATTGAGGACGAGGATGGAAATCCCATTGATGTTGAGCGGCAACAGAAGATGGGACAATTTGCCAAGAAGATTTTTCGCTCCTTCAAGACGCGTGGCTTATATGCTACCTCATTTTCTGCACTCGATTTGACTTGCCTTCGTAACTATCGCCATGAAATGTACCACGCGCACCCAGAACTTCGTTTGTGCTCTGATGACTGGAAAGTTGACCATTTCGGAGCAGAATTTTACAGCCAGTTAAAGCACATCATTTCGCGTCAAGAGAAACATGCCACTGGTGTTAAAGTGGAGGCAACTGTCAACACACAGCTGAGCCGCAAGAAGGGTAAGAAGGCTGCCTCTCATGCCTCTCTTGACACCTCTGGTGCCTCTCCCAACGCCTCTCGGGCATCTGCCGGTCCCTCACTCACGAGTTTTGACGCCTCTTGTGCATCTGCCGATCCCTCGCTCGCAAGTCTCGATGCCTCTCGTGCATCTCCTGATCTCTCTGGCATGAGTCCTGACACCTCTCAGGCATCTCCTGATCTCTCTTGCACAAGTCCCGACGCCTCTCAGGCATCTGCCGGTCTCTTGCTCATGAGTCTCGATGCCTCTCGTGCATCTGCTGGTCTCTTGCTCACGAGTTTCGACGCCTCTCGTGCATCACCTGACACCTCTCGGACGAGTGTCAATGCCTCTGGTGCATATCCCGACACCACTCGTGCTCCTCCTAACACCGCTTGTGCGTCTCCCGAAACCTCTTGTACATCTCCCAAAACCTCTTGTACATCTCCCGAAACCTCTCATACATCTCCTGATGTCTCTCATGCAAATCCGAAGGCCTCTAGCACAAGTTCCAAAGCCTCTCCTGTGAGTCCCGACGCCTGTATTTCTCTCCCTAGTACTAGCAGCTCGTTGCCGTCACCACACTCGGACTCGAATGGTGAGTCATGTTGTCATTATCAGCCTTGAGCGCGCTTTACATTTTCCAAAGACCATGACGGGGCAAATCAAGACTCATCACTCGTGAGTTCATGGCTTTTTATTCAACCGGTGTATTTTCTCTGAATATACTTGTTTTACAGATCAAGACGGTAAAAAATCCCCTGTAAGTAATTGGTTGTGTCTATCTAATTTTATCATCTGACGCAACCTATGTATAGACGTGGTGTACGCGTCGTGTCGCGTCCTTCTATGGAGCTGCCCTTGCCTCTAGCAAATTCTACTTCATTCGTAGTAGCTTCGAAACGCAAGGCCGCCCAGCAACCATGCGAAGCTGGGTCAAGTAAGAAGCTGAAGAGTGCATCTAAAATATACCGCCCTAATGGCTTCTTTTCCGCACGGTGAGTATCCTTGACTGTAAAATAACTCTTTGCTTATTTTACCATAGAAATATCTTTGGCTTTGAATGGTCGACAGGCAATCCGAACGGCACACCAAACAATTTCCAAGCAGCATTCGGTGCACTCGCTCAGGCAGATCTTCAGGTACGTTCTTCTTGCTGTGTATGTTCTGTAAACTGATTTTGTAGAGGTATATACTATCCGCTTCCGCTACGTCATTACCTACCTATCACCAGTCCAAGCCATTTACGGACATTTCATTTCGATCACCAATACATCGGTTCAATTTTTGTTCCAACGCCTCAGCTGTTTCACTTCGTGCTGAGGCGTAAGTCACTCGTTTACATGTACCTAGACCCTATGCTAATTGCCTGTAGTTACGCACCGTTCTCGCTGCTACATAGGTACATCAATAAAGCTGTTTCACTTCGTGCTGAGGCTTACGCACCGTTCTCGCTGCTACATAGCTCACCGAGCCGCACTACGTTCTACAGGTTATGGGCCCCGGTCGTTGTTGAAGGACGAAACACTATGTCTTCCACGACCGTGAAAGTCGAGAGCCTTCCGAGGCGGAAACCCGACGGCTCCAACTGGGTGACCTATAAAGAGCTGGTGATGATGCGACTAGGCAAGGACGGCCTGAAGTCGCAGCTATTGGGGCGGAAGAAAATCCCTCCTGAGCCAGAAGCACAGAGTGATGGTAAATGGTACTTACCTAACTCAAAAGTCGCACTCTCCGAGGACGATCTCGAGACCGCGACCGAAAAATTTGACGAATGGGAGAAGAACGAGATGAAGATTCGTGATCTCATCTATACCACCGTCGATAACGTCACCCTCCTACAGATAAAGGGGGAGACGACCGCTGCTGCCATGTGGATGAAGCTCGTCTGACTGTCCGAAAATCGTGGTGACACCGCCCGTGTAGACAAATATCGCGAACTCCAGTCGAAACGCTGTGCCGACGGTGGCGACGTCCAGGCTCACATCATGGCCATGGAACTGATACGCGAGGAGCTAGCCGCGATGGGCACTGTTGTTGACGACACATCATATTGCATCATTCTGCAAGCATCATTGCCGCCATCCTGGACGACGTGGATCACCTCCGTCACTGCTGGACGCCGCGCCACCGAAAAGGATGTTACCTCTGAATGGCTAATCCCCGCAATGCTATCCGAGTATCAGTCCCTTGTCATACGAAAGAAGAACGACGAAAATGTTGCACTTGTTGCCGCTGCTCACCAGAAATACGTGCCGAAGAAGGACGGACGCCGTAATGGGAATCGCTGCACCGGCGACAAAACGTCTGACGTCACTTGCGATAACTGTGGTAAGGGTCATGCATCCTCCGAGTGTTGGGATGTTGGTGGAGCGAAGGAGCACTTGGCTCCAGAGTGGTTCAAGAAACGCCGCGGGAAAGAGTTGTCGAAGGGAAAAGAAAAGTCAGTGGCAAAAACAGCCGAAAACAAGGAACATGCGTACGTGCTCGCTGGTCCTGCTGACGACCCACCCATCGAGCGTTACACTATTGTCGCTGCATCTGGCGAAGACGAGTACTCGCTGAGCGCTGCAGATGCAGACGCCGCATCCGCACACGACGAAATCCTGGACTGCGCGGCCACTTCTCACTTCACACCTGACCGACACCATCTGCTCAACTATGAGCCGATTACACCTTTCGCTGTCCAAGGCGTGAGCGGTCCAATCCAGGCAATCGGAAAGGGGGACTTACCTACAGAATTCCCTCTTAACCGTGAGCGTACAAAACATTTCCCCGTACTTCTTCGTGGGACTTACTATTGTCCCGGGATGCCCTTTACACTCATCTCTGGACTTCGGATGGATACGCTCGGCATGCAAATTTGTCTCGCTGATCACCTAGCCGAAATCAGTACCCCTGCTCCAGATCGCAAGGTGATCGGACGAATCCCGGCCGAACGCGGCCTCTATCGAATCTCCGCACCTCGCAGGGCACCCACAGACCACCGCGAACACGCACACATCGCGACGAGGTTGTTGACCTGGAAAGAACTGCATGACGTGATGGGCCACGCCGGCTACAGTGTGCTCGAAGGGATGATCAGGAGTGGATCAGTTGTAGGCGTCGAAGTCGATCCGAAGTCGCCACAGCCTGAATGCCAAAACTGCATTGAGGCGAAGATAACACGCCTGCCATTCCCAAAAGTTAGCGAGCATTGCGCGGAAAAGTATCTACAGTACGGAGATAAAGTTGTAGGTGACTTAGTCGGCCCAATGGAAGTCACCTCAATCGGAGGTTCAAACTATTACTTTGGACTCACCGATATCTCGACCCTCGAAGGCAAGCCGTTCTTCCAGAAGTCGAAAGACCAGAGCTATGATAATTACCTGGACTACGAAGCATTTGTTCGTACGCAGCATGGCAACCCCATCAAGATCTTTGGGTCAGATCGTGGTGGCGAATTTATGAGTGACGAGTTTAAAGCTCACCTTCGCCGCGCGGGAACTGTACGTCACTTGACTGTCCATGATTCTCCACAGTCCAATGGCGTTGCCGAGCGTAGCAATCGTACGCATAATGAAATGGCTCGTGCCATGCGCCTCGCTGCTGGTCTTCCCCCTTCCCTGTGGTCCGAAGCAGTCCGCCACTCCTTCTACATACGTAATCGCATTCCGACGCGTGCGCTTCCAGGCAACATATCTCCGCACGAGAAAGCTAGCGGCGAAAAGCCTGACATCAGCTGGCTTTGTCCCTGGGGTACAAAAGTTTGGATCAAAAAGAACCCGGATGAACTAGCTGGAAAGTTCGACTCACGTGCGAAGATGGGACACTTCGTCGGTGTTGATGAGGAATCGAAGGCGATCCGAGTCTGGTACCCTGGAACGCGTCGCATCGTGATCGAACGCGATTTCAGATGGTCTGCCATCGACTCAGAGACCGTTATCCATCTTGAGGGGGAGCGAGAAGCTGCCACATCAACTACTACCAAGGCGGCGGATATGCCCGAAAACACGTCAGGTACTGCCACAGAAGCCGACGTGTTGCCTCCAGGTGCCTCCGAGGCAGCTGAAGTGGAGACTGGCAGTCCTTCTGAGGATGTGCCAATCGCTCAGCCCGTACTTGCGCCGTGCGAACCAAGAATTCGACGTGGCGATGGGCTAATAGAGCCCGAGCACAATACAGGGCGTGGACAACGTGCCCGCAACCCACCTGGCCACTACAAGCACCTCCACGAGGGTACGGCGATGGTCGTGAATGTGCTGGACACACTAGAAACGTCAATCAGTGATGATGAAATCTGTCAATATGCTATGGCAGCATCAATAGACGGGCCACGCACGTACCGCGAGGCTATGTCAGGCACTGAGGCCGCAGACTGGCGTGGCGGTATCCATGCCGAAATCTCCCAGTGCGAGGCACAAGGCACATGGGATATCGTTGAACGACCCCCTGATGTCCATGTCGCGCGGAGCCGCTTCGTCTTCGTCCGAAAGCTCGATGCGGATGGGAATGTGACGAAGTACAAGGCGCGTTTCGTCTGCTGTGGCAATACTCAGAAATACGGCGTGGATTACTACGAGACCTACGCACCAGGCTACAAGCCCCCATCTCTCCTCTCTATCCTCGCCGGTGCGGCCTCCCGAGGCGCGTCAATCCACCAAATTGATGTTAAAAATGCGTACCTAAATGGTGAGCTACGCGAGACTATTTACATGGACTTACCACCGGACTTCGAAAAATATTGTGCCCTCAATGATGAGCAGCGCGCGGCGGTTCGGCAGGGCAAACGAATGGTCGCGAAATTGAAGAGGCTGCTGTACGGGACAAAACAGGGTGGAAACGAGTGGTGGAGGACATTGTCGACAACGTTGAAGGGAGAGGGTTATAAAGCCTTGGATGCGGACGAAGCTGTCTTCTGGAAGACTGTGAAAGGTGAAGAAGATTACTGCGTGATAGGAATCGCGACGGACGATTGCACCGTGATTGCACCAAATGATGTCGCCGCTAATGAGATTAAGGAGATGTTTCGGAGATATTTTGAAATCACCGACGGCGGCCCATTGCAATGGCTACTCGGCGTCAAGATCACGCGCGATATTCACGCTCATACTATTTCACTTAGCCAGCAGTCTTACATCAATACTTGCATCAAAATCATGGGGCTTCAGGACGCTCACCCGGTTACGATGCCAATTGAATTCGGTCAAGACCTCAGCTATAATTCGCCATCTCTCTCCCCAACACTGCTCGATGACAATGATCACGCTAAATATCGACGCGGGATCGGACTCCTACTCTACGCCTGCCGGATGACACGTTCCGATATTTCATTTGCGACTCACCACCTCGCGCAATTCCTCGACTGCCCTCACACCACGCACATGAAAGCGCTTCTGCGCGTCTTCCGCTACCTAAAAGGCACATGTGACTTTGTTTTTACCCTTGGCGGTGGCAACACGGAATTACACGGGTACTCGGACGCCGACTGGGCATCGCAAGCACACCGTCACTCCATTGGTGGCTATGCCTTCTTCATCGGCAACGGTGTTGTATCACACACATCTAAGAAGCAATCCCTCGTCACGCTGTCAAGCACTGAATCGGAGTATGTCGCACTTACCGAGGCCGCAAAAGAAGCAATCTGGCTTCGACGACTATGCGATGAGTTGTCATTTCTTTTTCCTGACTTCTCTTCTTCTTCTCCATCAATCCTCTTCGGTGACAATCAATCTTCTATTCGCCTCACCCAAGAATCTACTTTTCACGCGCGCACAAAACACATTGATATCAAGTACCATTACATCCGTCAAACCATTGCTTCCAACGCCATTGCTTTAAAATGGATACCTACAGAGTCTATGATCGCGGACATTTTTACTAAACCCCTTCCCCGTGTTCGCTTTGAGTATTTACGTTCATATCTTGGTCTTCAATGCCCTCCTAAGGCTTGAGGGGGAGTGTAGAGGTATATACTATCCGCTTCCGCTACGTCATTACCTACCTATCACCAGTCCAAGCCATTTACGGACATTTCATTTCGATCACCAATACATCGGTTCAATTTTTGTTCCAACGCCTCAGCTGTTTCACTTCGTGCTGAGGCGTAAGTCACTCGTTTACATGTACCTAGACCCTATGCTAATTGCCTGTAGTTACGCACCGTTCTCGCTGCTACATAGGTACATCAATAAAGCTGTTTCACTTCGTGCTGAGGCTTACGCACCGTTCTCGCTGCTACATAGCTCACCGAGCCGCACTACGTTCTACAGATTTGTATTACCATGGTCAGTTTTATGCCCAAGTAGGTCGGGTCCTCGTAAGTAATTCACTTCATCTGCCATTGTTATACATACTCATGTGTTGTCTTTCAGAAAGCCAATGGCACGACGTTGAGCGAGGCGACTGTTTCCAATGCGATCATCAAGGCACGAGGTTCACATGCTTGAGCGCCGGACGTTACAATTTTCAAGATGTCGACAGGTGGCGCGACTTCTGCATGTCGAGAATGGATGGTTTTATTGGTACGCAGTTTGGATTGAGGCAGGCATGTGACGCTCTGACCGTAGACAACAGATGCGAACTGGTTGTCTATAGTTTCCCTGTGTTTACATATGTAAATTCTGTACCGAGCAGGGCGTGATCGTAACGAACAGCATCGAACATGTTCCTTATTGTTTGATACAGTCTGAATTAAATTTAGCGGGTCGTCCTTTTCGTAAGCAAATACCAACATCAACCAACAGTTGAGAAATGTTGGCATGTGTTCGATCTCGCTCATGTTGATTCTCACTGGGGCTGACCCGCGGAAAAACTTACCGTCAACTTAATCCATGATTGTGGCTGATGTGCAGTTGCTGACGTGATAGAGGCGTAATCGCGCGTGCTGCTGTGCTCGGAACAACGGCAGTGAACGCCGGGGACTGTAATCGCTTATCCTCCGGATCCGAGATAGCGTGGATTATCCTTATCACGGTGGCTCCGTCGTTGCTTGGCCCTGATCATACGACTGCGTCTGGCGGCGTCCATTGTATTGTATTGATTCCTGCGTGTTACTTATACCGGGCAACGTTCACGCATATTTGTTAGGACGCAGATCGACGCTGCTCTTCTGACCGTCAGGCCCCGCCTTCGCCTAATTGTGCGCTTCACACACTCGCTATAGTATCTTCCCAGGACTTCTGATGTGCTTCCTCGTCTGAACACCATACAGTATGGGTCCACATCCCGCTAAATCCAGTCACTGCCTTGCCGTACCCAAAAGCGTCAGCCACAGTCGTTCTCCCACAACTGACTTAACACTAGTACGCCTGTACTCGTATATAATAGTAACCACCCAAGTGCCTGATGATTTTTCTTCCGTTTAAATCCAGTCGTACCACCGCACCCGAGCCACGTCACTATGTTCTCTCCCCACGCCGGTCCTTTCGCCCGCGTACGGCGCGTTCAGTCCGACTGACGATGCCTGTGCTTCCCTCCGCCTTACCGCCGAAGCCTACGAGAGGCGACATCATGGGTGGCGAAGGCTCCACGCGAGAGCCGATTCTTTGCCGCCGTCATCTGCGCAGCCTAGCCAGAACACTGGCAGCCCATTGATACCCAAAATAAGTCGCATGGCGACGGATGGCGATACCCCGTCACCCACTTCATCCACCACAACGCTGCAGGATGTAGCGGAAGTCGACTCGGTTGAGCCTGCTGGTCCGACCGTTTCCACGAAAGCACACGACCTCATTCATCCGCTTCCACCCTTAAAAACTGTGCCTGATGACCAGGCAGTTGCTGGTTTTCCATCCTCTCCGCGCCGCCACGTTCGATTCATGTCCGCCGCTGCTTTGCACCACTCTTCGGACATGAATCCGATTCTGGCGAAGCTCGAGCGCAAGTCGCGCCTGTGCGCTCAAAGCCTGCGTTGTGCGACGTGTGGGAGGCGCGGTGCTGGCTTCCCCAAGTGCCCGCGATGCGGGGATAGTTGGTGCTCCCGCGAATGCCGCTTATTCGGAGGGAAGCGGCACGCATGTGCAAAAAAGTAAAATTTTTTGTTGTCCACGCCCAAAGTTCTTTGTGCGCTATCCTTCCTGCCTTCTCGCTTTGTGCTCGTGTTGTATGCTGCAAACCCACGTTCTCGTGTTTATATCGTACTTTTCTCGCACACCTCTATGTCATATTCATCCAATCCATCCATCAGTATCCCATTCTCGTATGATTTCCCTCAACTTCCCGTGTGTATCTACCTCATATGCCTCTGGAAAATTGCTCATTCGATGGGACAACCATTGCACCGTTCACAAAAAAAAAATCCATCCGCAAAATTCCACTCATCTATTATAGATATATATATGACAACCATGCTCCATTCATGTTTGCATTTCCTGCACGTTTTCTTGGCCTTCTTTTTTGGCATTGTGTACATACAGTCTTTTTTTTTGTTCATTCTCAGCTGTTTCATTCTCTTCGTTTTCTTGTCTTTTTATCAGAGATCCTTGTTTTCTGGGGTTCGTCCAAACATAGAAGTGTGCATTTCTCTTCGGTACTATTCAGTACAAGTGTTCCATTATAGAAGGTGGCGAGGCTGGAGAGCTGGATGGAGTTGGCTGAACCGAGTATATTGCATTCGAATCGTGCAATTTCCAATGCATGACTTCACCATCCAGAAGCCCGAAATGTATGATGCACACTCATGCGTTTGAACTTTTGAGCGCGGGAAGCGTGGGACCGCGCCATGGTGGTAGATGTATGGTACATACACCCATCCCATCGGTTCTCTCCTGAACCTGTTCTCTCCCTGACGTCTGGAATTGCAAATACAATTGTACTGCTGGATCTAATCAATTATGAAATTCGAGATCATCGAGCAGTTCTAACCCCAACATGGAGTAATAATGTGTGTCTGAAAATTTCTTCTAATTGCATAACCACACGTATTTGGCGTTATGAGTTATGCTTGAGACTATTAAGGAAATCATTTGCGTGCCCATATGGGAACGGCTTTCGGAAAGTGATAACTTAGCGCACTGGAGGCGAAGGAGTTTTCTGCTGTGAGCTGCTCAATCACTAAACTGTGCGGCTTAAATGTAAGTGTCAATTCTTCAATTCATCATATATCAGGGACACAGTCTTGCTCAAAGCACCCACGTTGGCTCCTTAGGCACAGTTTTCAGAGGGTATATAAAAAGATAACTGTGAACATGGCTCAGGATTGCCAGAAGATGTGTTCGAGGGGCAAAATGAGCACCATTGACAGATAAACACAAAAAATCATTGTGTTGCATCGGTCACCCAGGGGACATTGGCCAAGTGTGCCGATCATGTTTTCGAGCGGGTTCTGTCTTTTGAACGTCTGCAACATGAGAAGGGGAGGTGCCCTCTCTCCAGAATTGAGATCCAACACAATATCTCATGGATTTCGCGAAAATTCGTGAGATTCGATGAGATTTGGAAAGAGGTACAAAGACCATTTTACAGATTGTGTAGCATCCGAGATTTATCCCAATCCAGCAATCCATAATCCGGCATCTCCACGCCAGCCATACTTAAATCTGCACTTGAAGGCCTTACAGACGTTAGGACCCAGTGGATGTGTGGCGGGACAGTCGGATGTGAAGTGTTACGAAAACACCACCCTCTTTCCCTGAGCAGACTGAATTACCACCGTCTGCTTCTCCTTCAGCCGGCGTTTTGCCTCCCACGATGGATGGATTGGTTTCTGAACAGGAGCAGGGGTTGCCGCGGGCACTTGGCCGGGTCGCGAGCCGCGGCCAGAATCCTGTTGTTGCTGCAAAGGAGCATTATGTGGTTGCGGCAAATCGCCGCTGCGTCTGTGTCCTTCTCGCTGGCTCTTGCCTCGTCCACGGCCCCGCCCAGCCACAGCACCACCACTGCCGACCGCCTGCTCTTTCTTGACGTGATTCGCGTTCTTGCCATACTTTCTTGCCCATATCCTGTTTGTCAGAGACCAAAAAAAAAAAAATAGTAAGAAAACGCAAGCAAAATTTAGATAAGTGTAAGAAAAGATTTTTGAAAATAAAATAAGGAACGATGACGGACCACGTACCACAACACCGAACCAAAAAAAAAATTCAAGAGCAGAAATGTACTCACGCTTGACGCGCGCGCTGTCCACGGCGATTTTTACGTTCAGGGATATCTGCAAACTTTGCCTCGCTGTCGCTATATTCGGAGTCCGACCCACCACGGATAAAACCGACGGATAGCGAAGGAAGGAACGTCGACGTGGATTTGGATGCAGCCATAGGTGATGCTGTGACTTTCGACTTAGACTTGGCTGCTGCCACTGATTTACCTGCAGCCAGAACTTTGGAGGGCTGCTCTTCATGCACAGACTCCATATCGGAGCCCTGGTCCGGCCCGTCTGTCAGCGAGTCGGACTCCCACTCGTCATCCCCGGGCTCCTGCTCGTCGTCACCGATGCTGCCAGACTCCCAGCCTGCCTCTACAGCCCTCCGTCCCTCGTCGTCCTCACTCTCATCGTCATCAATTACGACCGGTAAATGTCTCACAGGAGATGCATCTTTCATCTTTACGTCCTCGTCATCAGCGTCCTCGGATGACCGTATCGAGAGCAATTTGGCGCGCTTCGTGATGAAAGATCCTTCATCTTCGTCCTCGTCCCCGTTGTCGTGAGAGGGTTCGGCTACTTGGTGCAGTCGCCGCACGGCAGCAGAGACCTCCGCAGCGAGGGCCTTGGAACTCAGCATCCGGCCTTGCACTTTGGCGGCCGGTGTCTCTGCAGTGGCGGGCACAAGAAGGGGCACTAGTACGTTGGAGACAGCCGCTTGAACGTCGGCATGTGCGGCGAGGGTGCGATCCTTGTGAAGCTTGGTTTTCAGTGCTGTATGCACGACCGCATCAACGTCTATCGTCTGCAAGGAATATGTGATCAGTATTTGCACCTTCGAATGGGGAAGGATGAAAATTCGAACTGACCGACTTACTTTGAGTAATGACAATTGGGTTTCTGTGTCACCTACAGCGTCGCTATTTTTTGCACGATCTCTGCGTTGCACAAAAACACAAAATATAATAATATGGAAGATGATCAATATGAGTTGTGAGTCAAAACGTCGGCGTGTATATACGGACTGTTTCAGCTTCTTCACCATACGCTGGATCTCAAACGATTTCGCCTTCTTTGCAGCTTTCCTGACTTCCCTAACTTCATGGTGCTATTTCGATAAGACGGGAATGTTCCAGATCAAAATTTGTTCACCACATCGCAAAGAAAGGGAAGAAACCCAGTTCAATCCACCGCGTGTAGTACACAGAGTAAGCGTAGACGCACCAACTTACGCCTTATGATGATAGCGGCGGCCTTGAATTCAATCTAAGTGCAAAATTTGGTTTAAAGCGTAGAACAGACCTCTTCTGGTCGCTTTGCCCTCGGTTGTCGGAACTGGCGCTTTCGCTTCAAGCCGCGCTGGGAAACATGTGTGTTAACGTTCATGTCAATAATATGTCGTGCGACTGCCGATCAGGTCCAGCTGTTCTTCTTCGGACGTATGCTCAGAAAAAAAGATAAGATGGAAGATCCAAAATGAAAACAGACAAAGCGATAGAATGCTACAGCCAAGTAAAAGTCGATTGCAACAAGCTTGGAGTTAGTCTCCCGAAGGCAGACGGAAACGAACTTGAACGAGTGTCATGATCAATGGCACCCATAACGCGCATGGCTTGTGTCATAGTGAGTCATGCGCGTGCAACGGAATATTCAAATATTCAAGTTCTGCCTTCTATCAGCTACATTTACTTCCCTGCCCTCGGTGCCCGTAAATTATTTTCACAAGCACTATGGCTTATCTGGACAGCAACATTGCGAGACTGCTAATTTTATCCTGTACCCTTTGCCTTCCAGCGCTTCAGCAATCGTTTCTCATGCCAGCTTTCGTCGTCTTGGTCCTCCACGTTTGACTTCTTTTCATGTCCTTATCTGTGCTGAACGCTTCTGGTCTTTCTTTCGACTCTACTCTTCTCTGAGGTTGTCTGCTATCGTCTCGCGTCATTGAATTGAGCCGTCACTATGGTGTCATAGTTTGTCTATGCTCGTGTACAGTATAGGTTTGACTTCTGGAGACTGATACCGGTGGGCACACTGAATAATCGCCCGTTTGCCGTGCTCCGAAACAACATTTTCACTTCAACTCAAGTAATGCTTGCTTTCCTTTGTGCAACTTATCCTCGGCCTCAATCTCACTTCAAAAGCTGTAGAAAGTTGTTCCCGTACATATAGTGCATATTCACTTGCGTTGCCCGAGGCGCGGACTTTGGTCATGAGCCCTCGCCAATTGGAGGTCAGGAGGAGGCCGCAGGCATTCACCTGTTTCTGCGCCTTTTTTTCCTTATCTTCATTCTCTACGTTGTTTTTCTTCCTCGTTTACAACCATGGGAATATTCGCGAACATGAAGGGTACACCGCGAGAAGTCTTCAACTGGAAGCTAGTATTTGCTACTCTCAGTGCAGCAATGGCCGGGTCGCTCTTCGGATTCGACACAGGCAACATAGGGTACGCGTTCCTACGGGGACGATAGACTTCTGCAGCTCAAGATTTTTGCAATCCAGAGGCATCATCGTCTTGGACTCCTTCAAGAAAACCTTTGGACTGGACGCGAACGGACCGAACGCCTATCAAGCCGCTGGTTTGTCTGCAAACATTGTCACGACCCTCCAAGCTGGAGCTGTGCTCGGAGCCTTGTTTGCGTACATACTCGCAGACAGATACGGTCGACGGGCCATCCTGGCTTGGGGTGCTGCCGTATTCTTGTTCGGTTGTGCGTTACAGCTTGTAGCGAACCTGGGTATGATGCGCTTCTCTATAGAGTAACACAAGGTACCCAGAGATGTCAGGATGTCTCTATGCAGGCCGCCTACTTGCCGGTATAGCAACAGGACTGACCTCCGTTGTGAGCCCCATGTACATCTCCGAGAATGCTCCCAAGGCCGTTCGTGGAGCACTGGCCACTTGTTTCAACCTTATTATTCTTATTTCGTTGTCGATCGCATTCTGGATAAACGTGTGTTCAATACATTGCCTCAGAAGGCTGCTCTCTGAGTCCCATAGCAATAGTACGCTATGAGCAAATGGTCGCATACATCCGACAGACAATGGAGAATTCCTATGGGGATTCAGATGATTCCTGGTGGACTCTTACTTACTGGTAAGTCAATCCTCCTCACGTTCCCTCTATGAACCGTTGTCTTAGGAATGTTGTTTCAACGCGAAACACCACGTTATCTCATTATTCGTGGATGTCAACATGAGGCAATCCACATCCTGGCCCGACTTCGGGGCCTTCCCGTCGATCATCCATTCGTGCAGAGCGAAATCTCAGAGATCTCGCAATCGGTTGAGGAGGAACAGAAGGCTGTGGCAGGCACTTCGCGTCGCAGTCTTCTCAAAGAAATGTTTGTTATCCCACGCAACAGGCGCCGACTTATCTTTGCTGCCATCCTTCAAGTATACCAGCAAATGTCCGTTTGCTCTTGGGTCCCGTGATTTCTTGAATGACGATACTGATTTCGTTGCAGGACAGGCACAAACGCTATCAATTACTATGCACCATCGATATTTGCGTCCGTCGGCGTCTCGTCGACGACTGCCACCCTGTTTACGACAGGCTTGTATGGAATCGTCAAGGTCGTGACGACTTTATTGTACGTCCTTTTCATCGTCGACAACGTCGGTCGTCGACGACCTCTTATAACGGGCGCACTGATCCAAGCTGTATGTCTCCTGGTACGTCCCTCTTTAGCTTCAAGACCGCCTACGCAGCCGTCATAAATATCCTCAGTATCTCGCTGTCTTCGTCAAAATAGCCCATCCAGGCAATGACGGCATCAGTGCCGGTGGCTACGTCGGCATCGTCGCTATCTACATCTATGCGTTCGGATGGTCTTTTGGGTGGTCCGTGGTGCCGTGGGTGGTACCATCCGAGATTTTCCCCAACCGCATCCGCGCGCTCGCAATCAGCATTGTCTACGCGCTGCAGTGGCTATTGAACTTCGCCATCACACGTGCAACGCCGTATATGATGCTCAATATGGGCGCGTGGGCGGCCTATCTTTTGTTCTCCTTGTTCACGTTTCTGAGCGCAGCGTGGGCATTTGCGTGTTTTCCTGAGCTCAAGGGACGCAGCATCGAGAGCATGGATGTGCTTTTCCAGGAGAGCTTGATGACCATGCGCAAGCGTGCGTATGAGAATTCTGCGGTAAGTGTAGCGTCAGAGCCGGAGGGGGGACATGAAATAGAGGGAAGGCATAGCGAAAAAGCGTTGGCCTCCGTTGAAGAAGAGGGATTTGTATCAAAATGATGAGGTACAGTGCAATCTTCGTTTGGTTAGTTCCTCAGCGTTGTGTATGCCCATGAAGAGATTCTCATGTCATGGAACTGTTTTCTCAAGCCCGAGTCCATTGCATAAAACTTGGTGAAAGGAACTTTTGGAAGAGCCTTGCATGAATTACTATATGAGGAAGTTTCTATAGCCATATATGAATAGCCGTCAGGTGACTTGGTGTGACTCAGAATCACTCCAAATGCCTGCACTTGAAAGAAGTTGAACTCTGTCGTCTTCGTCGTCCGACACGCTCGCGAGTTCGCCTCATGAAAACTCGCATCGAGTCTTCATGTATCTATAGTTCGCAATCCTATTGAATCGACTGTGCCTTTTGCTTCTGAAATGCCCGAACAAACCGATACTTCAGGAATGCTACTACCTGAGTTCTTGAACACGATTGAGGGCGAGATCGTCTTCTTTCGCGCCGTCATGCGTGCGCGACCTGTGGGAAAGCATCGCCATTTTCATATTATAGCGATACGAAACGCCATTCACAACGACACCGGTCGCTGGATACCCATCCCGGATCTGTGGGACAAGTTGAAGACTTGCTACGACATCGACGCGTTGAATGCTATCGTGAGTGGTAGTGTCGATGCAAGGTGGCGGGGTTTTCGTAAATGTATATTTTCTTCTTAGGACATTGAAGCTGAAGGTTACGAGTCCCCCATATCCAACGTTTCCACACCTGTGTCTATAAAGACGCCGATGCCCACAGACAATCTAGCCGCACATCCTTTCTTCCGCGAAGAGTTCCGTCTGCCATTTGAAGAGTATGCACATCTCATGGCAGGGAGGCAGCTCCGCTCCACCCCGTCCCCGGCATCTACTCCAGCCCGTTCACCCAATGCACCCACCGTGCGGACGCGTCGCAGGAAACGCAGTGGCACCAAATCGGACATGGCGGGTTTGGTTGGAGGCGACAGCGATAGCAGTGCTTTAACACAGGAAAGTGGAGATGAGACGATTAGTACGCCTATAGAAAGTGCGCATACTGGCACTGAGGCTACTGATCCCGGGGACGAAGATGAAGCCGATGTTCCACTTGCCTCATCTGGTACGTTGCGTTCGGCTTACATTCTACTCACCGTTTTCTGAATAATAGTACCCAGTATCTGGGAAATCAGCACCTAAAGCTAGAGCAAAAAGCAAAAGAGGACCGAATACCGCGCAACGAACAACACGGGCAACAGCGAATGCACGTACGAGTAAGAAAAAGAAGCGGTAGACATTGGTCCTGGCATACTATATACATACCTTCCGGCACACGTTTTTGACCGAGCGGAATGACCCGTCGTCAACGTACCAACAGTGAGTATGTATGTATCAAATCTAGCATTCTATCGTAACTGAATTTAAGGAAGCACTTCGCTGGTGTCTATTGCCCCTGTCTCTACTACGAGCTCCGCGGGTTTCTTGCAAGCTGGTGAAAATCAGGAGAATGAACTCTAGCCCAATCCAGTCCTGTGTATCTCCGTTACCGGTACATTTTCTTATCGATAATCACACGGGAATCTATGGCGCATCGGGTCGGCATCATGATGATATTGACGCTTGAAGCTATTGAAGCTCAAAGGCAGCATGTTGCTAGACATCTGATCAACCCCGGGGAGTGGCACTGAGGTTACGCTTTGCTTATCTCCATAGAGGACACCATGCAGTACCTTTGGCGTGGGGCCGCGTTACCGCGTCCTGTGCTTTCCCGTCATACTGCTCGACAAAGCGGCGACATGCTTGCTCGTAGCAACATTGGCCATTTTCTCCTTGAGCTTGGTGACCAGGCAAATCGCATACTTGACGATGTATCCCAATCGGCAAATCTAGGGTCGCTCCAGGCGGTTGCTGGAATTAGCAGCTTGATGGTTGAGGAGCTTAATGTGAGGCTCTCTGTCCTACATATTTTTGATGTATCGCCGATTGTCTTGCCACCAGAAAGTGAAGACAAATAAAGAAACGTGCACTCGGCTCACAGAACATGCATACGAAGTTATTATCGTACTTGCAGATCACTGGATGACCCAAGAGTCACTCTCACGACCGGCTCTAATCGACAGTGTCGGTCGGTTGCTGGAGTGAGTCCTGAGTTCATCACTGATTGAGATTAACAATTCAGCGTTCGTATTTGTTACACAGGACGCTCCAGAAAGTGGTTTCGTATCTGAGGAAACACGCAGAGCGTCGCTGGACGAACAGGGTGCTACGTCAAACGGAAGATACACGTCTGCTCAATGAAGTGAAAGCTGAGCTTGACTCCATGCTGGCGTTTTTCGGGGTCAGTTATTCTGTCGAAACCATGGTTTTTGCTCAAGGTGTGGACAGATCGATTTCCACCTTCATACCAATATTGGTTTGAGCGTGTTGGAAGCACAAATAACGCAAGCTCATCAAACGGCTATTTCACAAATTCGCGGTCTGAAGTCCGCGGTTTGTCTTTCTCCTTTCCATGTCTGGACATAAAAACTGATGGCTATTTTTCTTCCAGACTGCAATTGATAGTACTAGCAACATTTCCCTACTAGTGCCGTCTACACCACAGATCTTTTACGGGCGCGATGAAGTTCTTGAAACCATAGTGAACAGTCTTTTGCATGACCGTCAAGCTCGTCATGCTATCCTCGGACTGGGTGGGATTGGCAAATCGAGCCTCGCGCGTGCGGTCTTAAATGATCATCGCGTGGAGCAGCGCTTTCAACGCCAACGCTGGTTCGTGTCGACCGAATCGGCCACCTCGTACAATAATTTGCTTCTTACACTGGCTACCTATTTCTGTATTGACACTGATGAAGCCAAGCTGGCGAAAGCTGTCATCAAACATCTACAAAGGAAGGTTTCGGTTGACTCCCCGGGCTTGCTCGTCCTGGACAACTTTGAAACGCCGTGGGAACCTATTGCACTTCGTCCAGCTGTGGAAGATTTACTGGGTCAGATAACCACGGTTGACAGCCTCGCCGTTTTGGTGAGTAGTTTGCCTAGAAATCATATGAATACGTGGCCCAAGGAGTTGTAGATTACCTTGCGTGGCACGGAGCGACCTGGCAGAATATGTTGGACAAAACCGTTACTCCCGCCCCTACAGATCCTAAGTCTTTGCCATGCGCGCCGCGTCTTCTTGGACATAAGCGACGTCCAACACGATGATCCTGACTTGGATGAAGTCATATCGTTGACAGGCCGAATACCGCTGGCCATCACACTCATGGCTAGCGTTGCTGAGAGAGAAAGTTGCAGGGAGATTTTGTCAATTTGGAAGACCGCGCGGACCTCAATTCTTTCTGGTGGTCCGGGCCCCCAGGCTAATCTGGATATATCCATTTCAATGTCCGTGAAAAGTCCCAGGCTGCTCACAACACCCGAAGCATTCCCACTTCTGACAATCCTTTCCCTCCTTCCCGATGGCTTGAGTCCGGAAGCGCTAAGATACAGAAACGCGGATGCCCAAGGTCGTTATATAACACCTGATCTTCACAAGGGCAAGTACGCACTCTGTCGCACAGCGCTCGCGTACGAAGACCAGGATGGACGCCTGAAAATGCTCGTTCCCATCCGAGAGTACATCCGCAGCAATTACCCGCCCCCCTCGCCATGCTTGCAGGCGATTCAATCCTATTTCTATTCTCTAGCCTCAATGGCCGGCGACCTCAGAATGACACCACTGCCGGAGGCCCTCCAAGACATCGCAGCTGACGTGGGTAACATTGAATCAATAATTTTATATTCAGTTGAGAAGCAGGAAAATCCCGAAGGGACGGTCCTGGCTGCTTTGTCATTACTCGCGTTTGGTGAACACACCTCGTTAGCACCGTTCGAGCTCGTCCAGGCCGTGCGCCCTCTTTTGGATCACCTCGATTCTGATGAGATCCTGGGGAAGTATTATTACTGGTTGGGGTATGTGGAACCTACTTCAGAAATCAGAGAAACACTTCTTCGCAAAGCGCTGCAACATTATGAGGCTGGCGGGGATGTGTGTGGTCAAGGTAGCTCTATAACGTTTCGTGGGCACATTTTCAGGCGAAAGCGACTGATCATTTCCAACAGCCGACACTTATCGCGAATGGGCAACTACAGAGATTCGGGCTGGTAGACTGACTCGCGCATTGTCGGCATGCGAGAAGTCGGTGTCCCTGTCCCAGCAGTCCGGAGACGCCAGTACCATATCATACGCCTTGACCCAAAAGGCGCGCATTCAACGCATGATGGGAAATGTTCATGGTGCTCTCTGCTTGGCTCAGCAAGCCCAGCAGGCTGCTCAAGACGGTGGCAACTTGCGTTTACAGGTCAATGCGCTCGATGCGCAAGCCGAGTGCTGGCAGACTATTGGCAATTTAGCAGAGGCAAATAATCTCTACAAAGAAGCTATTAACCTGTTGAAGGCACTCGGTGGATGGGAGTCATCCTCACCGCGGTATCTGCGTGTCCTTCTCAGCGGGCTGGCAGAGTCTCACATGCTGAAAACGGAATATGAGGACGCGCGTGAGATCCTCAATCATCTGGCTAGCCTGCCCACGCGTGGCCATGGAACGCTGCTGTTGCAATTGCACTATGCATCGTACAGTCTATGCGCCGTGGGCGTGGAATGCGGAAATTTCGCTCAGCCTCAATTGCAGAATCGTCTGGAAACGACACTCCAGTACTTCACTTTCGCGCAAGACACCTACGGTGAAGCTCTCTGCAGGTTACTACAAGCTGATATCCTGCGTCTGAGTGGCTCTCTCGACGAGTCGCGTCATCACTACCTGCAGATACTTCCCGACTTGTCGCGTTGCCAATATCATGCCGTCTTTTCGCAATGTCATCAGTCCCTTGGACGTCTATGTATCACGGCGTCTCTAACTTCGACAGCGCTGACGCATTTCGTGTGCGCCTTCGCCGGCGCCATGGTTGGCCATGAGTCTGTAGAGGCTCTCAAGGCCCTGCTTGCTATAGGGGACGTGTTCCTCATGAAGCATGACAAGGACACGGCTGTCACGTTGTTTCGTTTGTGCGACACAGTCTTTACATTGATGGACGTTCATCAACCTAGGGCAGAATGCTTGACTCGCCTTGCTAAATATCATGAAGAGCGGGGTGATAAATCGCAAGCTAAAGCTTGCTGGCAGATGGCCATCCCATTATTCAAGAAATCGTGCCAAATGCGTGACGCAGTTCGGTGCCAAGAAGAGCTCTCCAGACTGAATGACGTTGACCGCTGCAGCGATTCCACTCAAATTGTATGCTATGGCCACCTTTGATTACCGTTTCTCGATATGTGTGTGTATCAACGTAAGGATAGTTTACATTCGTATACGTACAACTGCTCAAATAATTGTACCGGCGACAACGAAATCACCTCATTTCAGACCTTCAACTGGTCTGAGTCTAACTCAGAGAGGGGGGAGCAGGGTTCCCGAAAGGACTTGCATGCTTCATTTACAAAACCTTCAGAGTTGGTTTCAATTTGCGCCAGTGATTCGACATGCACGAATACCTGAGAACAACAAAGTTATGAGCATGTCCGCCAAGTAAATGTAACTCTTACTTCGGTGCGGCGGTCCGTAGCAGCGCGGGTAGAACCAATTTCTGGCAAAGACTGGTTCTTTTGTCGTAAATAAAGACGCTGACACATTAGATAGCGAACTTACGTGTCGAAGGCAACGTTCGCTTGTATCATTCTCCCCCCACTTCCAACCTCCTCTACTGTTTAGACTTGAGAGTAACGAGTTTGAGTAGAGTTTCGACAGTGGAAAGTTGAATAAAAGATGCAGTCCTGTGCTCTTTGTCGGCGAATAAAAATGTCAGATAACCGGTAGAAGTAACTGTCGATGGAACTTACATCGAACAGGTAGACTAAAAGGTCTGTAAGGCTATTAATCAGGGTGTAAAGGCGAGTCAAATGTTCAGGCTGGGAAATTTGCTTACGCCCAGATTGCCGTTATCATTCCTTTAGATAACGTCTACATTAGATGTACCCCATCTCATTATGAAGTGAACAACCTTACCTGTCTGCACAGTCACTTCGTAGAATAGGCTAAATTCAGTATCAACAACCACATACCAAAAAACGTGCCAACTTACGACGAATAATTCTGTCTATATTAGTGTCTGTCCGAGCAAATCCAGTCTTGTGTTGTCTCTGGCATCAATACAATCAGATGGCCGTATTAAATATATGCCACGTCCGAGTCATTTACCAAGTAGAAAACCATACTGAATGTTATGAGCGCATCCGCCATCGCAGAGGAAGCAAGCCCTGTGCAGCGTTTGAGAGGGTAGTGCCAGGTTGAGCAATTTTTTTTTGAAACTCACATATGATAACAACGACTCGGAATGTCTGAAATTGGTTGAACTGCGGAACAATTCCGCACGCAATAGCCGTCGCGATGCCCATTAAAAGGTTTGCCCCAGACAGAAGGCAGATCGCCACAGTCATGGGGAGAAAACGGGTCAACGTGTACACTCTCCATGCGTAAAACAACTGAGCGACACCTCCGATAATACCCTGCAACAACATGAATGTTTATCTGTCGCAAACTGCAAGCAAAGCTTACTCCCATGGCTGGGTCTACCCAGGTGCCATCGTTTTGCATCATCAGATGAATAATCCAAGAACAGTTGGTTACCCACCAGTATTGAATATCCAATTCGCAGTTCCCAGATAAGACACGTCGCCTGTAAACATTTCAGTTCGCTGGCATCAACAAGCGAATATAGGAATGGCTGACCAAAATGCACGATGAGGGACAAATACATATATATAATAGTGAAAACAGTTTGTACAGTGTCGGCTAGAAAAAGAAACAGGACCTGATCTCGTCAGCTTCACACGATAACGACTAGGACAAAAACTGACTACGATCCTGATGTAAATTCTGTCCCTATATGTAGCAATAATAGTCAAGGCGAGGATATTTGTGACGCTGATGAAAGTTTGCAAACTTCTTTCTGCAATGTGTCCAGTACAGATACCTGTTCAACTTGATTATTTGGGTCTCGTGAAGCGAGAAAAAGCATACGTCTGTGTAATGGATATACCGTAAAGAAGGACATTGAGCACCGTCCCGATGAACATGGGACCGTGTCTAATGTGGTATATCAGCGACACTCGGAAGGGCATGATACTTGTGCTTACGAGCTTTCCGCAACATGACCAGCATCCAAAGCCATTCGAGACGAGCGCTCAGAGTAGTTTTGGAAACGGTAAGCAAAGAGGAGTCGAGCGGTGGGTTAAGTACTGTCTAGACCATTTTCGAAAGGAGCACTATAGGTGTAGCGCGACTCTTGAGTAGCGCGACTCTTGAGTAGCGCAACTCTTGAATCGAGAGTCATACATCCGTGACAGATGATCGTGAGATGAAGTAAATCATTCAAGGAACGTCAACCCGCGGGGTGCATCATACGCAGCCCGTGTTCTAACTTGTCAGGACCAAAACATCCATGGAGCTCTGAAGTGTCGGTCGTACGTCTGGGTACACCCGTTTGCACGACATCGTTCGGAAGTATAATACCCAGCCTGTCGCAATCGGGGACTGTCCTGCCCGAAGCCCAGAGGATACCATTGGAGCTGGATAAGACGGTCTACATTTGCAACAAGTTAGTACAAAACCAAGTCGAACAAGCGTCACCAGTGTGTACAACAGACTTACATTCTGATACAAAACACCCTGGGAATGTCATGTGTGCGCCACCAACCCTACCCCCGGTAGTCTCAATCCAACATGGTATTTCAGTAGACGATAAGGAAGAAGTGCACCCACGACAAATATCCTCGCTCCTAGACATGTTGCTCAGGTGGTGTTAGGCCCAGCAGAGCTAGAAGGATTAACTGTGGGCTCTGGATACCGATTTAGAGTTCAGTTGTACATGATCGGCCAGTCAACAAGGACTCACGTTTCTCAGCATCGCGGTCAGATAATCCGAAGGCCCTGGCGTCCGCTGTCTGCAAGTATGCGAATGAGAATAGCGTCCAACTCAAAATGCGGTCTGATAACACGACGGCGCGCACTAAATCATATATTAGTACATGCAATACAGGCCAATGCCAATGGTATAGTCGTAAATGCGTGGTATAAATAAGGTTCATGCTGCATAGTCGTGATAGGTCTCAAAGCTGGATATCTCGTGAGCAAATAGAAAACGGGAAAGACAGGGAAAATGTCCAAGAAAGAAAAACAATTGAGTGCATCTGAGTGTCAACCTAATGAGTTGCCAGCCGTCTGGACCACAACAAGGCTTGAGCCACAGCGAGAAGCCAAGAACGCCGCCGCAACATCGCCCACCGTCTTCCTGACCTCTGTCGGCACAGCGCCCTTCTCCTCGAAGACCACCTTCAGCTCCTGAGAGTGGTCCTCCACAGCAAGACGACGCGAGCGGCCGAGAACGACATATAGGCGAGTATGCACGTCACATTCCTTGGCTGCCTGAATGGTCGCATGCAAGGGAATCGGACTGAGCAGCTCCTTGAATTCCATCCGAGAAAGCGCGGCCGGACTCGGATAATTCGCACCCGAGCGCTCCGTAACAGATGTCGAGTACTTCGACCAGGCTAGTCGGTCCGCTGTCTCTGACTGCATACGCACCTGCGTCGTTGCATTGTCGTAAACCGTATCAGGGAAGGTGTTGGTAGCAGCCTGTACGATCGTGATGTTAGCCTGGAACACACACGATATGGAGAGAATTGCTCGGCTTACAGATGTCACCGTCAACATATTATTATTCGCCCCTTCTCCCGTCAACTCACCGCCTAGGTAGGCGTTTTCGACTTTCGCCAAAGCCGGGTCGACTTCCGCTTTTGAAAGCTTGATGATAGTCGCAGATATGCGGGGGTTCTCGCACAGCTGTACAACAAATTCAAGCGCCAGGCGGTCGTCGGGCCCACCAAAGAATGGCACAAACAGATGCTGGCGAGACGAGCTCCGCGCTTGATGTAACGTGCCTTCCTGATCGACAAACAGCGCAACATCGGTCTCGGCCTGCATGAACACGCCACGCACGAATTGCGAATGTACGGCGAAAATGCTGCTGTCGCCTCCGCGGCCAAAAAGGGTGTCAAACGGATTGGCAGCCGTCGTGCGTGGTGTGGCAGGCAGTGCAGAATTGTCTATCGATGGATATGGTGGAAGCCATGGAATCATAATCATGTCAGAACTCGCCTGCTGGGCGTGTTTTGCGACGGTGCGCGAAAGATCGTCGTATGGGACGATAGATAACGCAGTAGACATGACGAAGTTGTTCAGTTGTCCGAACATCTTGAAAACGGCCAGAAGGGGGTCGGTCTGGAGGATGGTATCTGCCGCGGAGGATTTCATGACGGCCGATGTACGATCGGAGAGCTCGATGAACCGTAAAACTTCTAAATGTGTCGGTATAGATTTCTGGGCGGGACTCAAGAGAGGAACACATCCGCGCGGGGCGTCGTGGGGAGTCGTAGCAGAGGCCGGGGTCGTTGTTACGGACTCGGTAGGCGAGATTGGCTCAATAAGCTGTGTCAAAGCCATCATGCTGGGAAGGTGATCGAGCTTATCCAGAACGATGGTGAAGCGCGACTTCCTTGTTTCGCCTTGAGTATCTGAGGTCTCGGATGAGGAACTTGGTGCCGCCTGACCAGGGACATGGAAGAACGGAGAACCTGTCGCTACTGCGCGCACACGCTTGTCGGCAGGGTAGAGCGTGTTGACCAAGGGTGTAGTAATGAATGTCAGCAGCAATGCTTCCAGCACGAACATCGAGAATACCCGCTAGAAAAGAAGGTTACAATCAGAAAACGTTAGCTATCGTCAGATTGACGCACCTGCGACAGAATACCAGCGGAAAGTCCAACGTTGAGTACAATGAGCTCAACTAGACTGTGTAATACGTGTTACTACTAGTCTACAATGACAAAAATACCAGCATACCCCTTGCAACTCATGAGAGAACCGATGGCGCTGGACTCGCGCCAGTTGAAACCTGCTACAAATCGTGCCGCAAGGCAACACGCGCCGAACTTGCCCGTAAAGGAAACCGCACAAATCGCGATCGTGTACGCCCACGTTATGCCATTGTTTAAGAGACCTAGGTTCGTCGACAGACCAGAAAGAGTGAAATACAATGGCAGAAAAATAATAGACGTCAGATCTTCGAGTTTCTCAGTGAGCGCGATTGTAAGACCGCCCTCGCGCGGGACGATAACACCGGCGATGAACGCGCCGAAGATTGCGTTGACGCCAATGATATCCGCAAAGAATGCGGAGCCGAACAACACCATGAGCGTCACTGTAATAAAGAACATGGATGGACCATTGTTGATGGAGTCTGTCTTGACGGCAAGCCAACGTAACGCAAAGCGGCCGGGGAAAAGCAATAAGAGCGCCCAGCCGACGCAAGTGAGCAAGATCCACAGCGCGGTAAGACCGCTACCAGCATTGACCAGCGCCACGCTCAGGGCGAGTAGCGTCCAGCCGACAACATCATTGCCGACACCTGCGGAGAGCACGACGATGCCCACGGTCGTGTCAAGGAGCTTAAGCTCGGTTAAGATACGGCAAAGGACCGGAAAAGCTGTTATGGAGAAAGCGACACCAGTAAAGAGCATAAAATGTGTGTACTGAATGCTGGGATCGATGAACTGGTGGTACAACCCGACGGAGAGCCCGGCGCCAACGCCGAACGGCACCGCCATGCCAGCGAGCGCGATCGTTGCCGACAAACGTGCATTCCGCTTGATGACTGCGCGTGGCGGTTGTCAGGAAGTTCAGTTGCGAACGAAGAAAGAATGGTACACACTGCTGGAGTCTATCTCAAGCCCAACAAGAAACAAGAACAGGCAGAGTCCAATGTCTGCAACAAGTGAAAGATATGGTTTCGAGTCGCTGGGGAATATATGTTCTGTGAACCCCGGTATCCTACCGAACGCGGATGGGCCTGTATAGACTAGTCAGTGCGCGGCCAGAAATGAAGTTGCTAGTGGCACCTGGTCCATTCACCTAAGAGAATGCCACCCAGGACTTCTGCAATGACCCTGGGCTGCTGAATCTTGCGCAGTATAAGTGCAAGAAGCGAGGAGAACGCCACGATTACACCTGCAGACCTTCAGAAACCAGGACACTCGCGACTTAGCGAAGAGTGCTCACCCATCTGGACGATCCATAGCCGTAACGGATCTGACGTGTTGAAGTCTGTAGGATCCTTGCCACTTAAAAGACCGCCCTGCACAGCAGCAATAAATCAGTGCCGCGTTCTATCGCGAAAGCAAAAGACGGGCAATGCTCGCACCTGGTCCTGAGCCTCACGCTGGAAGAGATGGATCACAGTACGCGAGAACTCACCAGGCATCGTGGCAGTCTGTACGGGAGGAAGGGGGAAGAAGACTTTTCTGGACGCCTGCCGTCACAGTTATACAACCGCCATGTAAGAGGCCAACGTGACACTGAGCCACGACGGTTCGCTAACGAGACTTCGATGGTGGAAACAGAAAAATGGTCGAGATCATGGTGTGATGCATAACCGCTGGACTTTAGCTCGAGATTGCGCTGGAAGTACATTGGGACGGCTTCCAATTTTGTCTACCTCAGAGAAACTAAGCACCATGTCCGTTGGAGTTAAATACTAAGTGCATGTAGAGTTCAACGGCGTGGATCTTATCAGAATGATCTTTTGACAACGTCTCTACGCTGCCGCTTGTTTCTCCGCCTCAACGACTTGTTTGCACCGGCAGTGCCAACTGTCTTCCTCCAGACTACTACTAGGGCGGCCAGTGGTGTGGAATGAGCTCAAATCCGCAGGCGACGGTACTGTAACCACTTCGACCAAGTGTGCCCTCACGGAAAGCCGCACACTTTCATAATTGATCGAGGACACCATAGGCAATCCACCCAACGACTCTATGGTCATCACACAAACCCCGCGAACTTATGGTCGAAACGGTACAGTATGTATTTTGCCTATGAGATTGACTTAGTGAAGAGACTAGAATCGATTGCTTGCCTATCCTGAGTCATGACTCATCCACATCGTGCACTCTACCAATGATCGCACGGATATAACTGTCGTATCTTTTCAGCTATTTCGCGGGCATATAGATGTTGCTCATATAGATCTTGCAATAAGCTCAGCTTGCCCAGAGCCTCATATTTTGAAAGATGCTCGACATAGTGTCGGTATTGTGCCCAAAAGATCACTTGAGATACTTGTGTACACTTCATCTTGATGCAAACCACAGTCAGCGCTCTGAAATTATGTACGAACCTGATGCTCATAAAGTTCATACCTTGTTCACAAGGATATCTTGGAAAGAATGAGAAAAGATGCCGACGGTTAAGCGCTAGCATTCCATGAATTCTACAATCGTGTCACCCGCTGTTCAACCTATGTTACCGATTTCACCTTCGGCCAGCGCCTCTTCGCATGACGCCGGTCCAGCTGCTCGTCTGCGGTCGCTTGAGCGACCCTCGCTTCAAGCTTCCGTCGTTTTCGCTCGGCTTTTTGGATTTCTCGCGATGAAATAACGTCATCGGCTTGCAACCTCTCGCCAACCGCCTCGCCGCCCTCGTCCACCAGTTTTGCCCTCTTCCGCTCTTCTTTCCGGCGTTTCCTCTCCCTGATGTCATTCGCTTCTTCATTTTCACCCCGCGGCGAGGCGTTGCTTAGGCTCGGGGACGTATCTTCGTCGACCTTCGGCCGTTTACGCTTTTTAGACTCAGGCTTGCGCCATGAATCCTGGATCTCGACTGCACGCTTCTTTTTCTCTGACTTGCGTTCGTCGTCTCCCTTCTCCAGCCTGGAAGCGGACCTTGATTTGTGCTTCCCTTCTTCCTCCACCTCGTCGTGCCCCTGCTCCGACCGTCGCTTCTTCTTGCCTTTCTTCCTGGTCGTTGCGTGATCATGACCAGCCTCAACGGCTTGCTCATCCCAGGTAGACTTTTGGGACACTGCTGGAGCAGCGGATGATGATAAAGCAATGTGCGGAGTTGCAGGTGGACTTTCATTTCCATCGAAGTCTGATGTGTTGTCTGGACGCAGCATTCCTCCCCGGAAAAACCGGGAATATAGGCCACGCTTGGCAGCTTCTCGTTTTGCCACAACGAGCAAGCTCACCCGCGAAGTGGACGGGGTGCTTGCCCCCGACGAAGAGGCCGTCTCTGAAGAAGAGAGGCCCAGCAACGGGGTCCATGAGTCGGACAACAGTACAGGTGCGTCGGACACCGGACGTCGATTACACAGGATTCCAGTGCTCGTGCGTTTAAGAACGACACGATCCGCCTCGTCTGCAGTGTCCATACCCTGATCGAAGGGTCAGGGTGCATTCAGGATACATGAAAGGAAAGCAGCGGCGCGTACGCTATCAGAGTCTGCATGGATCTTAATTTGGATGGATGCCGAGGCAGCTGTAAACACGCTGCTTGGGGCGAAAATTTTACGAAAGTAAATAACAACATTGATCGTTGTGAAACCACGCGCATGAGAGAAGCGACGGGCGTACGAGAGGTAACATGGGGAAACGTAGAATAAGTTTATGGAATAAAGACGGAAATAGAACACACGTAACTGGTCCCAGAAGGGAAAGGCTTCATCGCGGTCTTTCCCTACTCCCGACAACGATTTCTTCTGAGAAATGGGGATGGGGCGGCTGATCGCGCCATGTCGCAGACCTACACCTTTGCCAGCCCAGCCTTGAGCAACCAGGAACGAATGACTATCTAATGGCATTGTTCGCAAGAAAATGAATCAGGTATCGACGGAGATATTCAGAGATATCAAACTGCAGATATCTGGCAGTACTGGCACAAGATCACTGAATGACTTGCAACGAAAACAGTCCAAAGATGATGTGTATTGCGAAACGGGTTGGGGTATCCAAGTTTGCCAGTCCAACAGAGCTCTGCAGAAGCATGAAAGAAAGGTCGTAGAGTGTGGCAGGGGCTTTTATGAGGCGCGGCCGTCGCTTGGTGAACGAGATGAACAGAACCAGATTGCATGCTTAGATCGCCGTACGTGAATAATTGATGGCCGTGTCGCGCCCACGTGGGGACATAGCGTGCTCAGGCGTGCTCGGGCCACGCGACGATCGCCTCTTCTTGTCCCCAACCACTAGGTCATTCTAGCCACTGGCATGTTGCCACCATAATCACCTCTGTTTCCACACATTTTGCACACTTTCTGAGAAGTGCACACTATATTCAAATGCAATCGCATGTCAATCCCCGCTCTGGCATAGGCTGCGACGCGTCAAGGGCTCGCGATGCCGCGAGTGGTGGTCCACAGCGGCGGCTACCGTCAAGCGAACACGTCTCGATCTCGGGACTGGCGCCAGCTTATGAGGAAATTGGAGAAAGAAAGCGAAAGCCAAGTGACCCTGCAAGCAATACGCACAACCGTCTGCGCGGATACGAAGGCTGCGTGAGATTCAAAGTGGCAATGACTGATCTACCACACCGGGTTTTACTCAAGGTGCTTTCTACATCGCGCCGTCGTATTCGTCACTTATTATAACCTGGTAGTTATTCTGCCATCTTGATCCCGGGAGTCTCTTGTATATGGCACGAACATGCAAGGCTTTTAGACAGGTGTGGCTGCTACAATTATGTTATACTGAGTGTCTTTCAAACATGCACTGTCGTCCGTCAGATTCTTCTTTGTAGATCTTCCCAGTTCGTTTGGAAATCGGTTCTACACAATCAAGTCGGTCTTCCAGAGAAGCCCGATGACATGAATGAGGTTCAGTATATCGACTACATGTTCTCCGAATATTGTTCAGTGAGCCCAGCACGACCAATGATCGCTTGATTTGCTCAGAGTCTTTAGTATTGCCTCTCCTTCGGTGCCTTCGTTATTTCTTTTGAAGCACGCACACAGTGCTGTCTAAAGTGCATGGCTGAGCAGTACTGACACGCTCTTTGTCCTCTTTAAGACACACTAATGGAATATGCAGCTTCGTATTGGACCTACGGGAGGTCTTTCCCGCGGATGTCGGGGACTATATCATCTATGAGATGAGCAGCTGTATTCCCCGAATTTTCTTGGGTAAGTCGTTTCTGCGGCCAGTTACAACTACTACACACAACTGCCCAGATCCGACACCCGAGTCCGGCCATATCGCGCGAGTGCTGTATTCTGTCGACCACGCAAAATCATTTCTTCGGAAATTCGATGACCGCTTGCGTCACCTGGATGATGTAGATAAATGGTTAGAAGAAACGCGCGTGCAAATGCGAGCAATAGCGCAGGTAAGATTCAACTTGTCGACAGTTCTGAGATGTTCTGACAATAGATGAAGCACGCTTCTTGTTGTGCCCGATGGACGTGTTTGCGTCTGCAGGCAGAGATTCAGGATCGTAGAGAACGAAGGGCCAATGAGTACGTTTCCCATCTTCCACTTTCTTTTTTCTGTCACCCGATATTTACCCGCTTTTTATTTCGCGTGTGGTCTGTATAACGCCTACATAGAATCATCGCTAAATTGACTGAACTCGGTTTCGGGCTCGAAGTTGCGTTTGCACGCGAAGATGTTCTCCTACATGGGTTAGTCAATATGAAAGACCCGTTGACACCTCTTGGTGAGCCCAGAGTAGCGTTGTTCGCCCTAGCTGATATGAACCCTGGACACTAGGCTGGGAACACATTAAGGGCGAGTTGGTTGCATATATGCACGAGATAAGAAAGATGCGAAAGGAAAGGAACATGGTTCTGAGTGGTCGATATGCCCAGTTGTTCGACGTCGCCAACAGACTGGCATGTACCCAAGGGCCAGGTGTAATTGTCCCCCATGCTGTAGACTTCGCAACTATGGGACCCGTCGCGACGCTTATACACAATAGTCCTATCAGCAAGGAGATCGAAGAGGAATATCTTGAACAGGTACTAATTGGGCGGATACCGGTCTGGCGCGAACTAGCAGACGAGAAGCTCGTGGGTCTGATGAGTTCCGCCTTGATACAAGTCACTCGCTTGGATTTGCACCGAGCGAGCACTTTTTTCATGCAGGCCGGTAATCCAGCAAGCTGTGTGTCATATCCGCAAGTTCTGAATTCTTTCGTTTTTCGAACCAACAAGCGTCAGATCAACGAAGACGATGAGGCAGACATGCCTCGACGGTATTTTCATTGCGCGCCGTGGCTCGATTGTGAGGATATTGTTTTCGCGGAAGTGAAGTACAGCTTCGCTGTCAACCTGCTGGTTACCTGGCGTTACCCTCCCTACATAAAGTCCGATGACATGGACAGACAACAGTTGTTCGTGACCTGCGCTCAATGTGAACCCGACCACGTAAGAGCTCGAGGAGCGATCTCTGTGTATACCTGGCGGGCGGTGCGTGCTCCAATTCCCTTCGAAGCCTACGCGTGGGCTTATACTTAACTATGGTGCAGATGCTGCAGGGCCAGCATGTGCACTCATGGGAAGTTTTGACGGGCTGCCAGGCACTCAAGGCAGCCGATGCACTTGCGAGATATATTGAATTATCTCCTTTACCCCGGTGGTGCACTATGTGTGCGGAGGTCTTTACGTCCTCTGCACACTGGCACACAATGTGAGTTGGTTCTGTTGCTCCGAGTCCATGTCTTACTCTTTCCAGGCATGGCGGTTACACGCATGAGACGGCTCTGCTGTGCAGCGCTGTTGATACGAGCTTGGTGACTTTGGAAATCTCGCGTGAATGTTGTCCTGGCTGTGCGTTCCGAGTTCCACCTGCACCGATCCAATATCCCTGGACTCAAGAGCAATATGCAAATCTTGAGGACTGACACGGTAAAGGCAGATGGGAAATGTCTGCTAAGTCGATGTGAAGGCCCACGGCAGAAAAACCATTCGGATCCACGATTCACCTTGGGCACGTCGTGAATTCTCTTCCTGGCAGGCTGTTTCATATACAATTTGATGATGATGTCTTCGCCTTTATGTTGCACGACTTATGATCGCCTGTACTACTATGCTAAGTATTATATATACATTTTTCAACTTTGAGGTATCGGAAGACTGAATTCTGTCGAGGACTTTCGTCGCTAAGCAGCGCAATATGATGGTGATGCAGTTGGAGGCTATGGCCTTGCTTGTGGGCATCTAAATGAACACATTTCTGTCTCGAAATATTGCGTGTTTGTCCGTTTTACTTAATATTGAAATGAAAAAATTCTGTTGAAAGCTGCCACATGGAAAATTCCGTTTCCATGAAAGATCAGACACAACGCAAAGCTGGGTAGTAAGTCGCAGAGGCATACTTATCTGTGTCACTCCTCACCTGTCTTCATTCAAGTTAGTCTACATAGCTTTGTCATTGCATGAAATGATTTGTGGATAAACTTCACGCAAAGTACAGCACTGAAAAATATGAGTAAGTAATGAATGAACTTCACGCGAATACGGGGAATCAGTATGAACAGGGGTTAGACAAAGGCGTTCGATCGCGACGCGTTGTGCGATCTGACCGTGATACGGGCGTCATGTGATACCAACTACGTGACATCATCGTGTCTGTGCGGCCGCATACAGATGGTCAGCTGTTTGGGCGGTCTATCCTGTCACAGTGGCAGTGTCAGCCGTTGCTCTTTTGCTTCGCTTCCCTCTCCATATTCATTCAAAATGTTTGTTCTTCTAGGCAGTCGCGTCTTTCTTCCTCGCCGCAGCGTCGCTTCGTGCGCTCTTTTCGCGCGACCTTCGCGTTTCAATCACGGCTCAGCCGCGACGATGCACACGACAGACACATACAGCAAGGACGTCGATGCGACGCCTCCCAAGGACCCTAAGGTCTTTACTGTGGACCCCGACTTGGAGGTAGATGTCCAGAAGGCGCAGGAACCTCCGCATTCGGAGTGGGCGAAGGCAGCGGCGGAATGGTCTGCCGGCGATTCTGCACGGCCCGCTGGTGCGAAGCCTTCGCAGGGAGGAAGTTCGAAGACAAACTGATTTGAATGTGAAAAAAGTACTCGTGTGCCTTTATCTCAGTTGATGCATTTCATGGCTAATATCCTTGGAGGTACGCAGCCTTTTCGAATGACGCTCGTTTGTCTTGTGCTCTGAATTGTATTTGTACATTGTTCTCGTTGAAGGTGTGTCACAGTGTTGGTAAGTAAAGAAATTCAAACTTGGGAAGTGTTGAATTGAATCACAGTTACATACTACCATTAAGAATTGATTTGTTCTGCACCGAGTTTGCTACCCCGAAAGCGGCACAGCCTTGCCACCTCTGGCATACGATGTCGGCCACCTCTAAGACATTCCAACGTGTAACGGTTAGGGCCGTGCTCCAGCCGTATCTAAAGACGGAAGTGATAGAAGAGGAGTAACAGTAGTCGTATCATTGGAGCAGGCGAAGTATACTTTCGAACCAGCGGACTGCCAAGAGCGGAGTCAATGCCAAAGGCCCATCGATTCAGGAGTTTGATGGAACAAAGTTCCCTCGGAAATGTGTGAGAAATCAGTGGATGCTTGTATGTATTCTTTGCGTGTTGCAAATGAGATATGTAGGCGGCGACTCGGACGCTGTGAGTCGGGATTGATAAAAAGCGATCCGGTGACTACGACATGTATTTCTGGGCCATACGTATTTCGGATTCTTGGGACACAATGATATGACAACAAAGAATGGCGAAGTTTGTCAGTATGGCTCAAAGGCCTTATGAATCGGAACTGTAATCCGGATTCCGGAGATCCTGAATTCTCGATACTCAGTGCGTGACACTTCAGCTTCTCAGATTACATGGCACTCCAGTGTAAGTTCTATCTACTTATACAGTGTCCGGACATTCCTTGGACCACAATTACTCGTACAACCGACAACTCTCCCTCGCGTAGAACGATAACACCGGCAAAGGTTGCATCACAACGCGTACATATGTACACGTGAGCGCGGAATTCCCTAATGCGGACAATGTGATTTCAAATTCCGAAACACCAATGCATCAACAGCCTGGGTTCAACGTTCAGCTTTCCCAGCTTGGACTGCGCGGCCATGGTTGTTTTCCCACTCTGTCATCTTCGCAATGGCCACAGCTTCTCTGGAAAGTCCTCACTATTTTGGCGCGCCTGTGGAGACCCTAGTCGCATCATGCGACGGAGACTGGAGCACAGAGATCACGCTACACGATATCGCAGAGGCTTACAACACACTCCTCAACCGATTTCGCTCTCAGATCAAGCTGATCAGTGATATAATCCACGAATGGCCTGCTCTTGCTTGTGTTCGTGAGAATGCATCGATGCTCACGCGTGCCCTATGCCGCGATATGCGTCGCGTAGTTGTCGATGCTCCCGTACCGTCGTGTCTGGCGAGCGACATCATGCTGGTTTTCTCTCATTGCATGCGCTTCACGTCGTTTATGCTAGGATACGCGTGTGTTTATAACTTCTTTTCCAGTGTGTCTCATCTTCTCCCATGCCGTTCCTTGCTCAACCCAGTCGTGCAGCTACACAACTACACACGCTACTAGACTGTATCACCGAGGTTGGAGGATCCCGAAATGTCCTTGATCAACCACGAGTCCGACACTTCGTGGCGTGGACGTTGAAAGTACAAGCTTTACCTCCCACGATCTCCGCACTGTGGTCCAAGCATATCATGAACGCGCTTCGGATGTGTATGGAGCAAGACCCGGAAACTGTTGCTCATGCTCTGCAGGTATGTGTATACTCTTTTGTCCCTCCTCTTTTCCCATAATTCGACACAACTTACATGTCCCATGAGGCTATTCACGTCATTTCGAGCAAGCACGCGGCTGCTGTTTTTCCAACACTCCCTGATACCCTCCCTCTCATACTCCTGCGCTTGCTCGACGATGTGCATATGGTGCGCTGCGAAGCAGCCTATGCTCTTGGTGGCCTTGCACTGGGAAAATTAGCTGATGTCAGTCAGCCACCCGACGCCTACTTGGCACTTGCTGAACCTGTGCACCTGTTCATCGCCAAACATCGCGCATCGCTTCACGAACTATTGTCTGGAGGATTCGCCGGCGAGAAGTGTTTCGTGTATGCCAACAAGGTCACATGTTCAGGGCCGATCTGGGCGACGATGGTCGTGCTAGCGCTCGTCGTGTTGACAGACCACACCCTTTTCACGAATAGACACAGTCTGAAGCTTTTTATACAGCCTACCGCATCTGCACATGTCAATCCTCATGCATCTGGGGTTCCGCGCCTCGTCGCGAATGTCTGGAAGGCGCTCGGGTGGGCATTCGCAAGGCTGAATGGCATGCTACCCTCGACGGCACAGGCATCTTCGACTGTAGCGTCGGCGTTCAGCGTCCTCATTCAGGAACCCCGCTTCAATGCAGGTATTGCATTGGTGGCGCGTTTGCTTGAGACACGCAGAACAGGCGACGTCCCTCGCAGAAATATTGCTTTAGCGATCAAGGCCGTCAACGGTATGTTGACGCGGCCGGAGACACTGCGCGACGGTCTTGGCGTATTGTGTAGATTACTGGTTTGGATGGAACCAAGTAATAGCGTGGAGCTGTCGTCTGCACCTGTGGCCGTGATTCCGGCGGCGCATGAAGCACTGTTCGAGCGCTCAATGCTCTTCCTGTGCATGGACATGCTGCCATCGACATTGCATTCTCTTCCTGATGTGCAGACGCGTGATGTGTCTTGTCTTTCAGAAGCGCAAACGCTTGACCACTGGTCTGACCTTCTGGACCTCTGGGCGATGGCAGCTGATCTTTCACTCGGCGATCTGTTTGACGAGTTTCTGGTAGGATGCCACTGTATTCCGATCCAGACGTCCTACGGCACTTACTTATGATTTCCATCCAGGAGCCCCTCACATTTGCATGGCAGACACTGCTGCTCGTCCAGAGGCGCTTTACGCAAAAGCAGAGTCACCTTGAGCCCACGCCGGACTACGTCGATCGCATCGCTGTTCTGAGCGTGCAAATGCTGTCCTCGTCCTTGACGCCTAACCGACTGGTCATGGCCACGAGGATGTGGTCAGTGATCAAGAACGTCTTTGCACCGGTGTGGCTGCCTGGCCCTGCGCGAGCGCTTGCAAGCACATTAATGGCACAACAGCCGAGTGATTTGTCTGTGCAGGTGCAGCAGGCGTGGTGTGAGCTCCTTGCCGCACTTACGATCATGATCAACGACAACGCTGTGTTGAACAATATGTTCACCGACGGTGACTCGGGAGCACCTCTGCATCGGAAGTTGTGGGTTACTCTGGTGCAGCTGTTGTTCGATGGCGTGCCAACTGAAGCGCGCTGGGAGTTCATCGTTGATGTTTTTGTCGTGTGGTACGTTGTTGTTGGCTTCAGGTTCGATGGTGCTGACCGTCTGCTAGTACTCCGTGGGAGTTGACTAGAGTTGAACACAAAAACTCGACGGAACTCTTGAATATATGCCTGATACGTGCACAAGCATCTGGGTCATCTCCCCAAGATGTCGTTGAGCATATAGCTCAGCGAGTCTCGCCGAAGGCAGTTCTTCCTATCGAGCAAGTGCATGAACTGCTAAAACACGTGAATCTGACTGGACGAGACGCCATCTGCGAACCGTTATTTCAGCATGTCAACGTCTGCCTGACGGCGAACTACCCTCCAGGCACGAATGTTTTGACCACATGCCTCGCCGTTTTCCACTTGTTGACCCAGATCGTTGAGCAAGAAAATGCACTTGTTGTGCCATTCCTAGACTCGATCATGAACAGCATCTGTCTGTGGACCAGCGACGAACACTACGAGATAGTTGATGCAGATTACAACGAGTCTGTACGTGCATTAGCTGCCTCCAACTTTCCATAAACGCATCATGCTTGCGACTAATGTTCACTTATAGATCATACCACTGTACTGCCGCTCCCTCGTCTGCCTCCGTTCTCAACGTACATCGCGTCACGCACTGCAGACACTCATGCCGTACTTGACCACTCCGTTCTTCGATAAAATGCCCGCCGGCGCTCTTGGGCCGCATGCGTTCCATGATTTCTGGCTGGCCACCTATGCCAAGCATCCAGAGTTCAGTGACATATATTCCCCGGGGTTGAAGGACGCCCTCCGTTCACTGGAGTGGCTGTACGATGGAGACGCGACGACTATAACCGTGTCTTCCGGTATCTACAGCTCACCGCTTGTTTCGCGCGGAGATGTCTTCCTGATGAGCGATGATTCCCAGCAATCGAATCAGGTAGGCTCGATTTTTTATTTGGTATCTCCTTCTTTATCGGCGTCACTGATATACCAGTTCAGACCAGCGTTGTAGAGGAGACACAATCTGACTCCGGTCGTCCCGATACGACGAACATTGACTACCTATTCCAAGTCATGGAGGAGGCCACAGGACTCGGTGTGTCAGCCAAACTCGACGCCACGCGCACGTTCCTTCCTGCATCTCCGCGTCCTCCCGTCGACGCAACACCTGCTCGTCGCTCGCCTGTTATGTGCAATCCCTCCGTCGCGCGCACTTCAACTTGTATCGGTGGAGAGCGCTTCTCGCCTGAAGTCTCCCTCGACTCCAGCCCCTGCAGGAAACGGAAGAAGTCGGGCGACGATCCGGACAGCAGAATGATGAAGTTTTCCTGTAATGTAGGTGAATCGATCGGGTCGTGTGATAACGCGAACGCGAGGTCAAAGCTTTATGGTTGTTGTACTCCTTGCACTTCGCCTACCAACACTTCGGCCGTCCGAACGTCTCCCTCCACTCGCGCACAACAGTTCTTACCGAGTCCTGCCACATCGCAGTACGCTGATTCAGTCCAACGGGACGAGGAGGACTACGACGCATGGGAGCGAGGCATCACAGCGGAGGACATCGAGGCACTCGGCCTTTTGGGGTACGTGCTGTATATCAATGTGAATTTGGCGCAATACCTAATTTAGGATTTCCGCAGGGCTGACTCACGCAGTTAGGATGGTCGTGGCGGCAAGTCGTCCTTCGTGATATTTATTCTTAACTTATTCTATTCGTCTACGGGGTCTATATATGCGTGGTTGTTATTGTTAAGAACGTGCGGCATGGACGGTCGATTAGTCCCCTGTGGGCTAGAGTATGTATATGATGTCTTAGATTACATCCCAGACATGGGCGTGGGTACGACGAGGTATAAAGCTCGTTTACTCGATGATAATTCGTTCCGCCCTTTCCCACATTCTACTCCCACAACCTACATTTCTTTACTTTCCCTTGTTCTTCGCACAGCCTATTTGATTCGCATAACCTATTGAATAATCTCCATCCACAAAAAGAAACAACCTATTGAATACTCTCCATCCACAAAAAAAAACAGCCTATTGAATAATCTCCATCCACAAAAATGTTGTCCTGCACGCTATCCCGTCTGAGCGTTCTAGCTTTGCTTTTCGCTCTACTCTCTCCTGGTGCGCACACGGCGTACATTCCAAACGCTGTTCGCAGTACTCTGCACGGCACCGCGAGGTCGCGCTTGTTCCGAACCCGCTATGTGTCGCTTGAAGGACGGCCAACGCTGGACGAGGCGAGGACCACGGTACTGCATAAGAAGACTCCGGAGGGTGGCCATAAGATGGCGGCGGTCGAGGAAGAGGACTCATCAGTCGGGAAGAGGACAACTGCCGAGGACAGAGCAGAGGAGGAAAAGAACAAAGCGGACGAGGCATCGACGGTGGCGTTGGCGGAACGTATGGTCTATGACTCTAAAATCACCTCGCCCGGAGCGTCAACGGTTTGGACGCGAGGTACTCAGGCTTCTGTGACATGGCGAGTACCCTCATCCGTTTTTGATGTCTTGATAGTAATTGGTCGCCCCGCTACAGGGAAACGGAGGGGATTCCAGATGGTGCGCGTGGCCGCATTATTCTGGGGCACATGGACAGCCAGGACACTTCAGAACATTTGGATGCTGGCGAGTATATCTTGGCGTTCATTAATGATGCAAGCTGATTTCGTCTTCAGGCCACCCGTTGGCGACTGACGTCGACCTGAGAGCCGGGCAAGCTCGCGTGACTGTGCCAGAAGTGCCGCCAAGATACGGCTACATTGTTGTCTGTGAGTGTAGCATTGACTCGCGGAGCGATCTTCGTCTTGATCTTATTGTCCAGTGATGGGCGATTCTGGCAACCGGAGCCCTGAGTTTATTATCAACTAAAATTAGAGACGAAGTTGCGTGTTGATTGACGATCCCAATCCGAGTCTGCGTACGATGCATTAATGCGTAGTGTCACATACCGTACTTATACGATGTTGTTGAGGACAATGGATCTTCCGTAGCCATGCACATACATATCAGTCCTGATAGCCTGATGGAATCGTTTGTTCTGTTCAGTTTTCACTTCGGATGTGCATTCGTCATGAGCGCGCCCACAGACATCAATACCCCAGCTGTGTACAATTGTGTATGGTTTGTGTGACCCCGGACTCGATCGGGCATTAAGATGAGTCACGACACGGATAGCTTCGGAAGCGTTTCGACTGCCGAACTCCTGAACTCTGCCCTTGCGGCAACCGCATACCCATCTCTCCGACGAGCAGTTTGCTTACAGCTTTTTCAATTTCGTAGACTTTCAGGTCGATCATAAGTTTCCTATTAGAACAATAGCATTGTGGCAGCCCGTACAGATCAACTTTTCTGCATAGACGAGACAAGCCGCGCCACGAACGGACATTTATTATTTACTGAAAGTTTGCACCTTTTGGGCTACTCCAGGCCTGACAACACCACATGAGCATCGTAGGACAGCAGCTACTCTCTGGTGCGTGCTGTATCGTGTCTGTTTTCTACCTGACATGAAGATCGTTCTGGACAGGCGCCCTCTCGGGATTCGCTTCCACCATCTGTCTACAGCCTTGCAAGTCCCCCTTGAATCCACCTGTCTCATGTAGCTCTTATGAAGCTGCCCAGTCGATTTGCTGAAGACGCGCCTCCAACAGGGCTCCGGCAGTATCCTCGTCAAGCCCACACTCAGCCCGCGGTGCGTTCTGGACTTTAGTGAAATGACATGACATTGCAACCGAATGGCTTACACATTCGTGGTACAGAAGCGCGACTTTCATTGTGGATGTTGCGCGTCAAATCATTGCGTCGGAGGGGTTGAAGGGGTTATGGCGCGGGACGGGTGCAACGTTAATAAGGTGTGTATGACGTGGATGACTCCAGTCACTTCTTTGTATTCGTTCGGCACGCATTCATCATGTTGGGCATGCGCGAACAGGAACGTACCAGGTGTTGCGCTGTACATGACCAGCCTTACCCAACTCCGCGCGGTCATGGCCGGCTCGCCTTACTTTGCCATCGCCCCACTTACGGGCTCATCGCCACCAACGTCAGCACTACCCAAGCTGACGAGCTCTGGGAATTTGCTTGCAGGCGCCGTTGCGCGTGTAGGTGTCGGCTTCGTTCTCAATCCGTTCTCGCTTATCAAGGCGCGATTCGAGGTGCGTCAGAATTTGCATTTTTCCTGTCATAAGCGACACGCATTTTCCCGCGACCACATTCACCTTCCATACCCATTTATTTGGGGTTCCCCTTTCTTTGCTATGAGGAAATGCGGTCGAGCGTGAAGGTAACCCACACTGACGTCCCGTCAATAGAGCAGTATGTATACTTATGAGAGTATCGGCGGTGCGCTGGTCGCGATCACGCGCAGCGGTGGACCAACCGCGCTCTTCCGCGGATTTGTTGCGTCCGCGCTGCGAGACGCTCCGTATGCGGGACTATTTGTAGTCTTTTATGAGGGTACCAAACGTGAGATAGGTGAGTGTCTGTCGCAAAGGAGGTGTATCGCTGTCGCTTTGTATAACCGCTACCATCATACGAGATCTCTTAGTCTCGATTTCCACAGAAGTTGCTTTTGTTTCCCATGCTGACACATTCTTATAGCCACCTTTTCATTTTTGAACCATTTGCATCCCAGTGTGATGCACAGCTTTTCCGGCGCGTCAGCGGGCGTTATTGCGACAGTGGCGACACATCCGTTCGATGTGATCAAGGTGTGTTTCAGTCGGGTCCTGCGTTTCCTGTCTAACTCCCTTTCATTCCCACTAACGTCTGTCCGGCCATCGATGATTGTACGTACCTCTGCAACGACAAACGGCATAATCGGGCTTCGATTGTACTCGCCATGAATGTAAAACTCGCCGCGAAAAGACCAAAATCCAAGTGCGCCACGAAGACAGGTATAACGGCCTGGTACGGACGTGCCGGACCATATGGCATGACCGCGGCGTGCGCGGCTTCTTCGACGGCATGTCGCTGCGGATGTCGCGCAAGGTGTTGAGCTCCGCCATTGGATGGGCGGTGTATGAAGGCGTGTTGCTGCTGTTGTATGGGAAGTGATCACGGTAGTTCGAGGACTTGTCATAGTCGTGCTGGAAAACCTGCGGATGATCGTGTCACTAAAACATTCAGCTGGTCTAGCTGAAGAGCGAAAAGAACCAGCAGTTTAGCTCGAAGGTGTACTGTACACTTGGCATTATTATTATTTGTGCATACCCTCATTTTTAATGTGTAGACTAGATGCAATAAACTGATCTCGTAATTCTGTGGAAAGTCTATGTGGGGTTCATTTAGACATGTGACATGCTCTCAGACTTCATTCTGATCAATTTTTGCACTCGCCTGGCTCTTCACACATTCAAGCAAAACAGATCTGCCTGGACTTTCTGGAGGCCTATCGCTTTTCTCTCTACTCTATAAGTAAGTATATATAGTAATAAATAGCTCGTACACTTCGTCTGTTTACTGGATGATGTTGTCTACTCACGTTTGCACACAAGACTGTGTTTTGGTATAAGGATAGTACAGGTATGTTGGCTCTGTTGTTACTTTCATAGTGCTCCTGACTATCACTGTTTTCAACTTGTTTTGATCATTCTTGCTCGTGCCATTCTTTCTTTCTCTAGTATTGTTCTGTCATTCGGTTTTCCGCTACAGTTCTCTCTGGTTGATCCTTATCTAACATGGGCAACCTCATAATATTGTCGCGCGCATATACATGAATGAAAGGTGGCTTATACAACTTGAACTGCCTAATGGGGAGATGACAGGGGAACTGGCGAGGTAAACCAAACCACGTGGACTGTCGGAGTTCAAGATGGGGCGGTGCCGGCCCCGGCGTTTGCAGCTGTGAAAGTCCGAATCCGAACTGAGTATTCCGTTCGTTGTACTCGTTTCTTTCTTCCCTCGCTTTCAGTTTTTGTTCTCGACTTTCATGCCAGACGATCCCGCACCGAACACAGCCTCAACATCGAATCCAACGACGTCCGAGCGTTCATCGCACACTGAAGGATCCCGCTCGGGAGAAGATCGGTCTTCCCAGCGCGCCATGCATGCCCGCGGCATGGACATGGGCCCCAGTCCGTTTGTGTCTGGCGAAACGAACGGTACGTGTACCCCTCCTGATCTATACGACGTTTGTGTTTATCGCACACATAGGCGCATCCCAAACATCATCCGAACTCCCGGAATTCAGCCTGCTTGTCGCGGGCGCGCGTGGTGGTGAGTGTACTGGTCCCGTTCAATCTGCCTTCCACACACTTCCCCGGATGCGGCTTACGCGCACTGTCTTCGGGCTTCTGTCCACTCGTCCAGGAAAAACCTCGTTTCTGCGCCTCATGCTTGATACTGCCGAAATTTCGTCCCTCGCTTCCCAGGAGCAACTCGACTCGGTCGCCCGATTCTTGCAGGGCGCGGGGGGACCTACGGTGCACATCCGGACGGCGACCGTAGAGGTGGTCATCGGCCAGCGTTTTGATCTCAACATCGTTGATACGCCATCACTCGACTTTAGCCGGCCAGGTGCCGCCGAGACGACCATTACCGACATTCTGGACTACGTCGAAGAACGCTTTAATGAGGCGGCTGACAATGTGGGTCCCTATCCATCCTTCATTTCTTGAAGGTTACCGCTGGCTCGACACACACGCACTGACTGTGACTCCTTTCCAGGCGTGGGGCCCGAAACCCGATCGCTTTGTGCATCTGTGCGTTGCCGATATCCAATATGCGTTATGATGTTTATACTGCTGACTGAGTCTCTACGTCAGATGTGTTTATTTCATCGATCCCGACGGTGTTGTGCCTCCAATCAGTGTACCAGACAGCCGACCAAGGCTTCCTCTTACAGACGTGCATGCGATACAGCGCCTGTCGAAACGCGTCAATGTCCTCCCTGTCATTGCGCGCGCAGATATCCTGCCTAACGATCGCCTGAGCTCCATTCGCAATGTGGTCCGCACTGATCTAGCAGCGGCCGGCATTGGATTTGGGATCTTCGATATGAACGGTGAGCGTAACTGTATGGTTATCCTATTTAAACTTATTCATGCATGATTCTAGTGTCGGGACCGTCTGTATCACCTGCACTGCCTTACGCGCTTGTATCGCCTGATATGTATACCTATGACGATGGTGTGTCACGTCCCCGACCAACACAGGCGCTTGCCGTACACAACATGCCGCGAGGCAAGTTTGTGCGGTCGTACCGATGGGGGACGCTGGACGTTGTGGATCAGTCGCATTGTGACTTTGTGCAACTGCGTGCAGCGGTGTTCCATCACATGACGGTGCGTGGTGTTTGTTCTTCACGCAAGGGACTGTCTGAAAACACGACAGACGCTGCGCCACTGGACGAAGGACCACTTGTACAGACAAAAGTATCTTCCTGATTATCGCCAGGCGATGGCGGTCCGTGCACAGGCTGGCAAGTGTCAGTCGCGTCCTGGTCCAATTGGAATGTCTCACAGGTGCTTCAACAGTGCCCACTTCGGCCCACGTGGCGCCAGACCTGCAGACGGCGAACTTCTCGCCGGTGGCATCTTACGAGCCCGGCCAGGACTCGGTAGCAACTGTCTCAGACCCCAATGCGTCTAGCTCTGGGCGGCAGCGCACAAAGAAAATAACCATCGCATGTGACTTTTGTAGATGTAGGCTATTTCATGTCTTGTTGCGCGCTCATTATCTAAGTATTCCCTTGCAGCTCGCAAGTTGAAGTGCGATGGCGGACGTCCGGCGTGTGCGCAGTGTATTAAACGCCAGCATCCGTGTGATTATCAGGCCCACGTACGTCGGCGTGGTTCTCGCAAAAAGGCGGCGGATGCCACGGCGAGTGGGAGCGAGAGCGAAGCACCGGAGGATTCCACGAAGACCACACATACGCATCCTCGTGAATATGCCGCACAAAATGGTGGCCCACCGCCAGCGCCAACGTCGCAATATGCTCAACAGCCGCCGCCACCGCCGCCGAACGAATACTTACGCAGCGCGCCTCAGCACGATCCGCGGGTGCCATACAATGGTCATATCCAACAAGCTCCGACCATGATGGTTCCGCCACATCCTTACCCCTATCAGCAGCAGGGTGGCGTCCAACCTCGACCTGTGCTAGACGCAATGCTGTCATCATCGACTGTACCAACCGCATCGCCGCAGAGTCAACAGCAACGATATTCACAGAGTGCGGATCTGCCCCACATCGCGACGCTTCGGCCCGACGAAACGCCGAGCGCACTTGTTGTTTCAACAAGTCAGGTGCCACAAAGCAATGGACAAGAAGGTCGACCACGCGCGATGACCATGCCTACGAAGACTGGCCGCTTGCCTGCGACCTCGGGCCCCAAAGTCGTCGCATGCGATCTCTGCCGAGGTGGGTGGTAATGTTTTTCCTTGGAAGTTGGCGCCGTCACCATCATGGCGCCATTAACCTTATTTTCTTCGTTTCTTGTAGCTCGTAAAACTAAATGCGACGGAGCTCTACCTGCGTGCGCCAGTTGTGTCCGACGCAAAGTGGCATGCCATTATGCACTCAACTCGCGCGGAGGCCGCAGCGGTCCGCGCCGACCGAAGGAGCAGATGCCGCCAGCTCCCTTGCAAGAGGCCGTGCCGCAGCAGCAGCAACAGCAGCAGATGGAGGCCTCGGCATCCATGCTCAGTCTATCACAGATGGCCTCCAGTACCGCCTATTCTCGGATACCAGTAACGGGCAATAGTCTGAACATATCGATGACCACCGGGGCACAACAGTCCGCGCCTATGAACGGTAATAGTGAAAAGCGGAAACATCCTGACGAGTCTGAAGGCTCAAGCCCGAACAAGAAGAGGGAAATTGTTCCCCCCGCTGCATGAGCAAGCGACGGCACCATTTCGATCTCTGATCGCGTACATTGGTTTTGGTGTCGTGTGATTTTACACTGCTTTATATTTCCTCTTCGTCTTTGTTTGTCCATGATGTACGTATACCTGGCTTTTCTTGTGTCGTCCTTGTCTGTAAATCATGTCTGTATCCGGAGTGCGCGCTGTTTTTGATGACGACTTTGATTGGCCTCGCCCACCCTCCCCTCCCCCCTTTTTTTTTGCCCCTTTTTTGCTCGCTTTTTGACGCGACCATGGCAGGCTGCCAGCACCTCCGATTTTATCATGTTGATATATTTATCCTATCTCGATTGGGGGCCCACTTGAAACTTGTCCGTATTCGTTTCTCTGCTTTTTTTTTTTTTTTCTCCAGAGTGTACTGTTTTCTGTTATATCTCGTTTTCGTCTGATTATGACTGAGTTTACTACATGTATGATCGCGAATGTCCTTCGCGTAATGCAGTTGCTGATTGATACACGTCACGTTGGCTTCACTTTTGATTTACTTGGTTCGCGCAATGTCTGTTCATGCACTTACGTTGTTGCTGTTATTTGCCTGATTATAGACCACAATGTAGAGAACAAAGGTGTTCACTGAAGTGTACCAAGCTGGTCCCAATGTTCGAGTTCTCCATCTTTACACAGTTGCTTTGGAGTGCATCCCCGCTCCTGCTCACAAAGACTTCGTTCTGTTCTTGATACAGGATGGCGATGCTCTTGCTTGGCGCTAAGAAATAGAGGGAAAATACCGTGCGTCGTATCAAACGAAATATACATATCCCCCCCCCTGACTGACTACGTTGCTGACTAGAACCGCAACAGGATTGGAACTGTAATGGGGCCTTTAGAGAAGGGTGAAGATCTCAAGAGCGTAGCTTTTTATTGTTATTGATACGTCCTTTTGCCGTTCTCACATCTGTCTCGACTTTCCCTAAAAAGGAAGTTCACCACCCAAATTGTAATAAATGAATGGAGCCAGACAGTTGAGTGACAGCTGCTTCTGTGGCTGAAAGTACTGTATATGTATACATGTACCGTTACGACCGTAGGTTCACGGGGTTTGGACCGTGACGGGGTCCGACGGAGATTCACGAGTTCATGCATTCATGGCCTGGTGTAAGCTGTGAGACGGTCACCTACGTGAGGTTTAGACGGTAATTTACATGGCACTGCGCCATCGTGATGACCTTCCAGAATTTGAGGGATTTGGAGGCAAACACGCAAAAAAGTATTACCAGCGGATTCACTTACACCATTCATTTCACATATAAAAAAATACGCCCCATTGTTTAGATCACACAACGTGAACCTTCCAACATACTAAACAACCCAACGGTTCCCATCACATGAACACTGCATGTGCGATAGAAGGATTTCCTTTTGGTATTCCTGACGTGGACAGGCAACTCCAGTAATCAAACCGCCGTCAACGCATCCCTCCACTCGCCCTCACCGCCCATACGATCATACCACGCCTTGCCTTCAGTCGTAAGGGCGATATAACCCGCGCGGATTGTGAAGTCACCAAAGCGTTCGCCCTCTAATCTTTCTAACGCGTAGCGTTTGATCATAGGTCGAAGAATCGCAAGGATCTCTGGTTCTGTGACGGTTTCTGTATGATATATCGTTAGGGATGCCGGCGCAAGGCGGTAAACTTTTCGCATACCCCGATATATTTTATTCAGGCGTTGGCCGTAGTAGCCACCACCAAGAAGCATGCGGTACGTACCGAGCGCTTTGCCGATGAAAGCGACCTCTGCAAAGTTGGTGAGAGGAAATGAGTCATAGCAAAAGACAGGGAGGCATACCAGCGACATGCGGTCGCGAGCAACCGTTCGGGCAACCCGTCATACGCATGATGATGGCATCGTTACGTATACCTTTAGATCGTATCGCTGAGCACATGACAAGTCGTTCTCTCCGGTACTCGACCCACCATTCTCTTCACAAATTTTCTCCACCTTGTCTATCAGCAGGGGAAGGTACTGCTCGCTCTCCGCCATTGCCAAACCACAGGTCGGGAATGCGACGCAAGCCGAAGAGCTCAGCCGCAACCCAGTGTGGTTGAGATTGTCGAGACCGTATTTGACAAGAAGCGCTTTGATCTGCGGTACGTCTCCTGGTGCGATATCGGACAGCATGAGATGTTGGTTAGTCGTCAAGCGGAAGGCACCCTTGTGGATCTTCGCAATTTCTCTGAGGCCTGTCTTGAAGTTCTTGCAATTCGCCTTTTCGACCATGTGGGTGCCAACAGGCCCACGGCCAATATCTATCGACGCGAATGCGAGTGTGAGATCAAATAGTTGGCTGTAATTCATCAACGCACTGTCGGGTATCCTGCCCGCCTCGTCCTGCACTCTACCGTTCTCGATGTACATCATGAAATGATGGCGACCATCCTCGCCAACGTGCCAACCATAGTCGTCGACGTTCCTAATTGAAGAAGGTAAGATTTGCCCCCTCACGCAGGTGCAGACAAAGGTAATATAACGCACCGGTCAAAAGTGTATGGCCGTGCAGGCTGCAACTGGAATCCAAGCACCTGCTCCACCTGGCCCTTGAACGTGTCCAAGCCCATCCGCTCGATGGTGTACTTCATGCGTGCGTTCTTGCGGTCCGCGCGGTTGCCATTGTCTCGCTGGACCTTGACGACTGCCTCCGCAACATGCTTGCCCTGCTCAATGGTGCAGAAACCAATAACATTGCCAAGGCACGGGTACGTCTTCTTGTTGCCACTAGTCACGCCCATACCTCCACCGACTGTTACGTTGAAGCCTTCCAGCTCGCCTTGCGCGTTGACAATAGCGATGTACCCGAGATCATTCGTGAACACGTCAACATCGTTCGTGGGTGGAACGGCGACCGCAATTTTGAACTATAACACAGCAATATGAAATGTGAGCAACGTGCAAGTGGGACAGAACATGGCGGCAATCGCGTTTACCGTTCTCGGGAGATAGAATTGACCGTACAACGGTTCAAAGTCTTGCAGAGCGCCTCCAGCAGCAAGCTGCATCTTTCCCTTGCCAGATTCCTTCAGCGCGTTGATCTCGCCGCCGTCCAGCCAGATTTCATGGTATGCCGTTGTGCGTGGGAGCAGGTGCTCAGAGACCTGCTTCGAGAATTCGTACACCTGACGATGCAGCTTTGAGAGCGTCGGGATCGACGAGCATGTTACGTTGCTAGCGATTTTTTCATAAGACTTGAGACGCTGAAGATCACTTCAAAGAGTGGCACCGATTGACGTCGCTAGCTGCGGCGAGCGTATCCATACAGGCGCGATTGATAGCCTGGATCGCCTTCTTGAGGTGACTCTGTGGAATATACTTTACTAGTGAAGGGAAGAAGTTCGGCAGTTCTTACATGCCTTAATCACACCATGGAGCTGGAACGTCTGTCGTGTGGTGATCTTAAACGTGCCATTACCATGCTCGTCGGCGATTCGGTCTATGCGGAGCCACTGCGCGGGTGTGCACATTCCTCCAGGAAGACGAACCTGAAAATAAATGCAACACATGTAACGCAGGATATGGGAACACGTACTCGAATCATGAACGAATACGCAGGCTCGAGGCCTTGTTCGATACGCTCGTCACGAATATCGCGGTCGTCCTGCTGGTAAATGCCGTGGAACTTCGTCAGCTGGCAATCACTGGGTGCCAATCCGCCAGTCGTCGTATCTTGCAGGCCCTCTGCAATAGTTCCCCGCAAGTAACTGAGGCGCAAGTTAAATTCAGCCTCAAAACAATAACAATAGGATGGCAAGAACGTACCGACTGGCAGCTTTGATGTGCTCATTGGTGATTTCCAGCTCTTTTCCTTCGTCTTCGTTGGACACCTCGACCTTGTCGACACCAAGAGCCTTCCAGACGAGAGGCTCCCAGATTTTATAACCTGTTTGTGGCCCGTCGGCATCCTGGTCATCTCCAAGCCCAAGCTCCGTCACCGGTGTGGCTCCTGATTGCGAGTTACGCAGTCGAATGTCAGCACAAGCATTCTGATTTTTTTTTTTGACCAACAAGTATACCTAAAGCACCCAGTTTTGCGTACAATTCCTTGGCCGGACGGTTGTAATAACCAGCATCCTCTGGACGTGGCCAGTAATGCGAGTCGCCCATACCGAACACCGTAAATTTGAAGCTCGATAGAGGGCTCCCTGAAGTAAACATTGAGCTTCAAAAAGGAGACCATCAGAAAAAAAAAACGAATGATGAACGTACTTGATTGTACCAGCTGGTTGACACCCTTGAACAACTTGCGACCGTTCTGCGGCAGCTCTCCTTGGCCGGCAGTGCTAGTGATGAATACCACGACATTCTTTGAATTCTCACCAACGGACGAAAGGACACCGCCATCATAGCACATATCGAGCGTCGCGAAATCGAGAAGCTCCACGCCGCGCTGCTTCGCACGCCCCACAAATCGTTTCGCCAATTTCTCCGCCTTGCCACCGTCCGACGCATAATAAACCTGTTGACCATATGAAACCACTGCATTACAGAAAGTATGAACTATGGGTCATACCCGTAGCTTTGGCGCGTCATTAAGGTTGCTCAACAACGCATTGTAACTTTCCAAGGCCTGCTGACACTTGTGGCACACTTCTGAGATTTCCTGTCCAAGACCCTTGACAAGCTCACTGGCCAACTATTGGACAATAATGTCAGAGCAACACACACATAAAAGATTTGACTGACCTTAGGCGTGCTGCGGGTCAGCTGACTGAGGAGGTTATGGCGGTCCAAGAACTGAGACAGCTCGTTCTTGATGCGATCGCTGTTCAGAGAGAACGGTGAGGCCTGGTACTGCAAAATGAGCACGTAAATCGGTTTATCGAAAGTGGAAGCCTACCTCTTTGCTCGGGTTCCAGCGGTACAACGGTCAATAGCCAGTGTCCACGGCGACCTTTGTCTCCTTGAGAATGTCGAGCGCGGACGTTTCTTCGTTGGCTAGGTGAATGAATCTGTCAGACAAAACAACAAACACACCAAATAAAAAATACACACCACTACTACCATAAGGCAGGTATGCCAACACCACACTCGGGCCAGCGAAGCGGTCCGCCTCAAAGACGCTCTGCAACATCTGACTGTAGCTGCTGTACAGCGCACAGCTTGCAACGTACACGTCCCCATGGTTCAGTGCGTATAGACCGGTGTCGCGCTTTCCGCCAGCTCCGCCTTTGGTGCTCGCGTCGACGATGAGCAGATTCACGTCGATGCCGCTCGCGATCGCGTGGTGCACACCGCTGGCGCCGAGGTCGTATGTCCACGCGTCCGAGCCGAGAACCCAAAGAGACGGCGGCACGAACAAGTCCTTGTGCTCCAATACATCTGCAGCCGCCGTGTCCTTCTCGGGCGACAGCATTGCGATGATGCGGTCTGCGGCCGCACGTGCGCGCACCTTGTCGTCCTTAACGAGCAGCCACTGTGCCAATGCCTCGTGCTGCTCGCCATCCAGTCCAGAAGTGCGCAAGAGTTCTTCGACGGCATTGATGAGTTCCGCACGGCGCTCGATGATGCCCCGCACGCGTCCTAAAGCATACTCCGGGTGTGTGGCGATAGAGGGGCCGACACTGCTGTGGGCGGGCAGGTTGACGATGTTGAGGCGGTTGCCGAATACATGTGAAAGAATACGGGTGTATGATTGCTCGTGCTTGGGGATAGTTGTGGTGCCAACGGTCTCAGCGGCAAGAATAGATTCTAGGGCGACATATTGAGTGAGAACATCGACAGCAGACGCGATTTCGAGATAAATTGGGGAGTGTTTCTGGACCCGATGTGTGTGCTCCTGAATAATCAGCTTCTCTGTACCCTCTGGGACAAGCTCTTTGACAGGCGGGAGAGGCGATAGTAGGAACAACTCGACAACATGAGCAGCGTCTTGCGAGGCGTTGCCTCCACCAACGAGAATGACCGTTGTGCCAGATGATACATTTGTACTGGAAATACGATATGCTTCAATCGGTCTTCCGAGGAGCTCCCGTGTTGTGTGTGCTGCATTGACAAAAGATTCATACGGAGATTCGCCAGGTCTACAGGGCGCCCTAAACCAGCTACGCAGAGCTGCAGTGTCTACGCTTAGTACATCACCATTGTTTGCATCGTATACATGCACTACTGTCGTCTTAAATGCACTTGCAAGCTTGCTTGTCAGGGCGGCATTGTCGTGCGCCTGCTGCGCCGAGTGTGACACCAATAAGAATGAAGCGAAAGGACGCAAAAGTGCCGCAGGTGCGAGATCGTACGAGGAAGGGAGTGCCAGGTGAATAACAGCGCCAGACGTACCCTTTAGCTCACTCAAATGGAAGATCAAACGTGCAGCAAGCTGAGAAGAGGACGGGGCCAGGAACGAGATAAGATTATGCGCTTGTTTTGCCTCAATCGCTATGGCTGATCCGGGGTCTGCAGCAGGGGGAAGATGAACCAGACGAGCCGATCCACCGGAAATGTCTTCAGAATGATTAGTATAGATGAGCACATCGGATAGCACGCCTGCTACACGGGAAACAGCCACCATCGTTCAGTGCAGTTTCACGACAGTTCGCCGCGGGTAGAGAGTGGAAAAAGGACACAGTCCTTATAGAAAAGCGGACTGGCGTGAAGCTGACTGAACCAATGACAAGGACTGCCACTGACCTGCAGAGTGATACTACATCTACGCGAGCTAATCAACCAGCACTTTTGCACTTGGAAGCGTCGGCTTCGCCGACGGAGACCTAGCTGATGATTGATGACGGTGTGTGTCACGCTGTGTCACGGAGCGTAAGTAACTGATATCGGCCCATAATTTGAGTACGAGAAGGGTACGAGAAGGGAACTTAATATGATGCATAATCATTTACGTAGCTGTAGGTGTGCCCCCCCACCCACCCCACCGTGTGCCTTCGCACAACGAAATCGGAGCTCGGTTGATGGTCCATCATTGATGATGAGTTACTGTTGGTCGCGGCGGTTGTGAGGAAATCAGTCGTCTGCGGGTGAGACGAACAGGGAATGTAGCACGCCGCGGCGTGCCCTGCAGGGAGGAATGCTGACTGAGGGGAAAGAATGTGATAGAGGGATAGTCACCGGGAGTCACAGAATCTCCAAATTGAGTCGTTGGCGGGATTGTGGAACAACAAACCCTGCAATGAAGCATCGTGGCGAGCCCTCAAGGGTGGCTGACTGTCGTAGACCAGCTCACGGGTGAGGACAATGGTGTTGGCAGGCGTGTATACGGTGCGAAGACGGAGAGGCGAGTTGGATGAAAGATGAGTCAGATGAAAGATAGACTAGGCACGTGTTACCTTGATGAAGGCGAGGATGGTGAGTGACGAAAAGGGCTGAAGCTGAAGTCGGCTGCAGAGTGAAAGGAGTCATTTTAGGGTCAGATGATTTCGCCGGGGCGGTTGCGCTTTTGTGGTCTCATTTTCCCTCAGGCATAGAAACCTAGCTTTCAGCTAGGTAACGTGCCGTCAACGTCACGCCGTACATACCGATCTGATGGCCGTGTGGGTCCCGCCCGTCAACAAAGTTCAACGTTTATCGATTATCTCTCGTCACACGTTATAATGTTGTTTCGAGGAACCCTGGTGCATTGTCCGACACTTGGAAGTTTGGATATTTTGGAAGACTATCTCGTGTGTTCCATTAGTTCTACAGTATTTCTCCCTGAAATGAGTTTACATGGCGTCGCTTCGCACCATCCAGCTTGGAGTTGACGATGCAGGGTTCATCATGCATGTTGACAAATACACCTCCGTCTCTTCGCTTGAACTTGTCAAGAATGCGACAGTGCCTCCGATAATTATCCCTTTTGGGGATTTCCTTTTACCCACCTTCGTAGACATGTAATCTTCAAACGCCAGATCCCTCTAGCTCAACTCACGAATAATCAGGCATCTTCATGCGCCACAATTCATGTACCAGGGAACAGGGCTCGATCTCCCTCTGATGGACTGGCTAGAGCGCTATGCGTTCCGCGCAGAAGAGCGGATAGACGCAGATCCTACGCTTGCTAAGAAAGTGTACACCAGACTCGCGTCGCGGCTCATCGAGCACGGCACAGGAAGTGTGCTGCTATTCGGTACGCTAAAGGAGGAGACAAAGTACTTCCATAAATCCCGTCTTCCCTCATTCCGTCATCTAAATGTAACATCTCCATAGCTTGATCCTAGCAGAAGTCATGCAGAGTGCAGGTATACGCGCATTCGTGGGGAAATTGTCCATGGACATGTCTTCCCGGCCGTCATATGTCGAGAAATCTGCACAAGACTCCATTGACGCAGCCCGTTCATTTGTATCAAGGTGCAGGGATATGGGTGCTCATCTACCGCCTCATCGACGGCTCGTAGAGCCTGTGTTGACGCCACGATTTGTCCCAACATGTTCAGAAGAGCTTCTCTCAGCTCTTGCAGAGTTATCCTTCCAGGACACAGTACGAGTGCAAAGCCACCTCGCTGAAGCGCATGATCAAGTTTCATGGGTCGAGCAAGAACGCGGAATGAGTGACATTGATGTGTTTGACAAGGTTGATTCGACTCTTTCAGGAGTTCATCAACTGATTTAGCCAGATTCGCTTGGATAGCACCGGCTATTGACGCCTCGCACCATCCAAGCGCATTGTACATTTCTAGATTCCCTTTCATTGCAACGGCTGGAAGAGCGCGGCACGGCAGTGGCTCACTGTCCCCTCTCCAATGTTTACTTTTCGGCGCGGCCTTTTCGGTTACGAGAAGCACTTGATGCCGGTGTCAAAGTCGGACTGGGATCTGATATTGCCGGGGGCTACGTGCTCGATATAATGCAAGCTATGAGACAGGCGGTTATTGTCTCGAGAATGCGACAAGGTGCACAGATCATGGGCGACACACAAGGCACCAGAACAGATAGCAAGAGTCTTGCGATAGATTGGAAGGAGTCTCTCTATCTTGCCACAAGGGGTGGCGCGCTCGCACTTCAACTGCCGGAAGGAAGTGGCACGTTTACAGTTGGAGCACCGTTTGACTGTCAGCAAAGTACGTTTTGTGGTGCTCGCCATTCGACTCGTGTCTGATGACTTTGTCCATGTGTTCGCCATATTTTATAAGTTCGACTCTTCCAAGCTGGACCTTTCGGTAGTTTCGAAGACAGTGTGGGGAACCTTGACATCTTCGATATCAGTCCTCCCTTGATCACCGAAGAAAACATAGAGAAGTGGTGGTGTCTTGGTGATGTACGGAATCGCCGTTGTGTCTTCGTCCAGGGAGCTCGCGTTGGTGACTTCAAAGGATAGAAATGTCATGCGTAAATGCATGTGCGCGGAATTGTAGCGAATTACAAGAACAAACTGATTAAGCACATTGAGGCACGTTATAATAAGGGTAGGGTATATGTGGCGAGAACGAAGGTATCAAATGCAAGGTATATGAAGATGTTAAGTGCATACAAATATGCAAGCGAAACGAATGAGATGTAAACCTGAAAAAACGCGTGTGCGCATTACTCGTCGCACGTGTCGGGATCGAAAAGACGAAAGTTTGGCGACTTGTTTCCTGAATCACCTAGCACTGAAACCTGGGTGAGTACGCGATTTGCGCGAAAGTAGATCAGACTCACAAACAATAAAGTAATCGTCACGCGCCTCCACGTCCGTAGGCATCGTCACATATGTCTGCCGATCCGCCAAGGCGAATTCTCGCGCCAGTGGATGCTCTGATACGGTGAGATTACGGGTGACGACTAACATGCACGAAAAAATGATCTCGGAAACTTACCGACGTCGAGGGACATGTCACCATCGTCAAGATAATGACCAAGAATGACCGTGCCCTTGTTGTCCTGTGCTTGTGCAGGCATGTTGGAATTGTCTGAATTAACATTGAAGTTAAATGCACAAAAAAATTGCGTCGACCGGATGCATACCCCAAGTAACATTCATGATGGAACCAAACGCCCATGCTCCCGAGTTTGGCGACGTGATGTCAGGGTTATACACAATGAGCGTCTGCGCTTTAGGTGCAGGCATCGCCCTTGCACCAGGCAATAAGGCATGCATCGCAACGAACATCGCGGCAACAGTGGAAAGAACGCAGAGGACAGTCATATCTGGTAGTGCTAAAAGGAGAGAGAGAGAGAGAGAGAGAGAGAGAAACGAATGGAACAGAAGTTGATGGGATGCAATGTAAATGAGCGTTTACGACGATGGCAAGGACAACTACTCGTTCAAGTTCAGCTGGCGAGTCGTGGTAAAAAGATAAGGAAGAGAATCGAAATAGGTGGGAATTTATAGTCCGCATGAACGAGCCAAGTATCCGACATCCGATATGAAACACCGCTCGGCGGCCGATCGTGTCGTGTCATGGCGGCTCTGGCACACAAAAGGAGACAAACAGCGGACTCAAACTTGCACCAAAGATGTACACTTACATAGACGAGAAAGTGACGACAAAGTCCTGAGAAGATAACGAGCTCATCAAATGCATTGACAGCACCAATAGGTTGCTCATTTACCACCTGTACTCCTCTTTATACTCTTTTTCTTGTCTGCTTTGGGTATTTTATTCTTCCGTCGCTCTCTCGCCTCTGTTTTTGTCGCCTTCTTTCGTTCCTGTATATCGCGTGTCAGATCACAATCCACGAAGCGTTGATGGGCGACAGCATAAACGAATGTTAAGTTGCAAGGGAAAGTGAAGACACAGACCTTCTTGGCCTCACGATCTTCATGTCGATGGCCGCGCGGCTTTTTCTCGAACGTAGACGACGCCTCAGCATCTTCCCCGTCCCCCCCCTCACTATCCTCACCACTACTCTCTTCTGTGTCTGACGGCAGGGACGGCGAATGGTGTCCCGCCGCCGCCGACGACGACGACAAGGGTTCCGGGGCAGAACGATGTGCATGTGGGGACGGCATTCGAGGTTCAGCTTCAAAATGCACACGTGATGTCTTCTTGGTGTTTGCTGGACGCAGCGCCTGTGGAGGCGATGCGAGACCCATCGTATTCGCATAGATTAACTTGCTCCCCTCCCCGCGCTTGAGTATATCAAGGTCGCGTTCGGGGTCATACACTTCGTTGAGCGTGCGTGGGATGTACGACCGCATGAATACCGAATCTTCATGCGCCGCCGATTCCGCTCCATTTTCGGCGTCCTGTGTTTCTGGATCGTGTCTCTGCTCTTCGCGGATCCACCGCCGTAGGGCATTCTCGTCGCTCTCGTCGCCCTCTTCCACCGCGTCCCTCGTGACGTACTCAAACATCCGACGGAGACCCAGCACGGGTACGTTGCGCCGGCCAAAGAAATCTTCGACGTTCTTCAGATCTTTCCGCAGGAAATCGAACGCTGATGGATGGTCGTGCTCGACACTTTGCGATACATCTATAATGAACAAGTGTTCTTCATGATAGATGATGTTGTACTCCGACAAGTCGGCATGCACGAGCTTGCACTCATGGTACATGCGCCGCACGATACAGACAAGCTCGATGTACAAGTCGGTGCAATCTGCGGGCAGTTCAGCGTCTTTGAGACGCGGAGAAGCCCTGGATAATAAACGTCAGGCCAAAGATGAGAATGGTACAATAGCCCACTTACCAGCCCTCTTTGTCGCCCAAGAACGACATGACCAGCACATTCTCTCGCACCTCAATTGGCTCGGGACAGCGTATCTGTGCCGCCACAAGCCGACGAAGATTACGCATTTCCTTTTCTGCCCACAACCGAACCATCTTCCGCGGATTTCTCCTACTATAACCTCGCCTGAAACGATGCTCTCCGGTAACATACTTGTCTCGATCCTTGAATATAAGAATTGAGGTCTTATAAATCTTCAGAGCGAGGTGCTTTCGATCCGGTGCGAGCGCATGATACACATTGGCCTGGTTTCAAGAATGTATACATCACTCCTTGGACAGAGATGCAGTGAAGCATACCTCCTTACCCGTGCTCACGCATCCGTTCACCTCGTCAACAACGCCGCGGCCGATCATCTTCAATAGAATGACACGCGTGCGCGGATCAAGCACTTGCTCAGTCGTCGCTCTGTCGGAGCGGTCCTTCATGTTCGCGTATGAGCTGGGACCCTTACGGTTCACACCGACACCCATCGAGTAAGGCACGTCGATCTTCGCAAGTTTTGAAGAATATTTCGAGAGTGCCTCCAACCGGTCAGCGGTTTTATTGTACGCATGCACTGTACCAGCGGTAGCGCTTTTAGGATGGTTGACCGCGGGAAGCGTAGCGACAGCGGCTTTAGTGTTAATCGCTGAAGCAACACCCACGGCATTGCCGGTGCGCACAGCAACATGCTGTCGCAGACGATTGTACTGCTTCGTGAAATCTATGGGGATATCAAGAAAAAGAGGCGTTCGTGCGTAATTGGACACACCTCCTTCGGCGATCTCCCAATCTTCGTCCTCGACGCGAGTGTCATCGTAATCATCGTCAGCATCTGATATATCGTCCGAATCCAAGTCCTCCGGCTCCGATGTAAAATCAGACTCCGTGATATCGATATAGGCAGACCCAGTGCGCATACTCTGGTGAGCAGATGTAGTCCCGATGGCGCTTGTACATTGTGGGACATCACCGGGCTGAAGGACGTCGGGAACGACGGCGCCGGTGGCGTCCTCGGGCGCATCGTCAAACTGGCCGTCCTCGATAGGTGTATCCATAGGTATAGATAGAATATAAGCGACAGCAACTGGGGTGGGAATATGAGGGAAAATGACTGCAGACGAGCGATGTGGGTACCGATGGAAAAATGCTGCTATCAGTGGTGGCAACGGTGTTCAAGAAGCTGGAACGGTGATTGATGAGAGATCCTGATCGGCGTATGTACTGAACAGTCGCCGCGAACATGTGCCAGTGGCGTTTCTCTAAATCCGACAGCGACAACCAACAACCCTGTGCCTTCAGCTTGCTACTTTTCTGATTTCAATTTGTGACCCAAACATAGCCCATTTTCGCGATATTCACAATGATGCACGAAATCCAGGAAGTCCGCCAGAGGAAACCATTCAAGGCGACCGACTCTGATGACGGGGGACCAACCACTGTCCTCGATGACCAGGAGCAGGTGTGACTTTGCATAACTGATATTCCATGATATATTACTTATTTGACCTTAGGATGAGGTGATAGCCAAATTACGCCGTGAAAACGATGTATCGAATCAGACAAACATCCTCTTGGTCTCGAGTGTTGTGATCGTGGCCCTTCTATTGTTCGTAACTTCGCTCGTCCCAATTACATTTTTTCCTACATTCTTTGTAGACACGTCTATTACTCGCTCCGCTCAAACAAATATTCCCCCGTACTCTCAGTGTTCCCCTCTCGCAGCGTCGACAAGCCTTTGCTTGGTTCAACTGTCTTGGCAGGTCTGGATATTATCGTGCACGTCCTGCTTCTCTTGCGTATCAGACCTGTTGATGCTATTCCCCGTTTTCCGGGAATTCATTTCTCATCCCCTGAAGTGCAAGAGAAATATTTCTTTCCCCTTGTCGCAATGTCCGCATCGCTAGCACCTCTGTTCTCTTTGGCTGCGAGCCGCTTATGGCAGACCACTGTCTGGTGGTGCATAACGCCTCTCATTGTATTTGCTGTGTATAGTCTCGAAGTGTCTATTGCGTCCGGAAACGAAGGCCTCGATCAGCTGGAAAAGCTCAAGTATCGTGCACCCGGCGCATAGACGTCGGAGTTTTCTACGAGTCAAGATTTCACGAGATATGTATATATATGATATATATGCAACGTATTGATCACCGTGAGCATTCTCTGCCTCCACTGTTTTGAGGATGCTGACCTTGCGTATGCAGATAATGTGTAACGTATCGTTTCCATGTATTGTAAGTTCTCCGACTTACGTGAACCTGTCGTGAAGCATAAGCCGTCACCATCTAATGATTCTACCAAGCCTTTGTCGCTCCGTTGATGAGCCCACGACTAAGATATCTTAGAAAATACATATCACACAATATCATACAGGCGTTACTATGGCGACACCATGCAAGCACTGTTGTTCAACCAATCTGCATTACGCAGCGTTAGCCACTATTTTTTTCAAAGCGGCAAGCAAGTGGCCGATACACACCTATTGTTACATCCTCTAAATGGTCATCGAAGTCCCCAAACTTCAGGTGCCTCTGTTCGCGACGTACCAGCGACATCGCAAGTGTTGGCACGTCGGGTGGTGATAACTGAAACTGTGATCCCGATTCGAAGGACGAACTTTTGTACTTTTGCCACGATGCACCAGATTCAGATACATAGGGCTAAATGTGGTTGCGCATTGGTTGGAAATCGTCCATGACGAATTAGCAAACAGGCAACTTGTCCGTGGTGCGTAAAACCTACCACTAATGCAGCAGCCGATCCAATACGTTCTCCATCGATCTGTGCAAGGCGCAACCAGAAAGTTAGGTCTTAAGATTGTAACGGAATTGATTTCATCCACATACCACAAATGCAACGGCATGTTTGAATGTACTCTTAATTTTGCTAGCTATGACCTCCCCTACTGGTGCCAACGCCGTGTCGTCGAGCGTGCACGAGGCTTGGTAGTAGGCTACCAATTGCATACCGGACGACTCCGCATGATTTTGCGCCTTGACGAATCACCCGAGCCGGACACAGGACACAGGCAGACAGAATGTACGAAATACGGCGTCGCACAAGCGAGACATGGGGGCGGTACAGATGCCAATGACAACGACACGAACACGTCAATGAACGACGATAGCTGCGCAAGATAGAGCATACTGACGACTCCAAGACCAATCTCCATCATAGGGCTCAAGCTTGTCCAGTGATGCAGCAAGGGAATGGCGTCTATTATGTCGATGTGCTCTCCAGATTGCTTGCCCAAGAGCACACCGTTGACGGGCTGTTGGGGGTATTTGGCGCAGTGGAAGAGCATCTTGAAGTACGCCTTCTGGGATACTTCGTAAATCATGGTTGAGATGAGGCTATAAGTTTCGACAGATATAGGTTTCGATGCTGAGCGCTGAGTACTGAGTATTGTGAACTGGGTGACACCGAGAACTGGAATGGAAATCATATAGCACTTTGACACGTGATCAGACACGGCACGATCACGTGATTTGCTATATATTTTCGGCATACACTTCGTTGCACTGACACACGCAACCTATATGAGCAATCTCGGGTTTGTCCACTAGTCGCTCGGCATAATATTGAAGCTTGAAGCTTTGAAGACCCAACAATGTCAATAGGTCCATCGAGAGGATTATGAAGCTTACTCGTAACTCAAGTCGCAGATGATGATGAAAGGCCCAAGTATGTACATGCATGTACATATACCAAAGAAATCAAATCAAACAATTAACATGGCCCTTCAGAACTGGAAGCCAGTCCCTTCTTTCGACTGGTGATTTCCAAACTGTACGCACGTGGGTTAGTTGCGTCAAACACTTCGTTGATCTCTTCCAACGTCAGTCCCTAGAAAACGTGGGATGTAGCATAAGAGGTGCAAACTGGGGTGTCTTAGGGCCTCACCTTGGTTTCCACTAGGAAAAGGTATATGATGATCGTCTCAAACATGTCCCAGATCATGAAAATCAGATAAACTATTTGTGGTTAGCAGAGAGTTGGATAGATGTCCGAAATCCATGTTACCTTTCCAAGAGATCTTTTCGAGAGCCACAGGAAGGCTGTGCATCATGAGCCGAGCGATAAAATACAGAATTACAAGTTTCGACACGTACCCGAAGGTATTGATGCAGGACGCAGCCTGAACGACAATTCCGCCGATGGCTAAGCCTTTCACGCGTCCCTCGTATGCAAGTACCTCTACAGGATACAAGGCTTGCCTGGATATCACATTTCAGCGTGAGAACTGAAAAGCTTTAAAAAAAGGTTACATAGGTGTCCATCCAAAGGAAAAAAACACCATGAACAGGTATATAAACGCGATGCCTGTGTTGGAACGTGCTGAGTCCCAAAAGGAACTCAGTAACCCAGTGACTACCGCCAGCAGGCAGGTTATCAACGTGGACGATATCAGCAGAATTTTCCGCCGGCCATAGCGGTCAATCGTGAAGGACCCCTATGTTGGGTTAGCTGCTTTTTCAAAAGGTTCGGACACTGGTATGACCATACAGTGAGTGCTATGGACGACATCGTTGAGAAGTTACAATTATGTTGCACTCCAAAGCAAGACAAACTCGCCTCCAATGCTAATTGCAAAGTCAAGTCGAAGGAAAGCTCTTCAATGCGAACGCCACTCACTAGGATGTGATACTGTTCACGAAAGTCAATGTGAGCTGTTTGTTCTGACTACGATTTCCGGAATAAATATCATCAAAATTAACGAGCGCCAAGTGTATACCTTTTTATCCCTGCCTGTTTGAGCAAAAGTGGGAGAAAGTACGTGATCATGCCGTTTCCGGAGAGCTGCCCAAACGCCCCTGTATTCAAACTTCAAGCGACAATGACGGTAGCATAGCCGGGCTTCCGTTACCTATCATGATCACCAGATACATTCGCCTTCGGTCTGCCCTCGACCTGAAGAGGGGACGGAAGTCCCACCACCGTTCTACAAAACCCAAGCTCTTGGCACAAAGTTTTAAACCGAAAGGCAGTCTCCACGTACTGTCGGCTCCGTCTACCGCAATTTTCTCGCGTATCTCTTGCATTTCCAGTTCGACCAGCGGAGATTTGACGTCGCCAGTGCTCGAGTGCAGACGAGCAAGAATCTCGCGCGCCCTGTGCTCCTTTCCAACGCTGTACAGCCAGCGAGGCCTATCGTCTCCTGAGCCAACGAGATTATTTTCCGCTTAAACGCGAAGTCACGTACGATTCCGGACAAAAGAAAATAAACAGAAAGTTCAACGCCGCGGGGATGACCTTGGGGCAAATGAGTGGAGAGACACGACGCGAGAACTTGAGCGCGAAAGTACCTGTGCGTAGAGCGGCAGCCTCCAGGAAAGCTCGCTGTCCCACTTGTTCGTTGCAACCATCTGCATGTTGGCGTCATGAGCGGACGAGAGCAGGATGTTAAAATGGTACCACCGACCATGCCTGTGGCTGTCGTCTGGCCAACGTAGTAGCTATATCAAACAAGTATTTCTGTTGACAAGCGAGAGAGTAATAGTAATGACGGATATACTTACAAGGAGTTGAAAAAGCCGATATACGCTCCTCGATGCTGAGGTGGGGATAGCTCCGCGAGGTAAGAGTTGGCGCTGGCGCTCGCGCACGAGCTACCAAAACCGCTGAGGAACCGACCCCCCAGAAATTGCGATCTATCCTTAGCGTTTGCGGCTATGCATGCGCCGATTCTGGAAGTTGGAACCACGAATGGACAATCAGTATCACACATCAAGAGAGTTACGATAGAAAATTATTACATGAGCACTGCGCTTCCAAACCACATACTCCGTCGTCGTCCGATACGATCCGGCAAATAGACTTTATGACATAAGATTCAAACACGGTTTGCCCTGAGAAGAAATGGAAACACACAAGCTGGAAGTAGTCCACTATCGTATTCTTTCAGTACTTACTTCACGAACCATGAGAATTCAGACGTACCATAATGAACCACTGAAATGTGCCAATCAATGACGTCCAGCCGTTAATGGCCCCGCTCTCGAAGAGAATAAGGATCACTTACATGGTGAAGATACCGAACACGATGCTAAATGAGAATAAGGGTGGAATATGGAAGCAGACGTGAAGACCGACTGACCTGGTCGAAGAACCCGCACCATCCATGCCGAAATAATTCTGGTATTGCGACATAGCATTGACGCCTGACATGACCGTCCCGTCGAAGCCATTGCCACCAGAACAACAACAGCTGATGAGCGCGATCAGGTACATCTGCGCAGATATTGATATAAGTAGAGTGAATTTGGAGACGTTAGATTTGACTTGCTTGAATAGCTCTCCAGCTAAACTTCCGCACGCCGGGATCGATGGCCATGGCAGCATGTAGAGCGGCCTGCCTCTCCTCCGCAGCTATACGCTTTGGTACAGAGTCTTCAACGATGACCTTTTCATCATTTTTCGAGTCACACCGAAAAACATCGCTGGACGTTGACATGATACCATCCACAAACCAGGACAGTCACTGAGCGGGAGAGACAGATAGCACGACGATTAACCAATTTTGGTTTCTCGTTCTTAAAAATCGAAGCCCTGTGGCAGGCCGGGGTGCTATCACCGGACAACGAGCTAGACGGCATAGAGGTGTCAGATGATAACAGAGACTGCATTCAATGAGCAGGTCTGCGGGGCGATAGCGAGGTCACGCGGGGCGTCAAGCAGAGTATGATGGCTAATCTTTAGCTGAGAAGATGATGAACGGCACAGAACAGGTACAATCGCCTTTCCGATAAGTCGCCACGACGGTCGTTCAATGCACGCGCGTACGGAGCTTCAAGCCATCAGTCCGATTCAGTCGTGCACTGGCGACTGGTGCACAATCCCTCGAAAATAACTTTACCGTTGGCAAGAAATACGACGGAAAACAAGACACGACTAACAACAACTTTTGGGGGGTGCAACATGCATAGGTAAAAGAAAGTAGGCTCAGTTCAAATCAGAGAGCCACTCAAAAACAATGTATCACGTGGTCGCGGTAAGTGCTTGTCATGAGTCATAATTTTTGAAAGCGTAACGTGATTGAGTAGGCACGATCACGTGTTGTTTGAAAATTAAGTGGCTCGACAAATATGGAGTTATGTTGTGTGGCACCATATGTATATCGTGCATCCTATCTTGCCCTCCCCTTCTCCCGTTCAAAATCCACCATGGATCCAGCAATGACAGACAAGCCGTTGTTCACAGCGACGTCGTTCTTCTCATTGCTTAGCGTGGCACTTGTAGGAAGCATAGCATATGTCGCTTCAAGAACCCTGCTGCCTAAACATGCCAGTTTCAAAGACCGCTTCACATTCATTTGGTTGGTGAGTACAAGATAAAAGGGCAACACAACAGTTACTTATCTATGCAATCATGAGACATTCGATGCCATGACACACTTTTCCTTCGAATTCTCCTGGTTGTATCTCTCCATGTTTGGTCGTCAGGTCAATACAAGCGAAGGAATGTTTGCGGAGATGTGTAAGTTTTCGATTTTCTCTCCCGAATTTAGTATATCTGTTCACGTTTTATAGGGAAAGAGTAGGATCGAAGTCGTGGCTTCAGATTTTTTGGCCAAGGCTTAGTTTTCACTCTAGAAGCTGTTGCTGACATCTAAATCTCTAGGTACGTCCTAGCAGACTATCGCTGGGGCGTTGCAGACCCCACCTTGGTATCGCTTGAGCTGCTGACTGTTTTCGGCGTCGGACCTTTATGTTGCTACAGCCTTAGCCTGCTATCGCGCGACGATCCGGCGAGGCATTACTGGATAGTCGTCCTCAGTACTGCTGAGCTCTATGGAGAGTACGCTCTTTTCTCTTTTCTTTCGTCACACCGTTCCATCGTACAACTTTCAACTTCATCCATGCGTACTGTTGTTACCTCAGGTCGCTAACGCCTTTGCGTGCAGCTGGATGACATTCTGCCCAGAATGGCTGACGGGCAGCCCGAACTTAGATACATCAAACGCGCTATATCTATGGGTTTATCTGTTCCTCCTGAACATCATGTGCGTCTCTTCGACTCTCTCTCAGTATGCAATGGGTGAACTGACCACGTACCCTCGTTGCATTCTTCCATCTGCGATTGTGTCTTGTTGCCATCCCTTCCCTTTGCAGTTGGGTATTCATCCCACTGTGGCTCATGTATGATTCGTATACATACATAGCGGGGTCACTGCGCTCTCAGCAGGCGAAAATCAAGCAGGCATGACCGCACTTCAACCGTGTTGTTTAGGTGCCCGCCCCGGTATCCGCGGTCTCACGTACAGATTCGCTTTCTAAGCCATGTTCGTGATATCTGGTCGGATAGGGCTTGCTTGATATACAATGGAACGTACCGAATGATCTAACCGAAAATATATCTCGTGTACACACCTGGTCATGCTTCAAGTCTCGAGCTTCACCAGGAGCAAGAAATTTAAAATACTGGCGCATCGCGTAAGAACAGCCTTGCCTCTTCCTTCTTTACCCAACGCGCAAGCGCGTTCGCCGCGCCAACCGCGGCGCTCTTGGGCAACCGAGGCGACAATGCAACGTAGAGTTCAAATGGCTGGGTTATCTACGAAATCCGTGTCAGACACAGTGCAACGGAGACCAGAAAAACAGAAACAAGCAAAATGGTCGGCTCGGAGATACATCTATCGCGCTTACCCAACCAATGACACTCTCCCTCTCTGTTTTCAAATACTGCAACTTCAGCGTGCCACCCTGACCCGACTTGGCGTGGATCGCATCGTGTAAAATTTGGTATAAAGTGATGAGCCGCCGGCGCTCGCCGAGATCATCGTACGGTTCCTCGAATGCAGGCGTCGTAATTTGCACGAGTGCGCGTGCCTTGTATACAAAGTGCCGCAAGCCCGGGATGCCTAGCTCGCCGGCGGAGTACTCCGTCAAGCCTGAGCGACAGGCGCTGTCTATGCCCGACCAGGTGCCATCGGCATACAGTTTCTAGGGAAGAAGTTAGTGCGTCGAGAAAGAAGTAGACATGTCCAAAGAACCACCATGATATCTCACTCACCCTAGCGATACCATCGCACCAAGTGCGTATCGTATCAAATTCGCCAGTTGTAATACATACCAGGGCGATAGCGGAGTCACCTTCTGAGTTTGCACTTGTAGTTTGTGCCTCCGCCTGACTTGATTCCGGCTGGCTTGAAGATGCCGCCTGCTCCGACGATGGTACGGTAGCGAGGGTATCTGAAGCAACATATGTCTCATCAGCGGTGGAAGACGCGTCTGCAGCCAGATGCGCTGCAACTGTCGTCGGATGTGCACTTGTCGTCGCAGGGGCGCTCCCTATGGGGTGTATATCTGCTGTAGATCGCGCACTCGCTGATGGTGGCACACTTGCAGTCGCAGGCGTAGCCACCCCACGGAGAAAAGAAATATATGCATTCACGAACCCGCCGGAATTGAACTTCGGCAGACATAGCGGGATCCAGGACGAAATAGCGAGCGAGCGGATGATAGAGGGTGCATATACGGTGTTTATGAGAATATGGATATCTGCAATAGTCGTGATCATGAGATAGAGTCCGTTCACATTTGTTTCGGCGATGAATACACACACCAGATGGATGTACCGAGTGTTTCTTGGGCCGTATCAAGGTGATCACGCGTCCTTGAGCTACGAGAAGGACGTAGAGGACCTCCTAAGATCAAGGAATGAGTGCAAGTACATACAACGAGTACAGACTGTAATTAGCGAACCTTCATTTTGGATGACGGAACCAATGCCTCAGCAGCACGCTTGCGAAGATTGAGATCCAGCCGCAAACAATGCAAAGAAGACGTGCTCATGGCCATGTCGAATTCCAAGCGCGAGATCAGGGACGTAAGAAAGCCTTCTGCTCCTGAAACCCATATTATTTCAGCGTTGGATCATGGCTTCAGAACATCGAGGAACCTGCCATTGAGCAACCGTCGCAGATCGAAATTCGTCCGTCGCTCAAATACTCGTTTCAATTGTGTGGCCGTGACAATGCTTATGATCTGGAGGTAAAGACTTTCGAGATGTGAACGAGTCTTTCTTCACGAAGGGGGGTTAGCCAGTTGATACAGCAACCAGTCAGGGAAGCCTCGTTATAGGCAAAAAACACGCACGACAGATTCAGGTTCACCCCATGAAGACACACAGACAAAGTACAGCGGTGGTCTCAGAAGAAACGTTATTCGAGTGTCGTCCGTGTTGATACATCGCAGCTTGTCGCCGTCATCGAGAAAGACGGATACGAGGGCCTGCATGACCCCAATGAGCGACGTGAGATTTTCTACGTCGTCATGACCTTCGCTACTAACAGAGAATGAGTCTAAGAGGCACAAGTGAAGACTCGCGTTACCTCATGTACACGGGCTTTCCAGCGTCGCTGAAAACAAAATATTCTCGCGGTCTGTACGTGGCCGCTAAACGCGCCGGGTTATAGCATGCTCTGAGGTGCTTCGCACGACATGATGAAACGTACATTCTGTATGGTCGACGTCCTCCGTTTGCGGCTGCTTTCCTTTCTGATTGGTGCGGGCATTTGGATCTTTGTTGGCAACTTCAATGTCTGTTCGCACAACAGAAACAATGGCTACCTGATCTGACCGTAAGCTGCGAGTCGGCCAGCGTTTTGCGCAGCTGTGCACGCAACGCCTTTCTGGACTCCTCGTCGCTTGCACGATGTTCCATCATGCCTACAGCAGTTGTGTCGTCGCTATCGGCCGCATCTACTTCCGCATCTTGCAACATGATGCCTTCGTTGAGGTCAAGGTTGATTACTGACGACGCCGCCGACGACGCAGCGTTGTACGGCGCAGAAGCGGATTTATGATGAGCGTAGACTCTCAAGCTAGATCGCGACTCTGGAGATCTCAGTATGTCCAGACGAGAAGGGGACTCTTGCGAGACGAACGTAGAAGCATTGGAAGGACCCGGGGTCACTGGCCGAGACGGTACCGACATAACCAGCTAAGTAAGAGTCCTTTGCGAGTGCCAGTGCTCAATTCCAGCTCTATTTTTTATTCCCAAAGTAATTCACAGTCAAGTTACCGTCGAGGCCGTTGTGTGCCCAGGATGGACAGCAATTCCGACAGCTATGAGTGTGTGGCGGTACGGAACAACGAAGGACGGACTTGCCCATTTGTGCTTCCGAGTCCGAGATTGTGTTGATCATTCTTGACCGTCACCACACCATGCTTCCAGGACTCTGTGCTCGTCTAAGACCATGGTCGCAAAATCTCTCTTCTTTTTTATGCTCGTCGAGAACAATAATGACGATGTCAACGGGCCGACAGACTATTCCTCTGCCGTCTCGTACGAGCCTTGCTCTCTGTTGACTTGACGGATTGACTAACGCAGAAATCCCGGACAGCTGGAATAGCATCCCCTCAAGAGTTTTTGAAGGCTATAGGGCGCCAAATGGAAAGCAAAATAGATGAGGCGACAGAGTGGAATGCTTTTTGGACTACGAACAAGCATAAATTAAAGGACACCAGCCTTACTGTGCAGGACCGACGGTAAGCGAGACTCAACCTACGACCGACGTTTATGTTTACCATACTGCAGGTATGTTTTATGGTGCATGGAAAAATTCCGTCAGGGTGTGCCGATTACGGACTTCGCGCATCCTCCTACGCCGAAGAAGACAATCAGAGGGTCCGTTACTCTATGCTTTGCCCTCCGATCAGTTTGCGAGCGTACTGACTGCTTGCAGATGGGGACCGAAGGTTCAAAATGGCAAAGTCATTCGTTCCAGGAGACTGAAAAATAAACACAAGAGGTCATGATGTATTTCAAGGTCGCATACAGTTTCTACGTTGCGTTATCCATCACTATCAATATATTATTCCATTAACTTTTCTGCCTTGACCATATACAGAGAGACGCATATTTCTACTGACGAGACGGCAGGCGCGGTTCCTCTGTTGCCTTGCATGGAGAGCCGACGCATTTGCATCGCGGATTATCGAGGTGTCGTTTCAAAGCGTCGCGGCGGCTGAACTTCCCGCGACACCCGCCGACCCGCATCCTGCTCGCAAATTCGTATGGCGTTGTGTGTCCGCGCAACGTCCAGAGATGCGCGTCCTCGACGAGCACGCCTTTGCACCACCATCCACTCGTTTCGTCGTCATTGACGCTTTCGTGCGTGCGGAGGTGACGGAGGAAGTCCGGCTTCCTACCGTTTCGCTGGATAAAGCCACAAGCTTCACATCGAGGCAAGTCCGCAGGAGCAGATTCGTCATCATCACGCTCTCCCTTGCGAATATGCCGATTACGTCTGCGCCGCAGGGGTGGCGGCGCCGGCGTCGGCGACGGTGATGGCACTTGCCGCCTTTTCTTGGTGGGGCGCCTTTCATCTTGGTCCTCGTCGTCAGAGTACTGTGGTGTGGTATAGCGGACTCTGCGCGCACGCTTGCGCGACGTCGACGCGACAGGTATGTATTCCTCATCCTCTTGATCTGGCGTCGGAGGACGCCAATCATCGTCATCTCGAGAACGTCCGCGTTGTGGAATGAACCTCCAAGTATCCTGCTGTTCATCGTCACTGCCGTCGTGTATGCTCGGCGACGGTAGAAGAGGCTGCTGCGAGGTGCGTCTTGATGGGACAGGTGTGGGCGTGGATTCGAGGCGTCTCGTGCCGGCGGACCTGCGTCGAGGCGCAGATGGAGATGGAATCCGGTCCCTGTTCTCTGGAGTGGTCAGCAGGCGGGCCGTGGGTAGATGGGTCTGTGGGATGGGGGATGGCCCGCGTGAGGCAGCGGGAGAGGGTTGCTGGAGAGCATAGGACCGGGAGATGTGCCCTGCCGGCGACTCAAAGACATCGTCCACCAGCACGTCACGAAGCAGCGCGTCGTCGGTGTAGTATGGACTCTGACCGGGCGTCGGTGGCAATGCGACCGTGCGTTGGACTGGGGTATGAGGCTGAGCATCCCTGCACACCCAACTTTATCATGGTTTATTCATTGGTCCAAATTGGAAGACTTACTCGTTATAAAGGACTGAGACGCCGTCGCGGACGATGTACCTCTGTGGAGGGTTTTGGAACCCTTCGTGAGATGACTCGTCGTCAGTGCTGCCTTCGCCGTCTGCCTCGCTGCCTAGGTCAGACCCGTGGCCCGAGTTGGCAGGAGACGGATGCGTAAAGCGAGCGCTCGATTCAGGCAAAACAGTCCGAGCAGGTGTCTTGCCGGCGAAGGTGATCCTGCGTGACGATGCCATGGATAGAAAGCGGTTGGGGGGCTGAATGCGCAGATAATGAAAGACGGGTATGAAGGGTCGACAGCTGGGAATTCGCCAGGAGGGAGCTTTGTCGATGCTAGTGTGGCGGCATGTGCTCCCTTTTTATCTTATCCACGAACAAAGAGACGTGGATTTCGTGGCTCGAGCGGAGATATCGCCGCCATTACCGCTTTGCACAATGGCTCGGGCACGCGGCTCAGACAATGAGAGGAAGGGGACCTGCCGCTCTATATCGATCTTTTGCGTCCAGTGAGTGGGCTCCTCCGCGTCGTGCAGTGGACAAAGAGTCTTTGATCTCATTCCTTCGTCCGTGAGTATCTTCGCAGTCTGCCCGGTGAATATTCTTTAGGTGGCGCATTGATCCTCTTTGTATTCTTTGCGCCACCATGGTCATGAGGAATCTGATAGCTGGTACCCATTTAGATTTTGCAACTTCAGCCGGCGGCGTCTGGATTGATTTCAGACAATGGTCAATGCACACACGCGGAATCAAAACGATGTGATTTACGTTGTTCAGGACGCGGCGACTGTGGCTTGCGAATATCTTCATCCAAGCGGTTCTTCATCTGGACACCCTCGGGCTCCGAGTCCTCGGGCCATCGATTTACGACGGGGTTTCACGGCGATTGCTGTCGTTCCGATCAACTTGGACCCGGATTTGTGGCTCCGCCTGCAACAGTTCCGAGTCCTGGCCTTTTTCTTTCATAAAGTAATTGATGCTGACCGAATGTGGCACACTTTCTACTGAGCATTCATTCATCGTCACCTATCTAATCACTGACCTGGGCTGGGGATTGTCATGGACGCTAGTAAATCAATTCGTATGTTTTCTTGCTTGTTCTGAGCATATCTGAACAGACATATCTCTTTCGTCGAATAAGGACGGTTGGAATCGTGTGATACTACACAAAATCCAACCAAGCACACAGCAAAGACACGATCACGGGCGTACAGGCTGACAACGTATATACACATTTACAGTGGCCTCCGGATTTCCTCCGCCCACAACGACTTGGTTCTTTAATTTAGCAACGGTTTTCAAACTAAACATAAGAATACTTCGGAAAATCTACACTATGCTCCCAATTTCGTGGGAAATCTTGGTGTTATCTATTGTAAATTCGTGTTTTTTCTGAATTTCAATGTTTTGTCACGTGCTGAAGCGCGGGACATGTGACGCGGCGAAAGCGGCGGCCGTGCGCCACAGACGGACTACGCAGAGCGGACCGCATTGTGAAGTGTACAGCTTGTACAATTCACGCCATTTTTTACAGTGTGCAGTTGGTACTAACGAGCGTGCATTGCCAGCTATGACCAGCCTCGGTCGCTCACTGCCTGTATGCATCTTGTTTCGATTGTGATTGTGACCTTATGTTTGCTCTGTCAGGATCAACTAGACACCATCACAAAATTCTTCGACGCGCAACTCGATGTCGTGCGAAATGTGCGTTTAGACCGGGCTGCAACCAGTGCCTCCTCGTGCGGGGTCGTGATCCGGACATCGATGTTGAATTAGCCGCTTTCAGGTCCGCTCGCTGTACGAGGAGCGCATCAGTCTTGAGCGGGAATACGCCGCTAAGCTGGACGCGCTGTGCAAGAAAGCATCGGAGAAACGTGCCAAGATCGAATCATCGGTAGTTGTAGGCGATAACTTCACCAAGCCTTGGGACGAGAACACGCTTCGGCAGAGCACGATCAACTCGGCATACGATACTCTGATTAAGTCAATTTCCAGCTCGGCACAGGACAGGGTATGTGATTTGGCCGTCGGTTCGTGCGCGTTGGCTGACATATGCGACGCAGATCAACATCGCGGACTCCCTGACGAAGGGAATTGTTGATGCTCTCCAGGCAGTGGATCGCAGCAACGAGCATACGAAAAAAGGAGAGCTTTTATTTTACCAGCGGTTACTAACTGAAAGGGACAAGACTTACAATGAACGAGCGAAGGCAAGGGTTACTGTTACATCCCTCCAGCCATAACTCAATTTTTGGTTCTTCTAGACTAAGTCAAAGGTTTGACTGATTCATGTAATATCTTATCTTTTACCTACAACTCGATATAGTATGATGCTGATTGTGAGGAGGTCGACGCGCTAAGGCAGAAGCAGGTTGGCGTCAGGCTTCTGCCATTTGTTCAAATCCTGACATGTACAGAATCGAGCGCAAGTCGAAAAGCATGCAGATAAGGCAGCATCTCAGCTAGAGCAGCAAAGAAGCGATATGCTGAATCGCAAGAAGTAAGTTCAAGGTTTCTAAATCAATGCGTTCGACACTGATAAAATCCAGCGTTTATCTTATATCTACTACGGTCGCAAACAAAGTCAAGGCAAAGTTCTTCGACGAGGACCTGCCTGCGCTGGAAGATGTAAGCCATATTTCTCAGTTGTTGTTTCAAGTTATGATTGCTGTGTTGCTCATTTTGTGCAGGACATCCGTGCGTAGAAAGTAAACCGTACTGGACTTTTGTTCACGATGATTTAGAGACCGTCCAGACCAAATTTATCCAGCGTTTTGCCTCGATTCTGATCAAAGGCTCAGAGTTAGAACTTCAGCACCTCGACACGTTGAAGCAACGCGTCAACACCACGGAAGCGGCACTGAAAGCCGTTGATCCAGAAAAGTGCGTTTTTCTTTATCTCCCCACGCCCTGTTTCTATATCCTCTTCAGAGACTTCAAACTCTTCGTCGAATACAACGTCCGACCTTTTTCCGCACCGGTCGACTGGTCATTCGAGCCGTGTGCGACCTACTACGATACCGATGAAATCAGCTTGGAACCTCAGCCCAAGATTTTCCTGCAGAATAAGCTGTCAAGATCCCGCGGGAAGTTGGCGGAGCTTGAGCCGGTCATTCTGTCAAAGGAACGCGATTTGGAGAAGTTGCAGCGTCTGGTCGCGACGTATGAGGCGGATCCATCGTTGGGCAGCCTGGACGAAATGACTGAGGTGCACATCATTTCGTTCGGCCTCATCGGAACAGTCTTGATGTCCTCGTGTAGAAATATTTTGATTCCAAGCATCAGCTCGTGTTTTCCCGCACGTCGAAGGCAATGCTCGAGGCTGAGATAGGAGTTCTTTCGTCTGCATTGGGAGGTGGGTATTTTCGTCCAACATGCCGTTTCCACCAATCGCGGCGTTTTCCCTCTTTTTTCTTTGTTATACAGGCGACTTTGGTGATCAACGCCCGCACTCCTTTAAGAGCACATCGTTCTCCATTCCCACACATTGCGGGTATTGCAAGGTCCGTTCTTGGTCGTCGTGATATGCAATTTTCCCCTTATACATGTCACGTAGTCGTCTATTTGGGGATTAAGCAAACAAGGAAAGTCATGCCAGCTTTGTGGGCTATCTGTTCACTCGAAATGCGAGTTGAAGGTTTGATTTCCGCTTCTGCCTCATTGACTCGACTGTTGAACTTGTTGTATTTAGGTCCCCGCTGATTGCTTGGGATCTAAAGAAGCAAGACGGGCGTCAGCTTCCGTCTCACGGTCGTCGTCTGTATCCTTGCATTCAACCAGTAGTATTCGACGAGGTCAGACCATATTAAGCACCATCTGTCCTGTAGGGTGACATGGCCTTCGCAGTAGCTCCGCCAACGCAGATACCAACGCGCTCGTCGTCTGTACGCGAAGAATCGGTTGAAGAGACACATCCGAAAGCACATGTCATGTTTGACTTCACGCCGACGTCTCAGTTCGAGCTCGCTGTTTCTGGTTTGCACGCTTTTTCCCCGTCGGAGGCGCTTTTTGTGTTCACCTATTAACCTGTAGTCGGCATGATGGTGCGTCTCTTGGAGCCTGATGACGGTTCAGGATGGGTCAAAGTCTCGGACCCAAACGGGCGAAGTGGCCTTGTGCCTGCGTCATACGTAAATGTATCTGGCGGTAATGACGAAGACGGCGAGCCTTCGGCGTCAGTGCGCGCCAGGAAACCTCTTGGTCAGTATTCGAACGCCGCTTCCCTGCTAAATCAGGTACTAAGAAGGACTGTCTCCCTTTAGTTCGTGCGAAATACCCCTACCAATCCACCGGCGCCGACGAGCTCAGCCTTACGGAAGGCGAGGAACTGGAGCTTACCACGGGTCCTAATAATGAAGGGTGGTGGGAAGGTAGGACGACCCCACTCCGTTCTGCTGCACACTGGTCTGCGACTAACTGGGAAACGCCAGGAGTCAATTCGAGAGGACAGCGAGGCGTTTTTCCTAGTAATTACGTGGGTTTTCATATCGCTAGTGAATGTCATTCACTCTGTTCATTGTTGACTCTTGCAGGTCGAGCTAGTCCCGTAGCGCTTCCGCTAGCATTAACGCGAAGTCTGTTATGTTTCTACGGACAGCTATGAGTCGTCGACAATCGGACACGCTAATATACATTATTCTTTTTGTCGTGCATAATATCCCATCCAGGTAAAGCGCTTTACTCCCCACTGCATTTTCGCAACAACATTGACCATGTCTTCATTCTATAGGTCTTCAAAAATATATCGCGCCATCGGCCGATTTAACTATCATCGAGGAATGAACTTGGACATGGGCTCACGCGGGCTGGGGTATCGTCCTTACCCGCCGATTAACTCAGGGCCGCTATCCTTCAGTCAGCATTTGAAGGAACGTAGACAATTCCGCTGTAAGTAAGGGATGGTTTATCCCGATAACCATTCACATGGAGTAGACCCTCCTGATCGCGGGAGTTAGTCCATGCCTCTGCCTCCACACGTGCCACCTCGAGCCCCAGGCTTTAGGTTCAATGCTGATGCTGATGCCGTCTTTTTTTTCTGTGGGGCGTTGACAGTGTAGGAATGCAGATACCATCAGGATTTTTACCGCCCACCTTACAGGGAGGGCTTTCAGCTTCGTACATGCGCTCGACGATGTGTCGCTTCTCGAACGCTGACACCATTTCAACGGCTTGCATCGTTGCATTTGCATACTTACTTGGACACTCCCACACGTGTGTTCAAATTCTTGGCAGGGAAAAATGCCACCAGGTCGTGTTCATTTTCTGGTTTCATACACGTCAGAGGTATGCACATAGCATGTACCATTATGTGCATTTCACTACGCCTGATGCATCTACAGCCTCGCCACCCTCACCACCTGATTTTCGCGAGGCATGTGCCTGGGTGCACCCCGGTAGAAGACGAATAAATACGAGATCATACAGGCTTTATCGTTGCGACGGGATTGCAGACCCTGCCCATCTCCGGACAGCTACCGACGAATTGATACAGAGGCGTTCTTGATTGTCAATTATTTCGCGCCACAATTAAGGAGACCAGTCCATGTTCTTAAAGTGCCATTCGATCGGCAGCACACCGGTATCGAGATCACCGAACTCCTCGAACGATGCCCTACAGACTATGAATTTGTGCTATCCAAGTGGCTTCATGCTACTCTACTCACGGAGACATGCCTAGGTCGTCGTATCAATCTCGAGCATGGGTCCTCTGCATGTTAAGCCTCTGTCGTAAGGTGTTGCTCTTGTCAATTTCTCGTTGCTCCCGACACCAGCTGGTGCCAACCGGCCTCAAGTAATGCAAGTTTCATTACATTTCGCTTGCTGACCTTATAAGGCCTGTTTCTCAAAATTTGGACAATCTCACTCAGCGAAACAGCTAATATAGTGTCTGTAATGTGCTTCATGCACCTCGTGTAGCCAGAGTGACGATCGCATACTGCAATGCTTGACAGCCACATGGTCCCCAAGATTTCGAGCGATGTGCACCGCTCGCTCGGCCCTGTTAACATTTTCTCCTGCAGGGCGGCTCCGTGGCGTTCGGAAGATTGGTGTAGCGCCGTCGAGATTTTACGGCCGCGTGTGCACTCGTCTTGTCATATTATTGGTATGTCATGCATGCGTGACGCTTACGATGCTTACTCCCGTCCAGCATCCTGCATCGCATCTTTACCTGTTTTGATTATGACCCTCGGTCCCGTTTGCGTATATGAGGCGGGCAGATGACGGCTATATTTCCCTTACTTGGTCCCCAGGCTCTCTGACGACGACTCTTCCACGCACCTCCTTACTTAACATCCCTCTGTCATTTCCATTCTCTTCCTCGCCGTCACACGTGCAAACAATCCACCAGACTCCACCTACTCTGCTTACAGGGTACCCTCTCTTTAACGCCCCGCACGTCCCATTTCTACTGTTCCTCCTTTGCACACCTTCCTGTCCTTCACGAACCTGGTCATGTTGTTCTCTCATGTTGCATTCTGGTGCACAGTCTTCGGGCTATTTATCACCGCTCTTGCGGTCCCCGTTCCCCAGTCGGGTACTGTTGTGTCTTCCACGGACCTTGAGCGCCGTGTCACCCACACAGGCCGTGGAACATGGTATGAAGTTGGCTTGGGAAATTGCGGTGGGGTTTGCTCTTAGAAATACCCATGAATTTTCTTCTCATAAATTGAATTTTTAGGGTATACCGATACCGATGCTGACTACGTTGTGGCTATCGCCAAAGCCCGTTATGATGATAACGATGGTGCCAATTGCAATCAGGTTAGTGTCATGTCCCATCGCTTTCGACCCTGGTTCCTGAAACTCACTTTAATAGTGGATTGAGATTGTCAATACCGATAATGGTGAGTTTGTTTTCCGAGTAAATTCCACGTATGTCGGGACGATTTCAACACCGACGAGACAGGTAACACGGCCTACGGTCAGACGCGCGACAGCTGCCAGGCTTGTGGCTACGACGACCTGGACATGTCTCCGTGAGTAAAATAGCATAAAGCCACTTGGATAGCACGAATTCATAGCTTGTAGGGCATTGTTCGAGGAGTTCGGTGATCTCGATACCGGTGTGCTGCCGATCGAATGGCACTTCAAGAACATGGACTGGTCTCCTTAATTGTGGCGCGAAATAATTGACAATCAAGAACGCCTCTGTATCAATTCGTCGGTAGCTGTCCGGAGATGGGCAGGGTCTGCAATCCTGTCGCAACGATAAAGCCTGTATGATCTCTTATTTATTCGTGTTCTACATTTTATTGTGTGTATTCTGTTCCTACGACTTCCTCACGACACGACGCACAGTCTCTGGTAGCTGTGTACTGCTTTTGAATGCCTTACAGCGAAGATGTTCTCTTTGATATTGCTTCACATGTTTGTATACTTATATAACGATATCTCCAAGAAACAGAAATATCAAAGAATTTATGTAGACATAATAGATGCTAACCATGTACGAAGGTCTGAACTTGAGTGGCATGGCTGATGAAATACTGACTGGGGAAGTGCACAAGGACTGAGAGAAACTACTGACTCCTCTACTAAGTAAACGCTAAGCATGGCGTTGGTGAGGCATTGGTGGAAATACATCATCTAATTCTCATTCATGACTATGCCCTGGGTGCTATAGAAGCATCTACTAAGGAGTAGCCGCAACCAGTAATAGTTGCAGGATCTTGAGCTTCGCCGAATGCTCGTAGCTCGTCCTCCAATGCAATGGCGTTGGGGCAATTGATGTATCCAGATCCATGAAGCACCCGTATTGCCTTGCGCACCCAAACACGGCACGTAAAAGGCTCGGGGGGATCTGTTGTTGGTGTATCCATCGAAATATACTTTATGTTCAGAAGGTCATTCAGGGTCTCTGGAGACGTCAGTCCAGTGGGTCCACCTGTATATATCGATCTGTAAATTTCATGCCTCAAATTTCACCGGGGGAACGGACAGCGTACTCAGTCTGATAACGGCGCAAGTCGTCAGCCAGTCATGAACATTTCGGACTTGCAGTTCGTGTATCCATCCGCCGCCGTAAAGATTCGTCGCGTGGTAAACGTAAGTATGCGTCGTGGAGAAGGGCAACAATATGGACCAGTGAAACTTTCCGTCGCCCCGTGAAAATAAGCCGACACAAATGTGGCCGACTGGCAGCAGTGGCCGACTGACTGTGTCGGGCTCCATATCAATAATCCAGTAAGTAGGAGAGTCAGAAAGTGGGATAACTGATTTGAACATATACACTCGTGACCGTGTCAAGTGACTCACAGTGCTGTCAGATCAGGCATGCCCCCAGATATGTCCGATACTTATTGTAAGGGTCACGGTGATGTGTCCGATCAATCCGTCAAAAATGGGCCAATGTCTGATATTTGTGTGCCGAAAACGGCGGTTCAAATTGGGGGGCATGTCCCATATTTTATGTGCCGAAAGGATAGCGTCGACGATTTTTTTTTTTTTTTTTTTTTTTTTCGTCTATCGGGAGTTAATCCTCTCAGGTAACCACAGTAAAAATAAAGCCAGTCTACTGGTTTATGTCCAGTTGTTCCGACTAGAAAGACTGGTCGACGTAAGAGTTAACTAGGGAGACGTAAGAGTTAACTGGGGAGACATAGGAGTTAAAGACGGAACGTAAGAGTAAAGACACTGGACCTAGGTTCAGTCTATGTAGAGTCCAGGAGGGTTTTGTTTTTAGATTCCTGGTTTGTTTCGGTTTGTACAAGATAATGGTATAAACATACACGTGACATATCGAGTCACGTAAGAGTTAACTGTGGTCAGTTTGGAGACGTAAGAGTGAAAAGGAAGTCGTAAGACCCCAAAAGTCACAGACTCTTAGGTTACCACGTTCAGGGTAGGACTTTAAAAGTCGGTAAGAGTTCGATAAGGGTTTAAATCATTAAGTGACGTAAAAGTGACATCGTGGACATTTACGACCGTAATCCCAAACCCAAACCCAATCCCAATCCCAATCCCAATCCCAATCCCAATCCCAATCCCAATCCCAATCCCAATCCCAATCCCAATCCCAATCCCAATCCCAATCCCAATCCCAATCCCAATCCCAATCCCAATCCCAATCCCAATCCCAATCCCAATCCCAATCCCAATCCCAATCCCAATCCCAATCCCAATCCCAATCCCAATCCCAATCCCAATCTCAATCCCAGTCCCCTTGTGATACAAAAATTTTGTGATTCTGAGAGATTTCACTCAGGGGCTATTTCCTTTTATAGGCGCATTTGACTGAGAATGCATCCTCCTGCAGATAGGTCACAAAAGTCATTCACAAGTCTAACTGAGTACAGATTATGAACTGAGAGAAAGTGTTTGTTTACTCTTATTTGGTTATCTCACATGTCTTCAGAATATCCTAAAATAGTATCCTAAAATAGTATTTCACATGTCATCTGATCAATTTCCTAGCCCCTATGCCCCTATAAAAGTCATTCGCAGGATTAGAACACTAGGTCGGGATAGATGGCAGGTAGGGTATGGATTGGCTCTGAGTGAGCTGGGGTTAACCCGTGCCCATCCCTACGTAGAGGAGGAGCCTTATTTTGGTTTGGTCCACGTCTGCTTCACAAATATTGAGAACGGGGTGTGTCACATACACAACACCAACACTTACCTTTGTATTTGCCCTTAGCTCGACTGCTACACAGTTGTGATCCCCCGTGCGGCTTCTGAGTCAGGCGAAGAAGTGCAAGGCCCCTGAGCATCTCATACCGCCACATCTGTTGGCTTCGCCTTTGGCATTCACACCTCCCACCACTATTAAGGACCAGATGCCGGGAGGAACGTCGGGTGACGAGTCGGGTACAGAAATGGGAGAACAGAGTTCTGTACCAGTAGTGTTCCTTGGGCATGGTACCGAGGTTAATGTCTACAGGCTTGGTGAGGCTATTTGGCAATGCCAACTAGTAATTCACATGGTGTGTTACCTGTAGTATTTCACAGGGTGCGGGAGCAAGGGAGCAGGAGTCCAGGATGGGTGTCTGGATAGCGGAGACTGGGTGGCGGGAATTCTGGTGAGGTTCGGGGCTTGGAAGGTGGTGAGTATCGCCAGGTGCAGTAATAAGAGAGCATTGAGTGGACTGGGCTCTGAGGCTAAGTCCTGACTGCCTAACTAGATCCTGTGAACTGGATGATAGCAAGGGGCTGCCTTAGTTGATATCAAGACTAAGTTACTACATTGTAAAGTTATGTCTTATATACTTGGGTGCTTGGGTGAATTAAGAGATGTGGGAACGAATTGGGAGGTGTGTGTAGTGCACACGCAGTAATTTACTACGGAATGTAGTGTGCCCTTGGAGACGAGGTAAGCGGGTGTCAGGTGGGAGTGAAGGGAAGACATGTCCGTAGTTCTTGTGGAGTGTAGGCAGGGGGTATGAATTAATGACGTAGGAGGGAGTAATATACTGGTAAGTAATTATTGTCATGGTGGGGACTAGGCGTAAGGGTGCGGATATGGGAGGTCGGGAGATGGGTGAAGCGAGAGACGGGTGATCGGAAACGGCTCATAACAGCCACCCCGTCTGTGTTCTCCAGGCCCAGGAGCTGGTGTTTGCTCCAGTGAACTTCGTAGAGTCTGAGGCACACACCTTGCATGATATCACTCATTTAGAAGCCCCTGCCCTGCCCAAACTACGCTTGGTGCCTCGATTCTCAGCTACCCTCGAGGAGTTAATTGCCCGCAACCAAGGAGGAGATGAGGTTGGGCTCGGAGCCAGCACTTCCGGCAAAGTTTCAATGGCACCATGTTTTCAAATTTCTCGATTTTTTGAATTTCTCAACTCAACTTCAACACCTTCGACTATGATGGTACATCTGCACATTTATATAGGAAAAATCCACCTGTTTTACAGCCAAAAGGGCATGATTGTTACGATGCAATTTGATCCTTTTTGACCGATTTTCGGAACTTTTATCGGAAATCGATAAAATGAGTCGTAGTTTTTTGAATAAGGAATCCTTGTACGAAAGAATTGAACTGTTTTAGGAACTTCCGAGTGCCTCAAAAAAATTTCCGAAATTATTCGGAAAATTTGATTTCAAATCTATGAACTGGAATTAGTTACCGCGAAAAATTTGCCCATCTCGGAATTTGCCTATCTCAGACAAAACTACATTTATAGTTTTACAGACTTCAAGTGTTTCTGGTCCAAACTGCATGTAACAATATAGAGTTGTAGCTAAATTAATTGTTTAAATGGCCTGTTTATTTTGCCTCTATCTCAGCACTACAAATATATACTACAAGTGTAAGACATATATAGCTGGTATTTTAATTTTGCCGAAGTCAGTAAATTATGATTTCATTTGATTTCGTACAGTTGAACGGAGAAATGTCCGATTATTCGATCGGATCTTCTGTTTGTCTACGGAACATTTTTTTCCGTGTTCGGCAGAATTTTACGAAAAGATCTTTCGACGAACGAAAGATTCGAAATAAATGTGCATTTCGCACAGTTTCGTTGCAAATTGCATATTTATTTCGTAAGTCGTAAGTTACTGAATAAATGTGCAATTCTACAGACATATTCGACAAGCATTTCGGGAACATCTGTAATAAAACGCAACCCACGGACATCACGCCATAGAACAACGAAAACAAAACTAGATATAGGTGCATGCAGCAAGCTGCAAGGCGGAGGGCTGCTTAGGCTTCTCGGGGCAGTAGTACCAGCCGGGCCCATGACCACAACGTGGCAAGGCACCGAAGCATGTTCTCGCACAGCGCGAGCGCGCGGCCAGCGAGCTCTTCTTGCCCGGGCTACGGGACTTCCTAACCCCGTGCTAGTGCGACAAGATGCCGACGGCCGCGAGTTGGCTTCTGAAAGAAATGTTCCTACTCACCGTCTGCATGTATCTTCTCAACTTCCCGTTCAAACAGTACGTGTTTCGCAAAAGTGCGCTCGGCGGCAAGTTCGGTCTGCCTTCGTTCTAGATGCATGTCCTGGAGTACACCCTCGTCGCGCTCCGCTAACCCCTACGCTAATAGCTACCGTTCCCCACTCAAAGTCGAGAAGCGAGTAGTAAGAACAGACATAGATGAAATCTGCTCACCCTACACGAATGCGGCAAAGCTATAGGTATCTATGCAGATGTAAACACCGCTACGTTTTCCGTACTCGTTCCGCCAGCTCTTGCACGAGCTTGCATATGAACCACTCTTCTCCCCACCGTGACGTCTCCAACTCCCACGCCGCCTCTACTTCGACGACTTCCTCGCGAGCGCCAACAACGAGCTGCACACCTCAATCTTGGAAACAGAGTGCAGCTAATCAGATGGGTACAAATGGCCGTAGTAAGGAAACACTTCTGACGCCCCGAAGGCGCTAAGGAGGAGGTAGGAAGGACCATGGTGATGACGTAGTACGTTAGACATGACTGGTCTGGCCGCACACGCGGTCAGTTTGACGAGTGATACATACTATTCATTATGAGTGTGAGGCGGTATATTATTCGAAGCCATATGTGTCCTAATAATCGTGTTTCATCTCGTGTAAGAATTTTTTTTTTTTTTTTTTTTTTTTTCACCGCCACTTCAGATCTGTACATAGAAAGTATACTTGGTGTAAAATGGGAGTCCGTTAATGGTATTCCCCGTTGTCTCGGACGTGTCAGCTAAACAGGGGAAGAACACTACAACTCACAGATGTGGATAAAGTCTCACAAGACTCACTAGTTTATCGTAACACCTATACATGAGACTACATAAAAGTGTAAACGTCCAGTACACTGAAAAAGTTTTGAAGGTATATTCCGTTATATAATAATAGAGAAAATCGACGACATGTCACTCTTATTATGAGACTGTATATCAGAGTCGGTGGTTCGAGAAACTTTTGTTGAAAAGTTTAGATGTTTCAGTCTACAGAGGATATTATTATGTTCAAGTATTAAAACCTATTCTGTAAGATGGTGTAACATCTATATGTTACGCCAGTCTGACAGTACACTAGACGGTACTCCGTCCCTACTTAAAGTTTAAGTTCATCATATATTCCATCCAGTTTCACGGTTCTAACTCAAGAAAGAGGGGAGATATGGAAGATATTGACCGATCACACTGAGTAGTGGTGTAACATCTATATGTAGCACCAGTACCGACAGAGATAGTAGCTAGGGTGACACAAAGGAGTCCCGTAGCTCTAATGATAATACCTCAGAGGAGCGAACCGACATACGTACCTCACACGTGAAGGTATGTGACAACTGTCAGACAAAACGGTGAAACTAGCATTAACTTAAACTGAGTGAAAAACCCTCAGAACGAGCTGTGAACGTTCAGGCCATTTTACCTTACACTCAGGTCGGCCTGAAAATGTTCCCGACTTGTTTACAGCTGTTTGGTTGACTATCTCGACTTGAAAAATGTGGCTGGGAGGTTTTCAGATGTGTGTCTTTCACCTGAAACAAAAATGGAGTGATTTGGAGGAGGTGCTATTTTTAGAAATTGCCTTATATGGGCAGCCTGAACGTTCAGGATCCACTCCACCTGATAGGCGAGTTGGCTCTTCTTCAGCACTCGAGGCATGATATTCGCGCGCTTCCATGGACGCAGCCACTGAATCGTGAGGCGGCTCGCCTTCATTTCAAAATCAAACGTGCACGTGAAGAAATCGTCTGGCGCAATGTCAAAATACAGCGGCAGATCACCTTCATGCTCGACAACTTCAACGACCATCAGCATGCAATCGCTGTGGTGTCAACGGAGGACCCTGATCTGGCAGCTGAACTACAGGAGCATCTGGATTATCAAGTTTGCCTTGATGGAGAAGTGGCCCAAAAGTTGTATGCAGCTTCGCGGCTTTCCGGGTTCACAGGGACGTTGCTTCCTGGAACTCGTGTCGGACGTCAGCCTTTTCGCTCAACAGATATGTTACCTTGGTGGGCAACTGCCATTTTGGGGCTGGTAATTGACGACGACGCAGTTGGTCTTGATGGCAGCGACCCAGACCGTCACACCTCTCCTGGCCATCCTGCAGCTGGCGAAACACCAGCGACTCACCCAGTTACGCACGAAGACGGTTTGCAAGACACGTTTACTGCATCGGACGGCCTCCAGACAGTAAGTTCCACACACTACATGGACTCAACGAACTTGCCACTGAAATTCAACAGGTGCGAGAAGAAGTGAGCGGTATACAGTTGGAGCCGATGGGTCGTAACGGCCAGTCTTCAAGGCCACCACAAACACAAGGTGTGTTTATTCAAAGAAACAGATTTGATCATGAAATTCACCACGCCCAGTACAACGTATTGTACAGGGCGATGTACCATCTGAAGTAGATGTTCCAAATGCACGAAAGCGGAAGGCGCAGCACTTGGATAACAGCATCTACGAATCCGACTATCAAAGCTCCGATGACGACGAGGCAGATGAGTGCGATGTGGGGGTCTTGGAAAATCAAGGTGCTGAGTTAATGGAGGTTTTGGCACACGACACCGATGCATAAATTTCACGCGCTATTTGTGTACTGGCACCATGGAAAAGCTACTGTTCATTTCAAGGTATGTATGGACAGTAACTACTTTTTTTAATGATTTTTTTCGGGCCCATATCATGCCACTGCAGTTCACATCCTCTTAGTCTGCACAGACAAACATTTTCGACCCTATCCAGACCTCTAGTGACGTTAGAAGTTGGCTTTAGTGTTTTCCGTATTTTTTTGTGATTTTCTACTATTTTTTTGAGGCCTGCATCGTTGACGTCGTGCGCCACGGCGATGAGAGCGTCGGTGATGACGCCGCCGTCATCAGGTGATGAGGTTGAGTCATGCTGTCAGCAGGTCAGAGTAGTGACGTACGTAGGGTGTGGAATTGATGGACCAAATGTTGGTCTGGGCTTGCTCACGTGAGTCCACTATTTTTTTCTGAATTTTTTGCGATTTTCTGGAGTCTTTTTGAGGCCCGCGTCATCAACGTCGTGCGCCACGGCGACGAGAGCGTCGGTGGTGACGCTGCCGTCATCGGGTAGCGGCGTTGAGTCACACTGTCAACGAGCTGACGTTTGACGTTGGCGCGATGACGTGACTTATGAAGTTGATGGGCCCTTGGCCTGGATCTCCTCACGTGCACTGCCTTTTTTGATTAAAAAAAAATTTGGGTCATTTTTCACTATATATTGATGTATATATCGTCGGGGTCGTGCGCCACGACGTCGAGGGCGTCGGTGATGACGCCGCCGTCATCGGGTAGCGGCGCTGAGTCATGCTGTCAGCGGTTGACGTGACTGGCGGGGTTGATGGGCCCTCGACCTCGACCTCCTCACGTGGACTCCCCTTTTCGGCCTTGTATTTCAACAATCTCAGGGTATTTACCGGGGTTCAAGACGGTGGACTGATATCGACTCCCGCTAGAGGGCCGGATGGGGTCGGACCGGTCCGTCTGTTTAGACTAAAGGTGGGAACCGCAGGTGTAGGTTCAGGTCCGAACCTGGGTTCGGAACCGGACCGCGGCAACACTACTTCAATGACATTTTTGCGAGCTTTAGAATGAGCTTTACGCATTATAGGTTGTTTTTACAGAAGAAATAACGAGTGAACTTGTAATAAGGAGGCACGGCACCATATTTTCGAATTTCTCAATTTTTTGAATTTCTCAACTCAACTTCAACACGTTCGACAAGCATTTTAATAAAACGCAACCCAGGGACATCACGCCATAGAACAACGAAAACAAAACTAGATACAGAATGTGCTCTACTTGGTGCTAATAATCCTGTGTATACCGAAGCTTATTATATGGCGGAGTGTGAGTATTACTTATCATACATAGTGAGCAGTTTGACTGGCGCACACGCCGGTCTGGTCAGTACAGATTGCATGATGCAGTAGTGGTACCAGGAAGGATGGAGGAGGAATCGCGGAAGCCCCGCAGTCTTCACAAAGGAACGATGCCGGTAAACATGGGTAGACTAATCGACGTGAGACAAAGGTTCTAACTCCACACGTCGAGCAACAACCGCGAGCGCTCCTTCAGCAGCTTCATCTCCGCCGCACCCTCAACCTCTGCAGTGCCACCCCTCTTCTCACCAAGTATACGTTCGAGCACGTTCTCGACCGCCTTGCTCATGCCTTTTGCATCGCCACAAATGTAGACGTATCTATGGATATCGAAACGGCGTAAGCACATCCCACTCGTCCAAAGTAGATACAGACAAGAATGATGAGCGAAGAGCTGAAACTCACCCCTTGCCATCGATAATCGCATCCCCAATCGCCTCGCGCTGCTCCCACATGAGGTCCTGTACGTAGATCTTGCTTCCGTCTGGCTTGAACGGCGGCTCGCGTGAAAACGCTTTGTGCATGACAAACTTGCCCTTCAACTCCTCTATGTACGTCTGCCACTCATCCTTGTAAAGAAAGTCTTCGGTTGAGCGCCGGCAGCCGTAGAACAGCGTGATCGTGCCCCAATCCTTCAGGGCATCGGGCCCGTTCTTCTCGAGCGACCGGCGCGCGAGCGCGACACGCTCTTGTACGAAGCCACGGAACGGTGCAACACCAGTACCCGGGCCGACCATGATGACGGGGCTCTTCGGATTCGTCGGGAGGCGGAACGTCGAACGACGTACGTGGATCGGTGTCTTGTAGATGGTACCGTCGCGGTATGCCCCACGCGGGCCCTCGATCGCGTAGGACGGCAAGTCGGTTGCCTGCTTCTCTTCCACATTTGCCGCATGCTTGAGGTTCAGTAAAAAGTTCGACCCCGTGCCGTAAATCCACCGGTGCTTGACTTCCTCGCTAGGTACGTTCTCGTACTTGAGCACGACGCAGGTCACGTGAATTGAACTCGGGTAGAGCTTCGGCGACGATGAAATCGAATAATAGCGTGGCTGAAGACGCGGGACAGACGAGACGATAATGTCGAACGGTATGGGCCAGACGGTAATACTTTCCGGTCGCGGTGGCAGCAATGTTGCATCGTCTCCCGCCGCAAGTTGTAGCACGTCGCCGATGCGCAAACAGCCGACGTGCACGACGCGCGCAAATTCCTCCTTGTCCGTATTCAGTTTCCGCAATTTCGTCTCCGCCTCGGGCGACGGCGCGTACTTTGCGAATGCTCCAAGAATCTGGCGGCCGGCAGGTGCGCTGATGTCAATATAGTGCCGCAGGACGGTGTCATATGTCGTAGGGGCCGGAAATGGAACTTTGGCAAGAGCGGGGTCGAGGGACTCGATGCCGATGACCTGGTCGCGCTTCTTATACAGACCGAGGGCACACAGTAGCCGGTCGACCTCGACGTCCGGGTTCGAGGGCCACACACCGACGTGGTCGCCGTGCTGGTAGGAGATGCCGGAGCCTTCGGTCGCAAGCTCGATGTGCACGCAGTTACGGTCACCGACGTCCTGGAACAGCTCACGCGCAATAGTGATTGGCGCCGCGAACGGGTTCTTCGCGTCATGGATGCCCTTAGTGCGCGTAAGCGCCCGCGCGGACAGCTCACCGAGGTAGACTTTTTCCGGCGGATGCGAGTCGACCTCTGTGACAGTGAAGTCCGCAGTATCGCCGCCCTGGCCCTCCTCGACATTCATGGCCTCCGCGAACGCGTCCCACATACCGTCCTTCCATTCCAGGTAATCCTCCTCCATGCTCTTGTCATCGTCACCCTCACCGCGCTCGCCAATGCGTACGGCACCCATTTTCGTGAAAATTTGGTCGACCTTGCGCCCGATGAGATTGTAATGCTCGTAAGTCTTGTTGCCGAGGCCGAAGACAACATATTTGAGCCCGTCGAGCGAGTGCGAGCCATTAGAGAATTCAAAGGAGTCGTCCTCTAGAGACTGCATGAACGTCACCGCATTATCCGTTGGCTCGCCCTCTCCGTACGTTGCCATCACGAAAAAAGCGGCGCAATCCTCCGGCAGCTGGTCAAGGTTCTCGAAGTCGTACTCCTCGGGGTCGCACACTAGGGACGTGAGGCCGAACTTGGCCTTCGCCTCCTTCGCCAACCGGATGGCATACTCCTCCGCTGTTCCGGTCTGCGAGCCGTAGAAAATGACCAGCCGTTTTTTCTGTGGGGGAGGATGATGATGAGTACAAGAGATAGTGATCAGCGGAAGCGCTGCGTGACGACGTACACCTTCCTTCATCTTCGCGATGAAGTCTCGGGGATTACCGCCGCCATTGGCGACTTTCGATATGGGTACCGCCGCTGGTTGGTGGCTGGACGATAGAAACTTCTCGCGGAAAAGGTAGAATGTTGCGAGAACGATGCCGACCACGACGACGATGATGTCCGACGTGGAGGTCATGATATCTGGTGTCCCTAGACTAGACAGCGGATGGCTAGAGATATTCATGTAAGATGGTTGCGGAAAGAAGGAAATGGGAGCCAATACACATACAATTACTTATAGAACCGAAGGTACCGGGGCTGGGTAAAAGCGGAGAGTGTACCAGTATCGCCACGTATATGATATATCTACTGCTCTGGACCGGATGTCTTCGATGGTTATCGCAACCTCTAACGTCTAAATCAGTGCGTCGGAAAATGCAGTCGGACGTTTGTCGTGGAATATACGCGTGCCAAACGAGGGACGACAAGAAGAGAACGAGAAGATAAAGCACGTTCGAGTCCACTTTGTCGGCTCTCTTCGGCTCGGTGTAGCCAATCCAGAAGTAGTAGCTCAGTGACTCACTCCATAGACATTCATACAATCAGTGAAGTGTGCGACGTCGGTCGGAGGGCATCTCCAGTTTCTACTGCAGCCCGGAGGCTTCTATACCTCTACTTCCCTCAATATGAACTGGTTACACTCACTCTGGTGTGATGTCCGCCTGAGATCACTGGCAGCTCATCGGGATCACGGAGAGCCAGTTATCCCTCCACACTTTACACAACCTGATAAGGAAAAGATGAGGACAGGAAAGCTGCATCACTGTCGAAAGCTCGGGGTATCGTAGTCAAGTCAAGCCTGACATGGAACTCGACGCACAATTCGTCCTCGAATCATTCACGAGGCGACGGAGGGCTACTGTCTGTGGAGCCTGCGTTTCCGGGCGGCTGAAGCGGTCCAACCGCGTAACGAGATGCTTTCGAGCAATGAACTGAGCATGCTGCTCCACCGCTCCGGTGGATACCATCCATCAACAATAAGCAAAATCTGGTCTCGTGTTATCGGACGAGACGCGGAACTCGTCAGGTAGATGCTCCTTGTGTTTCCACAGCTCTTTTTTTTTCACATGACTGCGCGCACTCAACGAACCAAGGGTCACAAATCGAGATTGCGGTTAAGTCTACCGAAAACTCGCCTTATACACTGCTGCCGTCGCTCCTGGTGCAAATGAAGTAATTATTTCGATGAATCCGGCCACCGACTAAAACTTCGCGCTCGGCCTTGTATTCCTGTATTAGATGTTAGCGGATTACGTTGAAGCTGTTCTCAGTCTATCACACCGCTTCCTCAGGCGTCTACAGCACTGTCAAAATCGAGAACGCCAAGGTCAGCTGTGACGGAATACTCGTTCGCAGTCGACCCAACCATTCATTGTAGCAGCAACAACTGCACATGGAGGTCCTCGAGACTTTGCCACATGACTCGTCACTTGACAATAACTCGAATTACATTCGACGAACAACTAATGGTACATTTAGTGAATTACGCGTAGACTCTTTCCTTCCATCCGGGCAAGACAACTGCTGTCTTATGTTCCTTGGGGCGGAAGCCACCCGGTGGACGCTGCCATTTCTGCTTCGCGAAGGTCCACTCTGATTGACGAGGGCGCGTAAGCCGCTGAAGTTCGATTGATAAGTCGACGGAAGCTCACCTTCCATGGTAGGTACAGGATTTCCTGAAGCTTCGAACTCGTTCTGCTTGAAGCCTTCACGCTGTAGCACCGGCGAGTCCTGGATCGTTGCGAGCTTGATGTCATTGTGCGGACTAACAACAACATCCACCGAGCAGAGTCAGCTCGTGCGTTTTTTATAACGTGCTAAAAACAGGGCTTACCGGGAGAAATAGAGAAGACCAAGGCGATCGACATGCTGCTGATCCTTCGGCGGAACAGTAACTCTGAGACGGCGTCTTCAACCAAATGAAAAAAATACATAAAGACGTGTGCACGAACCTATGGATCGTGCTTTTCACGTATCCTCCGGTCAGGAAAGACAACGCATCGCACGCGTTGACCGTCAGCGTGGCGTCCTGCGGTTTCACCCATTTCCATTCACCCGTCGAGTGATAGCGGATTTGCAGAGCGGCGACAGGCTGGCGGAAGAGCAATGTGAAGCTGCCGAGATCTACACCGGAGTTGAACGATTTCTGTTAACGTCCCAGACCGATGGAATGACGGGAAATGTGGCGAGTTTATCGTGATCAATGTGCAATAGAAAGCATGAATGTGGGATAGCGCCACAGAAAACAGGGAGAGAAAAAAGGCAGGAGGAAATGCAAAACGTGCCAAGAAGACGACGACATGTACCAGTATGCCCGGGAGACCAATTCTTGATCTTTGCGTTCTCCTCCAGTGAGTACTTGTTGTATTTCATATAGCGCAGGTGATCCTACGGAAGACATGATGTTAGCGAACGTCAGCCGCGACAAAAAGAAATACGAGACGCCCATAGCAAAATCAGGCGTAGATATGGAATTCAGGAGTGCATGAAGCGCGAAAAGAGAAAGGGACGCACCTCGCTCTTCACGGGATACTGGTGCATACTCGTAAAGAAGTCCTCGGGAAGCTCAAGTGCGATCGCGAGTAGGACGAAAAGTGGGTCAAGTACTTCCGTATGCAGGCCCTGTGGGGAACAGAAAATATATCAAAAAAGTGTCAATTGGTACATCGGTACCCGGCACGGGAAAAGGAAAGAAGATAGGTCCGATGTCGGTTGGAGAGTTTACTGATCACTCGGCGGTCCGCGAGATCTTGGCTTGCGCAAAAAGCATGGAACACGCAAGCACCCGAACATCTGAAAACGCCGAGTCGGATCCCGGGCTCGAGCATGATCGAGCACGGTAAGAATTTACTAGGCGCGAGAAGAGAGAACACACAAAGACTAAAAAAACTCACGCGTGCAAACTCCTCGATTTCAGGCAGGTGGTCCGCAACGACAGCGGGGTGATTATGCGGGAAGAAGCCGTTGAACTCTGAAAAGCACCATGTAAGTTAGTCCTGGCAACGGGTTTGGCGACCAAGGTGTAGAAAAAGACGAACGAGACGGAACATGTCAAGCGGACGAATGTGTGTGGAGTTGAAAATATGTTACAAAATGTCACAACGTAAGATGCCATCACAATAGTAGACAGCATGTCAGAAACCGGAGAATTGCACATGCTGAAGAAATAAACAGAGTACTCACTCGGAATATTATACACCTCTGTGCGACTTTGCATGCCGGACTCCTCATCAATGCTGAAAGCGACGTCAATGCACAGGGGGTAGGGAAACCATGAGAAAAATACTTACATATATTTTGGGAAGTGGTATCCGTTGTATTGACCCTGGTCTTGACAAGGAGACGTGAGCCGCATGAAGCGCTCTAGATCAGACAGAAATGGACGCACCATGCCCTTCAGGAATGTATTTGTCCTTCTCCTCCTGCGAGAGCTCGTAGAATTGTTTGCCAATGGTGAACTGGCGGTTCACACGCTCCTGACTGATGTTGAAGTTCTTGACATAGAAAAACCCCTTCTCGCGAAGCGCACTAATGAGCGTCTGCGCGAGCTGCTGCTTGCCCTCCGGCGTGCCATAGAGGCTCAGATCAATCGTTACAAGATCGGCCCAATCGAGATCTTCCTATAAGGGCGTTAGTCTCAAACTGATGAGAAACACGCCAGGAGCTGAGCGCTGAGAGAGTGCATGGAGAACGGGACACAAGGGCGCACCTTCGTCTCGGGGACATACTGGTAGCTACCGATCTCTGGCACAGGGACGGGCATGTCGACACGTCCTAGCGGGGTGTTTTTACGCTCCCTAGATCAACAGCCTTATACGCGCAGACGTCTTCTACCTTATATCAGTCAGCACCAGACATTTCAGCCGATGGAGGACTGTATTCAGAATGACGCCAGATGATGACCATCTTGCGCAAGCGGGCTGTCGAACTGTTATTCAATGCGCTATCTATCCTTTGTCTATAAAAGATAAGTGCGTTGAGAAGAGAATGGGAAACAGTCAACTGACCACCTTCACGCACGCACAATGACTTCATACTTGCGCAACAAACAACTTTGATATAGCGGCAAATTCAATCGGTAAGAACACTTTTGAGGCCTGGACCAGATGGACCTGTGATGTTTGTCGAGACACCATGCAAGCGCGGATACTGTACCACAATTTCCGGACGAACTTCAATCGATGTTACATGATACATAATGCCTCTGCTCTGCGCAGTGGAAAAGCGGTGCCCCGCCGCACCTGTCTGTAGCCCGGTAAAAATTCCATAGCTATAACATGCCAATTCAAGCCATGAGTACTTGAGTAACACGCGATAAAAGCATAAATTTTGATGGTGCCTTCGACTTGAACCGCTTTTCGCTATCGTTGGTGTTTTGGACCTTCGACGTGAAGTCCCAGTCGACGTTCCGCGATCGCCGTCGGATCATCAATAGGGGAATCATATTGATCATATCGATCAAACTTTCCCTTTATATAAGGCTTTAAGTGTTCCTTTGTACATCCAACGATGGCGTCTGATAATTTCCCGCTGATCGACTTCTTGGGTCGATGCCAGAGGTAATTGCTGACCCCAGTTGTGCGTGTAGTCTGGATACGTACACCGCTAATACTACTTATTCCTTACATCTGAAGCTCTGAAGATCTGAAGTATTAAGGGCATTTCATGATCCCGTCCATTGTCTTTTGTGCTGTTTGCTTGTACTCAGTCTTATTGCATGATTTGTCCGCTCCTCTCTTCAACAAAACCTCAACGACCTCTGTCTTTTCCCCTCGAGCAGCTATGTGCGGCGTGTTTCCTGCACCGAGCTTCCCTTCCGCGTCGCCGGTACTAGCGCCGAGGTCCAGCAAAAGCTCGAACTTCCAGTAATCGGTGCGTGCGTGAATGCATCTTTTGCATACCTGAGTAGTTTTTTGTGCCTACATTGACATATGGAGACACAAAACACGTTTTCTGCATCGTATCATTAGTTGTCATCAGTGAATCCGTTGCCCGTAGCTCATCTCCTGCATCTTGGTATGGCGCGAAGCGTAAGTGTATAGTTGTAAGGTGTCAGCTTCAGGTGTTCATATCTACATAGCCGCTCGTCAGCCTTGAGAAGACTGGATGCATGAAACACCTACTCGATTTGCAGGTGGCCCGGCTTACTATGCGGCATAGGTCTACCTCAGCCGCCATGCTGCACGCCAATCTCTGCATGGCAACCTTGGACCCATTTTACGCAGTAGCGTTATCCTTAATCATATCACTTGTAAGCAATGCACTAAAACAAACGAACTGGGCAAACTTGATCTGCACACTAGCGATCATGATGATGCTTCGAGTTCCAGCAACGCGGAGGTCATACGTCTGGTGGCCAGCAGCTTGTGCCTTATACATACAACCATTGTCGTTGATATTTGTGGTCTGAAGATAAAAATGTTGTTTCTGACGGATAACAAAAACAAAGATGTGCATCTTAGTATAATCAACACAACCATGCTCTAATGCGGCGGCCCCCTCGTGAAGGCTTTGGCATCGGAAACGCAGATGTCGAGGCGGTCTTCCGCCGTCGCTGCCTTTTCAGTGATACCCCATGCCGCTGCCTCTCCAATCACCGTGAAACGACGGGGGTGCTATCAGTTGATGAGATGCACTTGCACACTCTGTCTTGCCTTATCTGGCTTGGAGTATTGATTTCGACGAAATAAATGGTTGCGTCGGCTTCTGCGAGTGCCATGACAATCTCGATTTCGACCCCGTGGCCTGCGCCAGTGACGAGGGCGATGTGGCTCTCGAGGCTGAACTGTGTGAGGGGAGCCCTTTTCTTTGCAATCATAGTCCTTTTGGCTACCTTCAAATTTTGATAAACAAAAATATGCTTTTCCAATTGAAGGTAATATTGGAGAGTGATCAAGACTGTATTTAGTAATTGTAGAGATTGTCCTTAGATCCAGTCTATAGCCAATCGTACGCAAATTCTAAAGTCCATATTTGCTTACAGCTACCAGAAAAAAGATCGATTGAATAACTATGCCCACATCGCACGAAATTTCGCATTAAACTCGTCACAAATCTCGCTCACGATATCGACCAATGCTCGTGTAACCACACTGGACCAAGGGGAGACAGAAGTGCAGACAGAGGAGGCAGTGGCGGTCTCCGTGTCTCCCCAAGCTGAAGCGGCTTTCACAAACGACTCTCCATCCAAAGACCACTCATCCTCGGAAGCGGGGTCGTCTGAATCCCCATCATCGATGTCTTCCTGCTGGGTCATCTCATTGGCCTTGCCTCCCGACCGAAGCTGCTCGAGCGAGGTCTTCACTGCCTTCAAGCAAAGGTCAAAGTCCTGCAAGAGGTACCATATGTCACCTCTCTTGATACCGTTGGCCTTGGTAAGCGGTTCCACCTGGCCGTTCATGTAGAAGTCGTAGATATAGGAATTAAGCGCGTGCTCGAGGCCAGATCCGCCATATGCAATAAAACGGTTCATCGACGGAATGGCGTGGCCGTTAAGATGGAGACCGTACTCACGAGGATTTGAACTCCTGACTGCGATGAAATAAAGGATTGATGAAGAACAAGTCACGTGATGATTATTGTATATGAGGATTGCTTCGCACAGAGGTTCGATCATAGGACATAGCATTTAAAGAGAATCGGTTTCACTCATATTACTTGGTCAGTGCCGCTCGTATGTAGATGCGTAGGTGATGTACGTCTGCAAGATTTCGCAATCATGCTCTTGTAATGCGCGACGTGCGATGTCGGGCAGAGGAGGCAATAAAATTCGAGACGGGTACCTCCGCAACTCTATCGGTATCACATTACCGACACGCTTCACTCATCGCCTTGGGGTTGCGCTCTAGTCTTCACGACAGTATCACGTTACTGGTCGTCACATTAGGTGAAGTCTCTTACACGACTCGCTCACTACCCAATCCACTCGTATCCACATTTATCTTCCATTGTTCACTCATTGTAGACCTTCGTGCTCAAAACGCGAAGTGTTTAAATAGTCTGAACGGTTAGCTTTGATTCCTTAAGTGGAACAAAGTTTTGGTGTACCAATCGTGAGGGCGGTAGTCAATCCACCCACGAGCACCTGTTATAACTGCAGATTTGACCATTGTATTTTACCTGCCCAGAGAAATTTACCTGGAAGAATTAGTGTACTCACTCCGTAAGGCCCTTTTACTTACGCATTGTGTTCGCGAATCATTACATACAAATTACTTATATAAAAACCGAAACTACTATACCAATACCTACAATGACCACGTCCCCGACTACCAATCCCTTTCTTGGGCTGCCGACAATGCAGCAATTCCAAGAGGCTTTTAATGATCTCCGAGGGCAACTTGCCGCTCAACAAAGCCTCATTGATACTCAAGCAGCCCAGCTGCGAAATTTTGCGAGGACTGTCCCAGCCGTCCAAACCAATGTAGGGAATGTTGGAGTTGCCACTGGAATGGCCGCTGGTGGACTCATTGGAGTAAAAGCTGTCAAGCCTACTCCATTTGAAGGAACTCGAGGCGATGAAGCCCGAGCATTTATCTCGTCTCTCCGACTCTATCGGGCGCTGAATGTCACAGCCTTTCCCACCGATACAACCTTTATCCTTTGGTCCTTAGCCCTCATCCAAGGAAAAGCACGCCCTTGGGCGCAAGTTGTCACCGACGAAGCGCTCGAAACCCTTGCGGAACCGAACGAGCCGCACCCACTTTACGTCCTCGACTTTGAACAATTCGTCAAACACTTCTCAACCTCATATTATGACCTCGACGCTGAACGAGTTGCCGCGAGGAAACTCGAACTCCTCAAACAAATAGGACCAACCTCCGACTACCTCGGAGAATTCAGAAGACTTTGTCGAATTGCCGGCTACGAGATGAACACGTTCCAGACTATGCGAGCGTTTAGGAATGGACTAAAAGAGCATGTTAAAGATGAACTGGCGCTAAGAGATGAACCAGCCACCTTCGACGCCTTTTTTTTTTTTTTTTTTTTTTTTTCGTTGCTCTTCTCGCACTGAACGCAGCCTTTCGTAGACTACTACATCTTCTGCTCCAAGTTTGCAGGGCTTGCAGCAGGACCCTCCGCAGGAAACTAGGGTTACGCGGTAGCCGACCAAAATGGAAGCGTTTAGTCTTCCGCATGAGTGCGTTGCTGAATGTTCTGCTATAGTTGTGCAATGAGGTTAAACAAGGTGGAGACGCGTCCTTCGAATCTACCGACCATCCACGAGAAGTAGCGCCTTAACGGCATGTAGTGAGCCCTTACTTATTCTTGATAGCATTAGAGTAACTCTCCACTCTAAGTTATGAGTACTTGGTCACGAAAGTGCGTAGGCAACAATCCGATAAGGCGTGTCCTAAGTAAGCGTAGTACTATAGATGACCAGTCTGTAACGAAAATGCCTGATGCGTTTAACAAAACTTGGGCGCATGCATAATAAAATCCGTGGGAACGTGAGCCGTAGTTGCGAGGACGTTTCTGATGGCAAAAACAGCCGCTAAGGGGAAAAAACTGGCGGGATTACCATTCGCTGGAGCGTGTTAGTGGGCCTCGTCCAACAGGTTATTTATAGTTATCATAGCAGTTACGCCGCCAGCTCGACCTGCAGCTCCAAAGCTAGATGAGCCGTTGTTACAGAAGATACCTTAAGGAATACTTGCGCAGGTTGCAGAACAAAATAGGTTCGACGGGTGAAATCTCCCACGAAAGGGCTACTGCAGTTGCAACTGAGAAGCCGACAAATTGGAAGATGTGCCGAGCTTAGCTTGTTCCTGTATTTTTGTCCATTTATCCCACCTGCGTATTTTTTCTTTCCATTGCAGCGAACTTTCACGCCACCGCACCTCAGCTTCTTCCAACTGGCTAAGTATCGTGTGACCTATGATCTCGCAGTAAGATCGATCGAAGGTGAAGAGAATGGCGGGCTACGACGGGAAGTGGAATAGCCCATTAGTAGAGTGGCTGTGAGAGAGTTGCACGACCTACCAGATTGTTGCTGGCATGTAAATCAGAAACAAGAAAGATCAAGTTATCGAGGAACTGTTCACGTGTAGGGAATCGATTCAGTGCGTCTTTCTGAGACACAATCCTTGAGTCCGTCAGAGTGTCAACCAAGCCATGAAGAGGTGATTCGAGATCATTAAGCTGATTCGCAAGTAGCTTATCCACGACAACCACTTTTAGCGAATTTTCGTATGATATGATGTCCCTCTGCGCCAGAAACCACTTCTTATCTGAAAAGAAGTTTGCAGGGGAGAGCGACGATATATTTTTCTCTAGCTGCCGGACGGAGCCCGCCAGGGCGTTATACAATGTGAGAGTATCCCGTGCCTCCAGAGCTAGATCCGATGGAATTTTGGATGCTCCGGTAGATAGCAGAGACATTGGATGAATGAACGCAAGACCGTTTGTTGGCTTGTACGATTGGAGTCCTTCGAACGTACCATTCAAATTTTCTGGGAAAAGGTACAAAAATTTGCGCAGATGAGAGTAACGGTGATTGTGTTGAATGAATGTGTGTGTGCAGCCATGCGAGTGTTGAACATTTTCCAGCCACTTGTTAAATTTATCGGGAGAGCCGATTGTAGCTGAGAGACCGCTAAGCACATTGTCAACATTCTAGACAAAAGACATACGAGACCAAAGCATGGTGATACTTACATGATTGGACATGGGGCAAGAAGGAGAATCTGCTCCCACGCACGGCCCCCCTCTTGTTGGCCGATCGTATGGATCTCATCGAGAATAATTCTACGTGACACGTGTAAGATCAACTTACGCCGCTCAAATAATGAGTCAAACCTTTTCAAACGAGGCGTCCATGTGCGCGCGTGTGCTGGAGAAAGAAGTAGTGTGGCCAGGATTTCTGGGACAGTTACAAGAATTTGGCATTTTGCGGGGTCATTGATGCGGTAATCACGGGTATGTATTGCCCAGAGGGTCCCTAAGGATCTCCGTCAAAACACGGGTAGACACAGCCGAGGAGTAGGACTGACCGTCTTTAAGCGTTTTCACAAATCGTGCATAAATCTCGGCAGCGATTTGCATCACAAGCGCCTTGGTGGGTGCAATATAGATGATGATCCCGTTATCTGACTCCCTAAGGACCTTCTCCATGGCGTAAAACGAGATAAAAGTTTTTCCTAAACAAGTTTACATGAGTTATCTGCAGTTGGTTCTAAGAAAAACAAAGCACATTACCTGCCGATGTCGGAGCCACGACGAGCATGGATTCGCGGGGACGATCAATGGCATCCAAAGCCTTTCGCTGCCAAGCATCCGGAACAAACGCGACACGCTTGTCTGATTTACTGTCCATGCTACGGTCCATGTAAGGCCCCCAAAGTCTGAGCTGCCATTCGACAGGATGCTCGTGGATAAGCATGAATTGATAACGTGGCCTTCCCTGGGGATCCAAGAGCTGAACGAAGCGGAATTTGAGCTCACGTTGTGCAGGACTATCCGTTTTCTCGCTCTGCTTTGGCTTGACTTTTTCATTTGAGCTCTTCTTCGACTTTTTTGAATCTTTTTTTGTATCCTTACTAGATGCATTGGTTGAGGTGACTGATGTCTCTGAAGCGCCGTCGGGAGGAGAAAGGACGATACTTTGGGAGTAAATATCGAATCCGAGAGACACCAGCACGTCATTCAAAATATGACCAGCACATGGGTGGGCTAAGAAAGTGGGATTGATGGAGCGGATATCCATGACCAAGCGCATAATTTCGACCGTAATTTCGTCGTGAGAGCACGACGTAGCTACGTACGAATCGATCCATTCGCGAAGGACGACATGTAGCTCATACAAACGAACCTCAACCTGAAGCCAGGTCAAAGCCGCTACCGTCGGGCTCTTCTTGATCGAAATTAGATGTGCGCGTCGATCTTTCCAAGTGCCCATCGCTGACATACTCTTCAGCTCATCCTTCCACCACCGTACCCCTTTAACCTCAACATCATCCTGACGAGCCTTGGACGCCGCCGCTCGGAGAACGTCCACCTTCTTCACAACGGTCCGATTGGCGTGATGATTCGTGGCTGGTTTCGCAGAAGAGGCGTGAACGCCTGACCCGACGATAGGGATAACAATAGGCTTCAAGCCTCCCGTGAGGTTCTCCGCGAGATTACGAATGTTGCGCACGGAAACGTCCTGGCGGCGCTGCCAGCGTTTAAACGCTCGAGGATCAGTGGGGCGCTTATCGATAGGATACTTCTTGACGAGCAACCGAGTGGAGTGCCAGTGGCGTGAGTCCTCGAAAGGAATGTCATGGGTGTTCGTATCCATACTCTCCACCATCTTACTGGTATCTGCTTCAACATTAGATATCAAGAAGTTGGAGTCCTTCATGGGTTCATCGAAGATGGGATTGGAGAATGGCAATAGACTGCGTGGCTGTGCAGTCAAGTCAAGCGCAGGAACTGGAGGATGAACAACATGATTATATGTCTCCAAGGCATGGAGGTTCACCTGAGACAAAGAGAATCCTGCCGAGGACCATGCAGTCTCCGTAGCACTGCGAATCTCTTCCCCGAGCATCTGGGAAACAGTGCCAGGATGTTCAACCGCCTGCTGTACGAGGAACAGGAATAGTCGACCATCGATATCGACGTCAAGATCGGTCTTCTGCACCAGATGCCGAAGCACAGCGTATACAATGGGGAGGAAAGAGCAAGAAATAACAGATATAAGGTCCGGGCGAATGATAACAGGAGGCTGTGCACGTTCATGAATACTCAAGAAGTCAAGGAGAAAAAGATGGGCAGAGAAGAGATAGAGAAGTTGGAGATGGACAGAATCTGTGAATGCCGTCGAGCGAATCATTTGGACAAAGAAGCTCGGTCGGTCGGTAATAAGATTAGAACTGTCATAAGACGTAGGTGGTGCAATAGCTGCACTTTTATGGGAGAGTCTCTGCCTTGCAAAGTTGGCATTGAGTGCGAAAATACCCGCTACCTCCGAGTCGAAACGGGGAGCTTGACGTTCCAAAATGAAGGTCATTATCTGAAACCGTCGGATCCATTGAGTGAGAAGAAGACCTCTTAGAGCTCGGTACGCACGGCGAAATCGCGAAACTCCAAACCATTCATTAGCGCAACGGACATATACCCAGCATGAATCTGCTGTATCCAGAGTCGCCGAAGGAAGGACGACGTGACCCCAAAATTGTTGTTTGCACTCCCGCCGTCACTCATCATAACAAACATGGGCTATGAAAAGCACACGTTAGCACATTATGTAATATGAGTAAGCATTTCCAATAATAAAAACCTACCCTTTGCACACTTCGATATTCAAGCCAAGCAGGATCGCTCAGATCACGAAAAAACAGGGCCCGAACACCCGTTGTCTTGACGTGTTTGATCAATATCTCTCGCGCGAGTATCCTCGATGCAATTGAGTACACATTGTCTGATGAAAGCACCCAACAATTGTTCACTACACGACGTCAACCTCGTCAATTTTATCATACATGATCCGCAGTAGATCTATTCACCTTCCCAAAAAACAATGTCGAAAACAGCTCTACGGCTCTTCAAGTTAGAGATGAACGACTCGAGCAAGTGACAAGCGTGAGGAAGTTGGAAAGCCGGATCTGAGCAACGACCACATCTGAACGAACAGTACATTTTGCAATTCAATGGCATGTCACCTTCTTCTTTCCCCAACGCTAGCAAAGGATCGTCGAGTACGCGGCATATGAGCGATTCTCCATCCACTACGAACGGTTCTTGGCCAGCGTAATCGGACACTATGTCCATCCACCTGCCCTTCCGAACCACATCTGCGTACCAAGCATCATCTAGCTGTTGACATGCACGATACAACCTGTTGTTTGGAGAAGAGGTCCATTTCGAGAGCTTCGATATAATCCCAATTTGACCGAGGTCGTTCTCTGAGTCTAATTCCATGATCGACTGGACAAGTGAGGTATGCTTCAAGCAAATCGTAAAATGTCAGTGTTGTCGAACGGCAGGTCCTGCTAAATCTACTTACCTACGCTTCAGGTTGTGTACGTATGCAACTGTATACGTTCTAGACTGTTATCCAACGCATACAATTTCGAGTGAGAGTGAAAGTAATGGTGGGCGCCACAACTCAACATGCTGTTAGCACGTGTACAATTCCTGACGCGAGTGTTCGAATCGAGTTCGAAAAATCGAAAAATGCGAAAAATGCAAAATTTCCCATCCCACATGTTGTAGACACTTACGTGAATGCGCCGCTGAAAGCAGCGATGCAGTGAATCGGATTGCACAGCGGATGTGTGATTGCAGCCGACGTGTAGCGAGCTGCGGGATGCACAAAGACGTCGATGCAACAGGCGGGTACTTATATAAGGACGGCGCCGTTGTTAGCGTTGGTCGATGGATTTGATACTCGATATATCAGAGGCGGATGGTCCTTTGCTGCATGTAAAAAAAGGTTCTATTATCTTTCTGTCTTATTATTATATAATCCTGGTCTCTTCCGTCCGACTCGCGTCGGCCATTGTCTCGTGCAGCGCCTCGCTGCTCAGGCTCGCAAGTCTTTCCAAAGAACAACTTTTACAGTTGTACGACAGGAGGTTCACGTATTCCGCCTGGCATGAACGATGACGAGCGGAAAGCGAAGTCGACGATGAAGCGAGTTCATAGTAGTGAGAGCGTTCGAGAGAGAGATTAGAAAAAACCAGCCATGGAGATCAGCTTTGAGGTACTAAGCATGAAGACCATGTATCGATTGATACACAGCGCACATTTCAAAGAGGAAGTCCTTAATACTAGTAGTCGTAGTCAATGAATCACGCGTAGACCTTCTCCCTGTATCCAGGCAAGACGACCGCCGTCCTGTGTTCCTTGGGACGGAAGCCGCCCGGCGGGCGTTGCCACTTCTGCTTGGCGAACGTCCACTCTGTTAGCGCGTTCATTAAGCGAATGTCAGAATCAGATGTTCTCGATTCGATCAGAGCAGTCACGAGAAATGCTCACCTTCCATGTTAGGCACAGGATTTCCGGATGCCTCGAACTCGTTCTGCATGAAGCCTTCGCGCTGGAGTACTGGCGAGTCTTGAATCGTCACGAGCTTGATATCGTTGTGCGGACTAACAATATCCGTCGACAGAAGAATAAGTCACAAGCCCTTAGAGCTCACCGAGATCGGGAGCTTACCGAGCGAAATAGAGAAGACCAAGGCGATCGACATGTTGTTGGTCCTTCGGCGGGACAGTGACCCTGCGATATCGTCTTCAATCGGATGACGAGACTATGCAGGAGCGGCGAAAGGAACCTATGGACCGTGCTCTTCACATATCCTCCGGTCAGGAAAGACAACGCATCGCATGCGTTGACCGTCAGCGTGGCGTCCTGCGGCTTCACCCATTTCCATTCGCCCGTCGAGTGATAGCGGATTTGCAGAGCGGCGACAGGCTGACGGAAAAGAAGTGTGAAGCTACCGAGATCTAAACGAAATGAAATATAATTATACATAAGTCACTCAACGCTATACAACATTCCAAATCCGAACCCTTACCTGTGTGCCCATTCGACCAATTTTTCATCTTTGCGTTCTCCTCCGGCAAGAACTTGTTGTATTTCATGTAGCGCAGGTGGTCCTGAATTAATTCATCATTCAACCATGCCATCTTGTGGTGAAACAAGCGACGACGAACTTCGCTCTTGACGGAGTACTGGTGCATGTTGGTGAAGTAATCTTCAGGGAGCTCAAGTGCGATCGTGAGGAGCACGAAAAGCGGATCCAAGACCTCACTGTGGAGGCTCTGTGCGAGAAAGTCAGCGAAAGCGACAGTTAGCAGATCCACGAAGCAATGACACGAACATGGGCGAACTCCTCGATTTCACCAAGGCAACTAGTGATGATCTCCGGGTGGTTGTGCTCGAAGAAGCCGTTGAATTCTACACGAGCCGAGAAAGACAAAGTAAGAACTCATTCCCATGCCATGGGATATAGTTTACTGGGAATGTTGTAGATTTCTGTCTGGCTTCGCAGTCCTGTCTCCTCATCGCTGTGCACGCATTCTTGTGAGTAAAGGTAAAGTAACGGAGATGAAGATAATTTTACATGATTCGTCGCGGGAAGAAGTATCCGTTGTACATGCCCTGATCTAGTAAAACCTTGGTCGTCAGAGAGGAGAGTTCGAAAGGCAACGACATAAGGAAACCGATGTACCGTGGCCCTCGGGAATGTACTTATTCTTCTCTTCCTGCTGGAGTTCATAGAACTGCTTGCCAATAGCGAATTGGCGGTTCACGCGCTCCTGGCTGATGTTGAAGTTCTTGACATAGAAAAAGCCCTTTTCGCGCAACGCTGAGATGAGGGTCTGTGCGAGTTGCTTCTTGCCCTCAGGCGTGCCGTAGAGACTCAGATCAATTGTGACGAGATCGGCCCAATCAAGGACCTCCTTGTATGCACGAAAGAAAATGAAAGTCAGACGTCTTTGGCACATCTTACCGAAAGCAAAAGGCACACCTTTGTCTCAGCAACGTACTGGTAGCTTCTGAGTTCAGGGACAGGCACCGGCATTGTGGAAATCTGCGAACGCGATGAGTTAAGCGATGCTTCAAGGGGGTTCATATGTCTGTCTCTTATCAGTCCAGGGAGTCCTCATCCCGACGTGAGTACGGTGACAATCTTGCACCATGAATACGAGCAGTGACGCGATCCTCCTGTTGTCTCGGTGTCGTCAGATCAAGGCAATGTGGCGGGTACATAAAAGGTCAGTTGACATGCTTCCATGCTGCGTCTTACAAACCACTCAATCAGGCTTATTCAGAGAGAAGCTAAACGCGCAACAGGATAGCCGAATGATAGCAGCCAAATGTTGAGGTTCCTCATCCTTCGGGAGGGTCCTGATGCCAGAAAATGAACCATAGCGAAGTCTGAGTTCGACAGTGATGAGATATAGCAATCGGTGGAAGAATCGTGAGAGTCATAGGAGGAACGATGGATCGGTTGCTGCTCCAGAACCGTCAACGGGCGTCGCTACTTGCTCGTTATGTCCGGTAAAAAGATTCTCATACTCAACACAAGTATAACTTGAGGCTAAGCGTGACGAATGTATCAGCTAGCTAGCCTGCAAGATGTTTCGCGGCATACATAGAAAAATATTGAGCGACAGCCACTCTGAGTCGCACCGGGCCGAGGCAATGTGGCAATAACCCGTTCTGGTCACGTGCCCGCAACGCGGTATTTGCCGGGCGCCTGATCTTCGGCATCATGAAGCCACACGGCTGGAGTCTCGCAATTGCCATTCCGCCTGCTTTCGTCACGTTCTTGTCTTGTGGTCGTTTGCGCATATAGGTAGGTACCAGAATAGTACCATGGCGGATTAGGTTCTTATGATTTCTCACAGACTCACCCTCCTGTATATGGGTGCTCCGAGTAAAACCGTTGCGTTGGATTACGGAGGAATTTTCCATTCTCACGCGCTCGAGTTTTGTACTAGTATTGTTATGCGAGAATGGACGAAAAAAGTTCAACTTCCGGTCACGCCAAGGGCTGCCGAAAGGGTACTAGAGACGAATAATTTTCGAAGTTGAACATTTGAAATGGTCAGGTCGGAGCAGGACCAACTCGCAAGCGGGCACAAGCAGAAGCAATATAGGTTTCACGAGCATGAGTGGGGATAAGAAAATTTGTGTTGGAAGATTATATCAGTCCTCAGATGGGGTTCTCGTGGTATTCCGTGATGGTACTCGCAAACCATATGTTGTACCCAGTGGCCAGCCGGACAACCGTCCGTCCACTCAGCCAGATTGAAACTCAAAAGCAAATCTGGCGAAGTATAATTGAAAATGCACGTGTAGACCAACCTAGATATAGGCCCATCCTTTGTCGCACTTGACGAGCAAGTATTTTTTTTCAGTGGCAGTGAGAATGATAACCTAAAGAGGAGCGACACATGTGGATTTCAGGCGGGAACCCTCGTCGTCGGTTTCGACGACCTCTAATGAGATCTCGATCGTGTTCGACGTGACGCCGAACTCGGTGTGGCAGAGGCGCGATTTTGCCCTCGAGGGGGAAAGCGAAGCCCTTGTCTTGTCGGTGCGGCGCACAAACAGTACACTTACGTCATCGATCGATCGTGGCCGCAGACTCAGTGAGTAGGGAACCAGAAGGCAGATGCACGGGCGCATCGTGTTATTGAAGGATTGGTGCTGGCTTTGTGGCCAACGACGAAGCGTCTTGGCAAAGATCTTTTCCCAAGGAAATGAACAGGCTATTCATGGGACAACAGAATTCTGAGCAAATCAGCCACACTATTTCTCTGTTCTTTGGATTGGGACCATAAAGTGATCTTCAACGGACACAGAGAATAGGCCATTCGGAGTTGCAATAGTGTAGGATTCAAACGCAACCTCCACATCATCTCTTACAGCCAAGCCAATGATAGAACTTTTTTCTTTTCAAAATGTCGAAATCCATGACTCGAGGCTTGCATTTCAAAAGTGGCGCTGATTTGTCATCCGTGCATCTACTGTTTCTGCTAAGACCTGGATTTCAGTAAACAAAAAGGGATCTATCAGTTTGTTTCGCCTACAGATATTGACGTACACGCAAGGACCAAGAATTAGAACCATCTGCAGTCCTGCTTCCAGTCTGTGGACGGATTTTAGTCGACATGTTCTAGTCTTCGAGAGAGCCGTCCGTCGGCATTGTGAAGGGACACTCTCTGTACCGACGTTCGAGGCCATCTGATCTTTACATTCAAGTTACCATCGAAACGCCTGCGTACCGTGCAAGCTCCTTAGCCACGGGCAGCATGAGGCGGCATGATGGACATTGGAAACGCATGTCAAGAGGCGGCCGCGCTCGTTTATCTCCGTGCTGCCCCAAATGGCTATGTTAGGCTTCACAAATGGAATGGTCACAGCCTGTGCGCCTGCGTACGATAGACTTGAATGGTACGAGGCGAAGGCGAAGTGATGACCCAGTGTTCATTTCAGGATACCTCGAATGTCGGCGATTCGTCAGCGCCCGTGAAGGAAAAAATAAAATGATAGACACTGACTTACGACATGGGGCATTGTTCGTCGCGAAGGGTTCGCCAAGGTAACAACGCACCTGCGCGAAAGATCAGTTGTTTATCTGTCCCATCTTGGCGGTGTACTAAGTGAATAGGTGGGCTCTTTTGTTGATTTATTGCGCGGCGGTCATATAATTGTAGGTTGTTAGTCTGACGGGAAGCACAGTGGGAAATATGGTTACATCCTACGGGCGCCTGGAAACGCTGGGAAATCGACACGGTACCTTCAATACATAAGCTGAGCAACCAGCAATGTACTCGCTGCGCACACCTCGGCCGCATACATGGAAAGTTGGTAGAGCATTCAATAGTGAGACAGAAAGACACCGAAACTGTTACCAAACCTAAATTTATTCACAAACTTGTGAGCAAGACGCGGCTGTTGCTGACGTGGAAACAGGCAGGAAACAGGCAGGAAACACGGTTGGCTGGCGAAGAAGGGACCGCTAGTGAAGCAACGCCGCATATGAGAAGTCAGTTTCCTTCTACGGTGCCTGCCCGATTGAGACCACCCCATCAAAGATGCTGGTAGAAAGCCCCTCGTCGCCTTGCCGGGCTTCCAGCCGGTGGCGGACCAAGGATCGTCGAGAGCGAATGTGTGTCAAGCACATACACGCCTACAAGGCCACCTGTCACAACAACTTCGAATGAGAAAAAGGGCCTGTAGCTTGCCAGCGTCGCAAAGAAGTACCTACTTCGCAATAGCATGCAATTTCCGGTAAGAGCCGTGAGTCAAGGATCGGCGGTCTTGTCCAGCTGGCTATTCTTGACGAATTCTGTCGGAAAGTCGCAGGTGCTGCGCTCCAAGACAATCAAAGAAGTACCCCCTCGCGCCCATGTTCTATTCTTCCAGGGCTCAAAACAAGACCTAGAACAAGTATGTTGAATCCGCCACTGAATAAAGAAGATGAAGGTAGACGGACAACCAACAGTCCAATGTGGAAATGCAACGTTGCTTAAATTCGGAGACCTTCGCTTTGTTCATACAACAATCCCTTCGCGTGCACGCATATGTATATAAGAAAGAACATCCACCAATACATACAGAGTGCAAATCCAACCATTGGCCACTTTGTCGGTTGGCTGGCCCAGGTGACCGAGGACACGTCAGCGTGCGAGTTGATATGTTCCGCTAGTCTCCCTAAGACAGATGGAAACGAAAGACGTTAGCCCACGCCAACCTCTTTCTGTTACCATGTTGCGCAGAGACACATGAGCATAGAATAAAATAAGATAGGCAATCCGCGTCGAACTCACCCTCGTTATTTGCATTCGTACCCCCAGACGTCTGCCGCAGGATACCATTGGACTGTAGGAAAAATATCGGGCTGTTCTATGTCGGCGACACCATGGCCGACGTCGGTCTTGTACATGCCGCGGGCATCGTCGATAAGAATATTGTTTGATTGGAGTCCCCTCATGTTGACGTATATATGTCTCACAAGAAATTTCGCCTACGCCAGTCCGTTCAGAACGCATGTCGAGTCAAATGTAGCAGCGTAACCATGTGGAAGAAAACGTATTGCGTGGATGAAAACTGCCGTTCCTTTAACATGATGGTTTCAAGTGCTTTCGAGTTCCCACGATCGCCCAATAATGTGTAAATGAGTCTGGGCTGTACGATATAAATTTGAGATACCGCACCACTGAGATGTCTATTCCCCAATGAGAATATTGCGCTGAAGGGCTCCAGGACATACAAAGTTCGCATTGGCGGAAGAATGCAGGAGCGTAAAAACTGAGAGAGAATTCAACAGCATTTACACTATGGTGCCGCAGATGTACCTTGAGAGTGAACAGTGGCACACCTCGGACTCGAAAAAAAAAAGAGAAAGAAACAAGAGAACGTTCAAGGCGGACCGACAGAGCAAGTTGTCAAAAAAAATTTCACCAAAGAAAACAGCGTCACAATTTGTAAGTATGATAAACCGTAAGAAGAGCCAGGCCGAGGAGGTGTTATTCGTATGAAAGCGTTCTTAACGTGAATTGGTCCACCGATAGGCCTGGACGGACTTGGCGGTGATTTACGCTGACCGCCGATCAAGAATGGTTGGCATGAGTCATGACTTGCTGGTTTTTTCACTGTGAAACCGTCGTCCCGTTCCTTCACTGCTCCGAACTAAGTGCAGGCATATTCAGGAAAACTCATAGGCTGTTTTTTATCTTCTTGTTTCTATTTGCATTGTGTATTCGGACAGCTGAGTGTTTTGACCGATTTTACAATCACCGCAGTGAGCTTATATCTAAGTACTCGGATTTGCTGGAAGTAATAACAACTATGCTTTCTATGCACCGTCACCTGAAACGACACACCTTACGTCTTCAAGGAGGTATTTCCACCACCAGATTGGCCCGTAAAATCCTATGCGGGAAAATTGTATCCAGGCGAGTGACGCTGACATGATACATTTCCATCGAAACATCTCGCGTTTCCTTCGTCCTGACGGAAATACGTTCCCTTGTTTGATTTTATCCGTATACAGTAACCTTATGGCGAGCACGTCGATTCTGGATGATGTCTTCAGTAGTATAAATGTCGCGTTCTTGACATATTTATTTTTTCAACTTTCCAGACAGATAAGAGCTACCATTCTTATCTGGAAGACCGCCGCTCTCACACCTCTATCCTTCCCACGGTGGTCCAGCTGACATTGAGTACTCGGCAACATACGACCAGGTACGCGAGCTGATTACTTGAAGATTCTATACAAAGCCGAAACGCTTATTCAGGTCATGAATCAGCCAATACACTCGATTTCAGTACACAACTTTTACTTCTCAGATTACTGTACTTATCTGAATAAAACGCGACCACAAGCAGGTAACTTGGACCTCTTTTTCCGGGTTTCCGAGAGATGTCAAGAGAACGCTGGGGGATCGTAAGTTATCATGATATCTACATATGATGACTAACCATTTCAAACGGAGATAGCCAATTATTCTAGATCGTCTTTCCTCCAAGCAAAGCGAGATATGCGATTTTTATCATGTTCTCGTGAAAGCTGAAGTGAGAGCTATTTGGCAGAAGGTCCGTCCACCAGTACGCAAGCGAGCTGAAACTTCAGAGCTTCAATCCGGAGTTCGATGTATTGCGTTTCACGACATGTGGTCTTAAAGCTATGTATAAGTCGCGAATTCGATCCACGAATGTGGTAAGCCCTGTAAGAAGAAAATCTTTCCTTCTGCTGAAGCGCTGATGGCGCAAGGTGAGCTATTTATTACTTTAAATCGGTGATAAACTTAAAGGATAGAAGTTGCATCCCGTAAGGTCCGTACCTGACCTGTCGTCCGGCTGACATAGCAGCACATCTGTCTACCTGCCAAATGTTGGAATGCTAGTGCATTTGGACGAGGAGGCATTTTTTTATGGCGTTATTTTGGGCAGAGCCGCTGTTTTTCGCCGGGAGGTAGGGTCAATATGCAGCAAGCGTCAGCGCTGCGCAGCTTAAGCTGGTGGTTTTCTCTATGCATAGCATGTCGCTGTGCAGCAGCTTCTCCCGCTGGATCTCGTAATACGGGCCGTCTCTTTTTACAGATACGGATATCACGCCACTTTTTCTAACGTGAATATTAGGATCTCGCACTCTTCGGAATCTGAACCTGTTGTGGCGCGTGCCCGAATTTTGCTCATGACTAATGTCTTGTATACTGTCGGCAGAACACCTTCCATTGATTGTCAGACTGCTTTCGCCCTACTAACGGCGTAAATAGGGCGTTCTCTTCCTGGTTCTGGTGCTCTGTGCCGGCATTGCTTTACAAGGTGGAAGATCTCCTGGACACATGCTCAAGACCCAGCGCATCTTCTCAGTCTGTGCATCTCATGATTCATCGTTCTTCCCTCGTGTCGCTGCTGCCGGTGCTAATTCCATCCGGCAGGTTGCGCAAGCCAATGGCCGGTAGCAGTGGGCGGAGAGGCCCTGTGGCGTCGGACGTCGGACGAAGCTTCTTATGGAATAGCTGGCCAGTTTGATGAGATATGCCTCTTAATTTAGTGCGTCTGCCTCAAGCGAAGGACACATCAATACAGCTTGCCACGCTAATCACGGACACGCGGGTCCGTGCCGTAGGGTCCAGGGCCCAAGATGTGGGGCAATGAGCACTGTAGCCTTGTCCGAACGCGTATCCCCATTACAAGTTTTTTCGGATTTCTTCGGTGAACGCCCAATCCATAACCCAAGGTGCAAGCTCGTTTCTATCCCGTGCGGACAGCATGCGCCTAGTGCACGATATACTTAGTCTATGGGTGGCTCTAAGGCCTACACAGACAACAAATTCCCGCACCTACTGCCGTAATATTCCCGCCAATCATCTTTTGAATAACGACCACGGTATCGACAAGCTCTGTCTTTACCTTTTTCGGCATGCATATCAATGATGTAAGTCGGCTAGACATTCTGTAGCGCTCAAATTATCGGGGCGATTGATTCGGGCATTGACAAGGCGAATGAATTAGGTTATGAATGGCGCCAGATGCGTGGTCTTATCGTGTTCGAAGTATATTCGTAAAAGTAGGCGTCATCTGCTATCGTGACTGGCATGTTTCTCACGCCATTTTCCATCCATAGGGTACGACAACGCCATGATTTGCCCCGCACAACTCGGACTGTCTGCGGCACCAGCCTGTGAGACCAATTTCTCAGACAATCGCGAGGCCCTCAGATCTCAGACCTCAACGTGTGAAGTTTTCAAATATTGACGCATCTGACCTCTGACTACGCAGTTTCGACACATACGTGCTTCGCTTATGTTTTTCAGTCATGCAGCCGCTGACTACTATCGGCAGAAATACGATTACGCCGACACATAATGGTAATCACTCACGTCCAGGTTTTTTTTTGGCCGTCCGACTATCACATTCCTTTTTGCTAGCCTCCCGAATCTCGTCCATAAGTTGATCATCTGTCTTTTGCGATCCTGAACTAACTAGCATTGCAGGCGTCATAAGTTCTTATTCAAATGATCATGCAACTAGCTCGAGACTCGGTAAGACTCATCTGCGACCTTCCCAACCTCTAATTGTCTCACATTTGTCCGTTATGGTTAGCGTAAAGAACGATGGAAAAACACCGCGAGATGTTAGAGTAATAATTTCGTGTTTCGATTCGGCAACTCGAGAACAGCAATCCTATGGGCCACAAAGGTGTCACTGAGGCCCCCCCGCTCCCGTGCTTTTTTCGACGTTTCTTCGTCCGCGAATAAGGGTTAGTCCTTGAAAAGACAGACACACCATGTTCTGTTGCTCTCATCCTTTTTCTCGGCGTCTTTCCCCCAGGTCTGATCAAACAAGCTCACTTCCAGACGCCATCATACGACCTGATATGGACTCCTCGAGGCTATATCGATTACGCCGCAGGAACTGTATTCGTATTTGCGGCGTCTCCCGTGTCTAAGGTAGTGCCCATTTGAGCGATTGTATCTGGCGAAATCGCAGCTCGAGTGCTTCCATCGTCGTAGCCCCAAGGTATTGTGTTTCTCACTAAATCTGACGCGCCTCTGTCGCGACGCCACATCTTGTCTGTCCAATCGCCTGCAGTGCTCGGTACCTGGTTACATACATAGAGGTATTCTTGCGACAGCCTAAAAGCATATGTAAGCGTTGTAGGTTTGTGCACACGTGTCGACGCCGTGCAGTGCTTCAAGGATTCCAACTGCTTTATCGGTTGCGTCTTTCTCCGACATCCGCCAATTCAGTGGCAGAAACTTGTATTGCGGACGCTTTCGTCTTCCGCTTTTTGTCGCGTTGTCCAAGTCTTTGGGACGCCAAACGCAGGAGATTCCATTGCTCTGGCTTCCATGGCAGATCCATGTAGAATGGTCACGCATACAAAGCGCTCGGAACACAAGTCGACAATCTCAATGTCCACGTCAACAACTCAACTACCGCAGATTCTGTCCACTTGAAGATGCCTTCCTTTCTTCTTCATCTTCCTTGTAAATATCGGAGTTTTGCTTGCGTGTCTCCGTGCCGCGATCCGCATGCTACTTACTGCACGCTGCCTCGTGTTCTAGTAGTCTTCCCTTCGTTCTAGCGTCTTGAATGCAATTATCGGTGACGTTCCTATCCGCCTTTTCTCGTTACAATGCCTCCACCTGCGCGCCTCGATCCGTCGGCGCACTCCGTTTTCACGCGGTCTCCTCCGATGTTCTTTGAGTTTCAACGGGTCTCGAACGAACCACCGCCACTGTACGAGTGACAGGCAACATCATTGTGCACACGATCATGTATGGGTGCTATCATCCCTATCCCCGTCATTGAAGATCTTGCTTCCTTTGCCTGAACACCGGCCGGGACACAAATGCATGACCGTGCCGAGTCTGCTCGTGTCTGCCGCACTTGAATGCAGGAAAACGCACAGGTGATGCCCTATCAGTTTCGCATTTGCCTCAGTGCTGCAGGCGCTATCCGACTGGGCTTAACGCACTGCCATCCCGACCGCATTACATACACACGCGAAAAATATGACCAGGTACAGCTCCGTGTACGCTATTATAAGCGCCTTGTGAACACGCTGCCGCCGCACGATGTTCTATAGCCCTAGACCCAGGTGCTGCGTGAGTCTTTCTAATCTTATTTTATGGACAGCAGAGTTCGCAAGTTGGTATGCACGTGTAGAGCGCGCTACAGCGACAAAGAAATGGTGGGCGATAAGGATAAAATTAAACAAGCACGAGGCCAGAAGGAGTAGTATCTACAATTGTTAATTGTTCAAAATCTGCACACGGGGCCGGCCCCCATGACGTCATAGATAGTATCGCGGATTCGCCCAAAGCGGCGCCACCCACGCAGCGTCTGCGTGTGCTAGTCGCGTGCTCGCCGGAGCGCTCTGTCCATCCGTGACTAGCCGTGGCGGTTCTAACATGAAAGGCGTCTTGCGCGGCGACATTGAGACTTGACAAGAGGAGTGAAATTTATCCAAGTGGGACTACGAACAATAAAGAGAGAAAGATTATGTTCAAGCTGAATGCGGGACGCGAAGGGCTGGCCCCATGATGCATTGATGTCCAACTGATCGCTTTGATTCAAATCGACAGCACCAGAATTCTGGCGCCGTGGCGCAGTTCCCGGCGCTTGTGAGACTGATTTTGCCCTGATGATGCGATGCTGTGATGATTCGATCCAAACAAATGGAGTTATCCGATTGTGTCCCAACGACTGGGCACACCTTGACTGGACCGGCTCGTTTCGTCCTCTGTGAAATTGTATAAAAGGAATGCCATGAATCGTCAGTCTTTTGCTCGTATCTCCACCCAGTTGTCTCGTATTTCGTCTGTTGTACCGCAAACTTCTTTCGTAACGCCTTTGCACTTATAACCCTTCGCTCTTGCACGCGTACCTAACATGCAGACGTTCACTGCTGCTGCTCCGGGCACACAGACAATCTCTTCGTCGAAGCACACGCACGTTCTCTCTGCGCCTTCTACGCCAGTCAACGATAGCTCGCCGCAATGCTGCCACTGTGGCTGGCGCGGGGAGCATGCGCCTGACTGTCCTTTCCGTTGAACACCGTGGTGAGTTGAAGACCTTCGTTCGTCTCCTTTCCCATGACACCTCTGCGTCTCGCAAGTCAACGCTCGCTTTCGCCAGTCTAGCCTTCCATTCACCGCCTCATGTGAGTAAATGTTTTCGCTGGTGCCGGACTTGGCTCTGAGGATCCCTGGCAGCACACTAGGACTGCCATCACCGACTTCATCGATACCCTTCCATTTTCTCTCATGTTATCGCCTGTCAATGTCTCGTATGCGCTTCGTCATATTACAGTGCAGTGCGCTGTTGTATTCCTACTTTACTCGCGCGCCGTCAGTTGGAGAAGTTAAGGCAAGCCTTAATGGAGTGGAAGAAGAAGTGTTACCGGGTGTGACCGCCTAGCACGTTCGACGTTGGGCCTAGATGTCTGACGCGCCAAGGTGGTCCACCATGGTCGACGAGGGAACGGGAGTCCGATTGGCGACCGTGACCCGGAGAAGGAAAGTGCCCAGCTGTAGACGTTCATATTGTATTTGTTGCCATCTTTACTGCTTTCTTGTCGTTATGATTACGATTTTTTGGAGCCCCACTTTGCTTCCATTTTCTGTTGTTCACTGTTGCCGTCGCTCTTGACCCGACCGAAGGAATTTCGAATTGAGATGGGTAGACAAAAGAGAATGAATGGTCCGGCCGGCTCTGAAGATTGCTTTTTGGTCCTCGGGCGCCGAGGTACATAGCACAATCCAGCCTTGATCGGCGTCAGATGGTCCGCCGTGTATCCAGCGCTGATGCGCACAAGCAGCTTTTTTAATTTACTTATCCACTTCTCATGTTAAAATTTCATTCCAGGGCGAATACATGTAACGAAATGGATATTTGGTGAATAGTAATCACCACATGAAATTGTCGCACTTTTCTCCAAATCTCGCGCAGCACCAAGGCACGCAAACGTTCAATTTGGGCAAGGTGGAAACGTGTTATCATGATCTTATCTGCATCATATCGACCCCGCACGCGATAGCTGCAGACAATGCGCAGGCCGCGTCGCAACGCATTGTGAAACAGTTGTGGGGTTGACGAGCAAACATCATCGAGGAAGTAGGTGCTACTTAGCAGAAGGCCGATAGATAATCGATAAAGCTTGAAAGAACTCCCGTTGCATCGCGTCATAAAGACTCCAACACTTATCGACCTGACAAATGTCTGATTCTGTCATGCCATACTGGCACCGGGAGTGCGGGGAGTCGGTCCCACGTTGGTCCCATGGCCAGGTACCATGCGCATCACGGTCAGAGCCAAGAAAAGCTATGATCAAGTCGGAGCAGCCGCCAGAAAGTAGAATGTTCAATTACTCGCGGTCGAACCAGTCCATTAAGTATTGAAAGCGAGCTTGCTGCTTCACAGTTTGGAATTCTGGATTCAAGGTGATTTGTCAGAACTGTCTACGTAGGAGCGCGCACGTTGGAAATGACGATGGAGTATGACGCGTAACGATGGAGTGCATGCCGTAGGTTTTGAAGTGTTCACAGTTTCTTTTCTTCGGGTGGTGCTCTGTGGTGCTGGATGTACATCGTCGTCGTTGCGTGAATCCGCGCCACAAACAGGGTAGCTCGTTTCAGTAGGTTTCAGTCCGTTTTCCCTCGTTTGCCACATGACCTTGTTCCTAAGTAGCAACGTCCCGAAGCGGGACGCCACACGCCGGATAAAGGCTAGTAACGAGTGGCATAAGGGAGTACAGCGAGCGCTAATAGAGGGTGGTATACGAGCCTACGAGCAGCCATGCATCATGTTCATTCCATCGAAAAAGCTCGCAGAAGATATGTGAGCGTATATGACTGTTTACAAATGTAAGAGGTTCCAGATGACCCAAAAAAAAAGCCCCGAAGACCGAAGGGCACTTCTCAATATTTTTCCATCCAGGAATAGAAGAAATAAAAGGGCTCCGACGGAGCGCGAGACTTGGACTGAAGGGAGCGGTCGCGAGTACGATTGCTGGTGGTGACGAGCGGGGACTACAGGCGTCTCGGTGAGAGTACGAATAGCGCACAGTAGATAGTATGTATGAAGTCATGATTTGTGTGAGTTGCGCAAGAACTCTGTACTGTTAACGCATAAAGTCCGATTCGCAGGTTTCGCCAGAAAATGGCGGAAAATAGGTCCCACGAAGTGAGTTAAAAGCGCAAGTGGACAAGGCCCCAGCCCCCAGGCCTCGGGCCTTCAGAGCCCCAAGTGAACCCAGTGAGATTCTAACTTAATCAAAATTTGGCAATGAGTCGCCAAGGAGAGCAGAGGGGAGCAGTTCGTGATATTCGCCTAAAATATCAACGTGAAAATGTCTCCACACAGGTATGAATAAGGTACATGAAGCATATGTAGGATTGGATGAGCCCATGCTTTGACAAAAGGCGGTCGGATGAGTGTTCACAAAGAGCGGACCTGAAGCCGTCACGGCGTGCGAGTGGCTGGTATGTCTAATCGTGGTTTTGCTGATTTGGTTTCGTTGAGGGGATAAAACTCGGGTGTGATGAAGGGTCAACGTGAACCCGTAACGGCGCCTCAAAGTTAGGGAGTCGATCTTGTGAACGCACCACTGAGTATCGACCTCGGGTCTGCTAAAATGAGTGAACTACCGAAATTGAACCCCTGCGGTAGCTTCTCGAGAGCTGGTTTCAATTCGTATTGACAATGGCGTCGCGTATGGGGAGCCACCCTCGGTTAGCATTCGTCTATTGGCGAGTTCGACGGGCACGTGCATGTAGTAATCCACCCTGTAGGCAAATTTTTTATGGTTAGCGGGAGTCGTTAAAGATTATTACGCTAGCCTCAAAGACGGCTTATACTCACCAAATGCAGGAAGGCTCGGCTCCACAGGGTGTTGAGCGGATTTGTTTACAACCAGTCCCATAGACATTCACATTGTGCGCCACTGCACTAGCCATCTTAAAATTCATACGGAAAGCTGTGACTCCGCAACTAGAAGAATCTTGTGGAACGAGAAGGTCTTTGAAGCCCCAGCCATATAGTAAATGGCGCCCCAAACCTTTGATGTTGACTAGTGTTTTGCATCAGCAGGTCTCCATCCCGACAACAGTTCGCGCCAACGAGCTGGGAAACATGCAATTTTGTGGTGGCTTAGCATATCTGATCGTAACCGGGCAGATGTCAGCAAATGTTGGAGCATCTATCATAACGAAATCGCATGAATACAACCTTTGCATAAGGGTTGATCGCTTCGTCGCCGAGTCGAGCTAAGAGGACGTGTACACGTTCGACACCGGTTGCGGCCTATCATGTCTGGATGTCGGAAACGCCCGATGTGGAATCGGGGTCAGAGCGACTGAATACCAGTCTTTTCCAGAGCGCTTCTGAGTGCACAAGTCGCGCTAATGCGAGTCACACGACCGGCAGGAACGACAGGAAGAGAGACGGACTGCTCGAAATCAAACAATCGACGAATCACCGTTGAAAGTTATATGCGACGGACGACAGGCGCACGGAGCTGACAGTGACGCCGCAGGGGAACTTTCTCGAACAGCACGGGCGTTTTCTAGCCGTGGTTCGGGTCCTGGAAGGCGCGAGACATGAAATTGAACCATGACATGATGTGTGTAATCGTGAGAGCAACCGTGACGGGAAGAAGGCCAAGTACTTGACGAAAAAGATGATAACATACATACATGTTCGGGAAGTGTCCTATGCGAGAACACTTGCGGAATTGGAGCGCGTGTAGAAGACCTGAACGACGGTCACCAGTCTCCTGGCTAATGGATATCGTCCTTCAGGTCCTTATACAACGCAAAGAAATATCCTGGAGCGACCACGCCAGGCGATATGACCGCTATATCCGTTGGCAGATATCGTAATTTGTGCGGCAGCCGCACGAGGTTCATGTATCGCATGGCATAACGCCGTTGCGTGTAGGATCGTGCAAGATCTAAGGTGGCACATGAGAAATGTTTAACAAGAAGAGAGATGTTTCTAGACATCAAATTCTTCTGTCCGTAAGTACAATGTCTTCATTGAGAGACCCGTTCAGAGGAATGGTCTATCCAGTGTAATAGAAATGGCGCGTGTCTGGCAATCGGGTCAGTGCGCTTCACGGTATTAATCTACTGTTTTGCTGAGCTCTTTGTCATCTGACGAAAACATTGGAAAGAACTCACCTATCGCAGAACAGCGAGCCAGACAAGCTAAAATTTTATTCTTTAGAAGCAGAACTCTTGTACGAAGGAACAGACACTGAGAGGTGAATTTGACAATTTGCGAGAAACGTGGGCAACTGAAAGAGTCGAACGTAGATGGTGATGGGCGAAGGCGCATCAAATGCGCGTCTTATTGTTACTAACTAACAATAAGACGCGCATTTGATACCATGGGATCAGAACGTACGCTTATAGAAGTTCACAAAGATTCCACGTACCTGCTTTTAACAATAACCATGAGACTATCATTCGGAAGAAACGAAAAGAAGACCATCGAATCATGTACATGCAAAATATCGATCTGGGACAGACGGTGGGATAAGCCTTTCAAAATTCCATCTCGAGGGTGGCTTGCGCAGCGGCCTCACGAGATTCAGACTTCGAGGGACCGTCCGGTCCCATACTCGTGCCCGTTGACTGGGATGGAGCGTGTCAGAAGTCGATTGACGGGAAGTCTCACCAACTACTCCACGCAGGAGAAGTCCATGTCGGGTGGTACCGAGGACCGGTGAATGTGTCGGTCCAAACTACTTTGAGTCTCGTTCGCTGGAGGAGCGTGTTCAGAAAAAGTTCTGCGATGGGGATATGTTAGGTTGGACACTGGTAAAATGACAACAGCAAAAATTGTCTGAGCATACGCTGTGGGTCCATGGCGAGAGAGATGAAGGGAGCTTGACTATGAGGAAAAGAAAGAATTGCCAACGGGAGGGGAAGAGAGAGGGAGGTGCTTAACTTGGAAGCTCTTGGGGCTATACGTAGGCGCAGATAGATATTTTTTAACTTCGAACTAAGTCCGTCCAGTTCATCGATATGAGAATGGCGAATATCCAGAATGAGGTCGAGAGATACGAGTGAAGATATGGCTCTCTCTGAGACTAGATAGGGAATTCGGGTTGATAAAGCCGTTAGATCTGAGGGGAAGAGATAGAGGAACGATGCCGGATCTCCACAACCAGAGCGTGAGAAGGGCATATCGAACATGTATCTCTTCCGGATTTATATATGCGGATCGGACCAAAGAGATGAAGTGGATATGGCCGAATCACGCCTGTGACCGTAAGAAAATTAACGATGGGAAAATGTAACGTTTTATGCTAAGTATACCATACTTACCAGCGCGGATGCACGTGAGACCACGAGGAGTGACTCATTTCGTTTTGTAGGGTGCACCTTTTCGATAGCTATGCCCCACAGGACTACGAGTCCTAGTACTTCACATGGAAGACGACAGATCTTCTCGAGCGTAGCACGACGGAAGTCCAAGAGATGGACCTGTGCGTCAATATCTTCGAGAGGATCTTAGTACCTACGCTTCGAGAGAATTGTTTCATCGGTGGCTCATTGAAGGTGAGCAGTCGTTGCACCCCCGACTACATGGTATCGTGTTCGATGCAATCACTAGTTGAAGTCGAAAGGGTTGCAAACACGTCTTTACGCCGTTGGGGATGATATGAATACTGTGAGCTCAGATGAACTTGGATATGGAATCCTATTTACCAGTGTGAGTATCGCACACTTTTAGAAAAAGTCCAGGTCTCTCTCCTGAGGGATAACAGTGCCACCGATCGATCGTTTGATGGACGTTTCTTCTGTTTTGCGGTTGCTGTTCGCAATGGAATTCGTCCTCAGTACGTGCACATTTCAAACTTCTATAACTGGCAGCTTCATACCCGTCTAAAGTACGACACGTCTTTACGCGGAGAGCAGTGTAAAGCAATAACAAGTTGAAGGATGTATGCATGACTCATCGACGACACTGCCTGATTAGACCAAACTCCGGACATCTCATATTATACACTTCTAATGTTTTCAACTGAAAGGTGAAGGGAAAGATGAAAGTGATTGCGACTTTCCATCCGCCGTCGTCTGTGTATGCCTCCGCCAAATGTCGATTTGCAGAGGACACCGACTATCTTGTGGTCGCGAAACAAAACAAACTCGAGGTGTATTCCGTTCAACGGCATGGACTCCAGCACGAATGCTCAATTGATATCTACGGACGTCCCCTCGCTGTCGCAGCCATTCCCATTCCAGTGCGTGCTGAACAACTCCCTCAAACTTATTTAACAAATTGATGTCCATTGTAGGACACCAATCTGAGCAACGCCGTCGTATTGACAGATCACCCAGATCTCTCCTTGATTTTTCTGCGACTTGAGCGTGGCAAGGTCGTTGTCGACAAGCTTCTCGATCTACGCATTCCGAACCAGCGACCACCGGAATTTCTCAACACTGTCTGCGTGCACCCTACCGGTACCGTCTCCGTCGTCAGCTGTTACACCGAGAAACTCAAAGTTATCGTCCTCAAAGATGGGCGGTATTCTAGCGACTTCGACGTCTCCGTTCGTGAAGTACATCTTCTATCCATGACCTTTATCTCCTCTAGAATGGACTATTACACGCTTGCCCTGCTGCACTACCATTACGGTGAAGAAGGTGGTGGCATCGAGCTCGTTGCACACGAGTTGAACCTTCCGGAGAGCGAGATGGATTATGACCCGTCTTTCTCACTTACACCAACCGGCCTCTCGCGCAAGCAGTTCCCATATCCAACTGAAGACATTCCCATTATTGCTGCCATTGGCCCGCACACGTACGAGGATGACGACGATCCCTCAGACAGGTGCGGTGTGCTCGTCCTAGGCGGCCGACGGATCGTCTTCTACGATTTTGCCGGTGAGGAGCAGGAGGATGTGCAACGGGGAAAGCGCAAGCGGCTCGACGTCGTCAGCGAGGCACAGAAAGCGAAGACTAAGCGCGAGCGGCTCTCACGCCGCCGCAAGCCACGCATGGGCGTCGAGTGGCCCTGGGGTCGTGTACGTGCGTGCGTGTCCTTTTCTTTATCATAACAGTTCGTTCACATCTGATGTGCGTCCTTGCCAGCTATTGTCCGCTTGAAATCGACAGCGAGTGCCCCTTGCCTCGCGTCCTCGTTGGAGACACGCACGGCAGGCTCGCAATGTTGGTCGTAGATACTGTCAAGAGCACGATGACGCTGCTACCCCTCGGCACCGTGTCTGCGCCGACGACGCTCACGTACCTCGCGCGACAGGTTGTATACGTCGGCTCACATACTGGCGACTCTTTGCTCGTGCGCGTGCATTCGACTCTTGTGTCACCAGAAGGCGCTTTAGATATTCCAGTAGATGTGACGACCATCACACCCGACGCACTGGCGAGCGCGCCAGAAGACAACATTGACGGCACCGTTGTTGCCAGCACAGGCTCGTACGTCAGCGAGCTTCACGTATTCAAGAACATCGCACCGGTGCTCGACGCGATCGTCGTCGACGTCGACACGCGCAGCCAACCGGAAATTGTGACGTGTTCGGGCGGAAGCGGCACCGGCGCTCTCAACGTCGTGCGGCACGGCGCGGACTTTGAGATGCTCGCTCACGCACATGGTCTCCCCGACTTTATTGGCGCATGGCCCTTGTGCGACTGGTTTGAGAACAGGTGCGTCCATGTGTTCACGGCACACAGCGTGGAGAGTGGACTTCTCACAACGAGCCTCTCCAGTAAGCACATGCACATCCTCGTCTCGACGTGTGAGCAGACGATGCTCTTCAAGGTCGCAGACGACACGTTCGCGTGCGTCGACGCCGAAGGATGCGGTTTCTGTACGGCGCGAACGCTCGCAGCGGCCAACATGCGTGACCCGCCCCAGACGGCCGGCAAGAAGAACGTCTACCCGAACTCGGCGAAAGCCGTGCAGGTCACGTCGCGCGGTGTGTTCCTGGTGGAGTACGAGATGGGTACGGGTACGTATTCACCTCGGGGGTCGTGGACGTCCCCGCCCGGCCCTATTGTGGCGGCATGCATCACCCCGACGCAAGTCGTAGTCGCGTGCGCCGGGCGTTCGACCGGGCCGTATCTGGTGTACCTACGTCTTGTGGGCTCCTCTGAGGATGCGGTGCTGGAAGAATCCATGTATGTTGAACTTTGGTTTTTTTTGGTATTTTATGACATTCGCATGTTTGGACTAGAAATGGTCCCGTTGGTGATGCAGGCGACGTTGAAGTTTCCGCAATATGCGCAATGCAGCCAGATGCGACAAAGGATCACGCAAGATGTTTCGCGGTGTCGTTCTGGGGCTCACAAACAATCCACATCGTCGCCGTCAACACCGATGCCAGAGGCTTTCAAACAATTTACAAGACAGGACCACTACCTTCCCTCGCTCGTTCTCTTACATTCCAGTGCCTGTCCCCTGCCGATCAAGGGACATCGTCTTTCCTTTTCGCGGGCCTCACGGACGGCTGCCTAGCAACATACGCATGGCGACGGGGAGACGGGAAGCGGGAGTCCCTCGAGGACCCCAAAATGCTGACGATGGGCAATACACCGCTTTCCTTGACTCAGTTTACCGACGCCAGCGGGCGCCCTACCATTTTTGTCTCCGGAGACCGCCCGACTATATTTTCGTGGGCAGAAGGCCGGTTGCAGAATTCGCCCGTGATGGTACAAGATATTGTCGCTGCCGCGTCGTTCGAGACGGAGACGTTCACGTCGTGTCTCTTGTTGGTCCGACCCGCTGGTCTGTCCATTGGTCGCATCCGAGATCTTGATAAATTGCATATCACGACTGTACGTTTCTCAACGCGCATCTCGTGCGAAGCCATTCATATATCCTTGCGTAGATACCTTTGGGATACGATACACCGACGTCGATTGTTCACGATCCGACTACGCGAGCCTTTGGTGTTGGGGCCGCTCATACGACGGCCGTGCGTGTTGGAGACGAAGAGATCACATCCGGAAAATTCACGTTGTATGATGATCGGACGTTCTCAGGTAAGGCATCAATAAGACAAAGGCACCAGCTTTTTTTTCGCAATTGACGGTCCGACAGTCCTCGGTCACCTCGATCTCGAAGACCGTGAGGTAGTTTCGTCGGTCCAAGTACTTCACTACGATATCGTCGGCACGCCGACGTCACTATTCTGCTTGGGCGTACCAAACTATTCCAGCATGCTCGTCGAAAGCTCTATACAAAGTAGAATCGTAGTCGCGTCCAGCTCTCCTACGGAACCGATGGAAAATCAAGATCCTGAGACAGTGACACTTTCCGTACGCGCCGTGCGCAAGCTTGTTGGTGAGGTCAAGGCTTTAGCAGTGATACGTGACTCGCTCCTCGCAGTGGCGGTCGACTCGGCGGTGAAACTGTTCAAGATCGAAGTGATCAACCCTTCGACGGGCGAGCTCGGTCTGAACCAGGTCGCGGACTGGAATCTGACTTACATGATTGATTCTCTCGTGTCTTGTGGGGACTACTTGTTGGCGGCAGACTTGTTCCAGTCTGTTGTCGTGCTGAAGGTCTCGTCTTCGGCGAACAAATCGGTTATATCGTTGGTAGCGCGCGATTACAAGTCGTTGGGTCTCATGTCCATCGGCGCTGCGAGTGAAAGTGATATTGTAGTCGGAACAGTGAGTATAGTACACATGGTTTTCCTGTCAATGCCGACTGTGCTTGCTGATGCTGCGAGTGAACAGTCCAAGGATTGTCTTTGTTCCATGAAGCTAACCAAGGTTCACGGTAGCAGTGTTGTCGAACTTACGGGCCGCTACCATTTGGGCGAAATGGTCACCAAGATAATACCCGGTACGTGAGGAGGACAAAAAACGCCTGATTAAAAAAACACGAAGATGCTCACGGTGTTATAATGAATAACAGGACAAATTATTCCCTCGCCGGATGAAGTCCTGAAACCTAAACTGATCGTTTTCACTGTTTCGGGTAGGATAAGCATCATTATGAACATCGCTGAAGAGGGCGACGGCGGCGACGACGACGATAAGGAAGCTATCTTCATGACATCGTTGGAGAGGAACATGGAGCACGTCCTCCCGGGTATCGGTCTTGCTGGACACGAAGGGTATGTTGTGTATTCTTGCTCTGTTTTGCTTACCAACGAGAGACGTTGTTGATTTTGTCTGTCAAATCCAGGTATCGAACTCAGCACAGTGACGTAGCTGCTCGTGGATTCGTCGATGGCGATTTCGTGGAGCAATTCCTGCTCTATAACGACAATGACCCAATCGTGAAACACATTATGTCTGGTAGAAACCAAGCAGAAGCTCTTGGACGTTCGACAGAATCCATTCGTAACATCCTCAAGACGCTTCAGGCTGTTCATTGACGTGCTAATATCGAGGCTCACTGTTTCTGCTTTTGTAATCGTCAACCGTAGCACAAAAATCCGTACGTGGCGACTTGACAGACAGCCAGAACAATGTAATGATGTAACGAAGAAAAAATGTATTTGTTTATGCGTGTAACGTTTACTAGCATTTGTACCAATATAATGCTTCAATGGATATGTATCATAAGTTGGAAATGAGCACATAATTTATGTAAGAGCGAGGGTAGATGAGCAACTACTAAGAGAAGGAATTTATTGCACAGGGCAAATGACATAAGTACACGAGGGAGCAATGGTGATGGAAATAGCAATGACTATTTCTCGCAAACGGGACCATGGTCTCCAAGCGACCAAACATACACATCACCAAGCTTTCGAGAAAACCCACCAGATTCTCTGCAGCAGAGACAGAGAGAACGTGCGTACTCCATGATCGTCTGTCGGTCCAGAGAAGACGTCAACTTCAATGTCGTTCTCATTGAATGGCGGAGCGAAGTAGAAACCAGCAGTGAAGACGAGATAACTGTTACATGATAAAATAAGTCAAATTTATACAGGGCGAGAGTCGAGGGAAAAGAGAAAAAGGCACATTACCTCATAATCAGAATGCTCCCACGGTGATAGTTGCTTCGCGCCTCAATGTAGGTATAGGTCATGAGGAACATGGACAAGCCCAACGCGATAACGTCCCAACGGGGGAATATGAGGCTATTATGGAACCGTTAAACCGATGAATGACGGGAGAGATCAAGATGAACAAACAACCCACGTGAAAGTCCGAGCAACTTCCCCCATCTTATCCGGGGCGTACCACGCCGAAAACGCAACCATGACAGGTATCTGAAGAAGGCAGACCTGCAAGGCATACGCAGAGCCGATCTCCATACTAAGTAGAAAAAAAGGAACAAAGTCAAACTCAGTCATCGTCGGGTATGATAGGTAAATAGAAAGTCAGTCAGCGAGACGAGACTCACCTCAGCGCGATGTTTCCGTTTAGCGCAAAGGACATTGCATTCATAAATTCGGTCGTGTTCGGTACAAGAGCAAACAACGTCACACCGAGGAACTTCTCATCGATACCTGAGCCTTGCAATATAGCATCAACGACATCGACCAGAATTTCTGCGTGGGTCATGGCGTGAGGTTAACAACAATCATTCATTCATTCAGCAAAAAGAGTGAACAAAAGACAGTATAAACTAACCTGCAATAACGGCATACAATGCCGTGCACGCCAGCAAGACACTGGCGCTGACCGTACGGCTCCACGAAGGAGCGTCGTGACCACCACCTTCGCCACCTGCAGTTGTCACATGTTCCGACGCCATGGAACGAACGCGACCTGGACTGTGGCTATGGCTATGTGCTGCAGTCTGCTTAAAAACAAACAAATAAATAACCAAATTGAGGAGCACATTTCATCATCAATGAAACCAGCCTCCTGATATATTCGAAAACTGACCTGACGAAGTGCACTAACAGTAGCGGCAGCGACCGCACGTGTAAAGTCATCCGTGGTCATATGCTCCGGAAGCGCAATAGGCGGGATGATGTTCGCATTCTTCACCGCAGTTTCGACAGTGTCTATGACGGGCATCAGCCCAGAAGACGGCGCCGGTTGGGCAGCAGAACCCGAAGGCGCCAATTGCGCGGTAGGACCTGAAGGAGCAGGCGCATAGGACACACGACGTTGCGTTGCCGGGGATCGCAGAAGTGGCGACGTAGCTTCCATATTATGCGCAATATTAGGCGGCTTCAGCTGAAGGGACATTTGGCTTGGCTTACGATACACCGCACCACGAACCGCGCTCGTCGCACTCGTCGGCGGCTGCGTCTTCACATTGGGATTGGCGCTTGCGTTGTGGTAGAGAGACAGCTGGTTCAGATCTCTCGTGTGTATCGGCAGCTCCAACACATGCTGGTGTTGAAGCAGCTGCTGAGGGTTCTGCCAGATCTGCGATGCGTGCGTCCGTAGAGAAAACCAAAGACCGATGAGGTACGAAAATAGCAGAATAGCGGCACAGAGATACATAAACGTCTTCACCGTCGACTGGTAGAACGGGTCTTTAACCGGATCCGGATGCTGATAGTAGCATCGGTCGCACACCCAGGGTGCATCCTTGCTCCCGATAGGCTTCGTCGGACATCCAGTGCAGATGAGTTGGAACTGAGAAATAAAAGAAACATGTTAACCACCGAGAAGACGCGCAGATGGGGAAGGCAAGGGCGAAGTTCCGTATAAGCACTGCTCACGTTGCCGTAGACTTGATAAAACAACGTCGGCGCCAACGCTCCAATAATCGCCATTATCAACATCATACTAGTGACACCCGCACTTTTCGCGTTGAAACGTTGTTCCTTTCGGCGAAGCGCACTGCTGCACATGCTCGCTCCTGGCATCAAGAGAACGCCAGCTAACAAGCTGCCGACAATGGAACCCTCCACGAGATGCCCCTTGCCTGTCAGAAACAACAGGAATGAATAAAAAAAGAACGGAGAATGTATGTGAAGTCCAACTCAACCTTGCACGAGCGCGAAACAATAAAGGAGGATTTCGATGATGCTACCGAAGGTCGCGTTGATGACAGCGCCCATTCCGATCGAACTTTGCGCGCTGATAGAAGCTACCGCCATGCCTAGACAAACAATCATCAGCGGTGCAACAACTTCACGGAACTGGCCGCATACCTATGAAATACGACAATGGAATGACACTAAGGAGACTCAGCACGAAGATGAGACTGCGTGAGGCAACGAAAGCAAGCACAGGTGGGACGGGCTTCCCAGCATGTTCCAGACGCTCGACCTATGATCGTGTTAGCAAACGCAGTAGTAAGACATAGAAGGGAAGACAGGAGAATAAGGGAACACGCTAGACATACCTTGGCCAAAAGGACCTGACCATCAAATATGGCGAAGAATACGAGCGGCAATAGATTGATGAACAAGATGTTGACGCCGCCAACGGTATACTTGAGATAGTCAAAACCGGCCGCACGGTACGTGCACAACAAGACCGTTGATTGCGGCAAGAAGCCCGACTGGCCAGGATCAAGACGAGCAGGGGCTATGAAAGATAAGATATACATGAGCATCTCACGCCAGCGATTGCAAGCACTCGAAATAATGCGGCACTCACCGGCCTGGCCAGGTGAAAGGCGAGATCCCCTGGTGACCGCAAAAGCAGACGGCGCATTCGTAGCGGGAGTTGACGGCGCAGCGGTCCCATCAGTAGGCTCTTCCTCGACCATGATGATGCCTACAGGAGGTGAACAGAACCTGCAGTGCAGCAGTTAGCCGAACATGATCACATGGAGCCGAACATATAGTGGCGGCGGACCGCGGTAACGCGTCCGCAAGCCGCGACGTCGAGCCGAGAATTAAACACAACAAGGGTACAAAATATGAAGCAAAATATACACGCCAAGTTCGCCTTCCCGCCAAGTCGGACGAAAGAGAACGCACCTAAGCCGGTCGGCCTGCTCCCACAAATGCCAGAGGAGCGCCCAATTAAGCTTCGCCATCGGTATGAACACGACGAGTGCCCAGCACATGAACGTTACAAGCAGCATCGGCGGCATCACAATACCGAAGAGCAACACGTAAAACAGCGCTGCAGATACAGTGCCGCGCCAGGTAGGCGCATTGGGCGACTGTTGGAATTCCATTCAGCGTCGAAGCGAGGCTGATGCGGTATGTTGGCCTACGCGAGGATGGAGACACGTACCTCGACAGAGTTAGACTGGGGCCGCGAGCTCGGGGCTGCACCATATGAGCGGAGCTGTTGCACAAGCGCCGTGCGCTCGCCCGGCATCAGAGGTGTACGTTCGCCAGCTAACGAAGGTTTCATGAGCAAGCCAGAACTCGGGTACGTCAATTATGAGTGGGAGCAGCACGTACTTGCCATCACCGGCAAGCCACGAACAGTGTCTTGGCGCTGCGGCGTGTCTTGCTTGTTCGGGGGCTTCAGTGACACGCCGCGCACGGTGTGTTGCGAGTGTCCCGAGCTGGTCGAGCGACGGTCGTCTTCAACTTCGTGGGCGTCACTGAACGGGTCGCCGTTGGTTGGTGTCGCGTCCTGCTCTTCGTTGCCGACTACAGTGTACACGTCACCGCCATCGCCTTCAACGTACTTGCCGAATGGCCAAACGATGTACCACGCGAGTCCAAAAAGTAGTTGGGAGTAATGTGGGCGAGACGCAGGAGCATAGGGACCATCAGAGAACAGGCGCACAGGTGTCTCAAATAAATATCTGTGGACATAGTTTATGTATCGACTATACAGACATGGTAACACGTACAGTATAGCACTGGCAAGGGCGCAAAAGGCCGCAAGCCACCAGCCAAATAGCAGAGTCCATGCAATGTTCTCCGGACGCAGGAGGCGCTCGGCCTGAGCAGACGGAATACTGTGTAGCGCAGCGTCCGCGCGTTCTGATAATCAAGGTCGTCAGTCATCGAAGAATAGGAAAGGTCACGACCACATACTAGTCACACTGCGCTGCTTTTTGTAAAGCGCAGGTTTCCATATGGGCAGACCGAACGGATGCTCGACATTGATGAGGGACTGGCGTTCCTTCAGCGTTATCGGATCCTCATCGTCCTCATCCGGCGTGTCATCATCTTCGCCATTGTCATCATTCCGGTGCTGGGCGTGCTCATCATGATGCGTGTGCCCGCCATGATGTGAGCGCTGGTGCGCACTCTCAGGATTGTCGTCGTCGTCATCGTCCACATCAGCGCCGTGCGCAGAATGTGAGCCGCTGACCCGTGAACGGGTGTCGCTAACTGCATCCGTCTCCTCATCCTCGTCGTCCTCGCTCTCGCTGATGGTACCGTGCGGGTAGCGGTGACGGCTTGCACTGCGAACCGTCCCGCGCGATGCGGTCGAAGTGCTCCGGCGTGCAGCAGGGGTACCATCAAACCGGGCGGACGTGCGCCGAACGAGGATGGGTGTCGGACGTAACGTGCTTGGTGGGCTGCGCGGCGTGAGTGTAGGTGATGTCGTGGCGAATCCGCGCGCGGACCAAGAAGAGGACGTGCCCTCTACCGGATGCTGAGGGTCGTGGGAAGACGAAACGTGCGATGTGCGGTTTGACGTCGGATTGTCGGTCATGGTTGGTAAGAGTAACGGTGGCTCGGTCAGTGATGCAGATACTCCTTGATCTGTGTTTGTCGTGGGTCACAATAAGCAAATCTGCAAGCAAACAAACGTATGCTTGCCTGTGTGACTACGCCGCAGAACAGGAATTCAGACGAAGAGGTGGAGAACTTCCAATCTACGACGAGTTTTCGGTCAGTCGGGAAAAGGCACATTCAAAGCACACACACCGATTCTGTTGATATTTAGATGAACACAAAAATCAACGCTGGACAAGCCTGCCGTCGTTTTGAATGAATCCACCTTCGGCGCAACGCAATCGCCGCGACTCACGGTTCACTGGTTCTTAACCTGGATATATTCATGAGCTCAGGTCAGGAATATAATCATAAATAAGCCAACACAACCACGTACCGAGAATTTACGTCGCTGAGCCACACTGCTCTAATACGGGTCCTGACTGAGCGCTGTTAAGGATGCGTCCCCGCACACTGAGCTAGCCAAATAGCGACCTCAGACGTTGGACCAGAATGATTGAATGAATGTTATAAAACAAAACAAAGACAAACAAATATGGACGGGACAAAGTTGCAAGCCGCTCCTCGGTCAGCGCTTCAGCCACTGATCTCAGGTTGCCAAATTAGGTGTACAACTTTCTTTAAAGGGATGTTAGGACGCGGTCACGTGGACCTGGGTCTGGCGAACGTTCAACTGCGCCAGCGCGAACCGTCTAACAATGTCAAATCTTCGCAATTTCAATGCTGTCCACCAGTGATTTCAGCTGCTGAAAGTTCTGTTTTTGGTTTGTAACTATCAAACGAGTCCGTACTCCTAGAGTACGGACTCATTTTGTGGATGGCAGACCGCACAGGGGGTCAGGTACTACTTAAGTAGTAGGAAGGGGGTCCACAGCCATCAGCCGTATCTCAAGACACGCGCGACATGTATGTACTTGTATAGAACAGGAGACAACGTCGAAAAATACAGGAAACGAGGAAATACCAATCTTTTGCTATGCGCAATCCAAAAATCATCCAATTACTACCTCACAATCACTCTATCTGCCGGATTTTTCCGTTCTTTTTTACCCCTTGCCTTGATTTACAAATAGGCATTCATTTCTTCGGCTAGTTCGCACAAGGAGCTCGATACGACATCGTCCTAACAATATATAAGTACCAATGATCATATGATGCCGGTTGTTCACTCAACTCCAAGTCCTCGAATTCCTCCTTGAAGAGGTTCTTCATGAAAGGATCCTCCCACGAAATTTTCACAGGACTTGCTGAGAAAAAATGCATTCATGTACATTAAGAAAAGTAAAAGTAGCTTAAACCCACCATAATATGAAGAACCACGATTTCCGTATCTGCGTCCGCACTTCTGGCAATAACTACTCTTCGAGCCATGATACTCCCTAGCTAGAAACAGCTTTACGACCGTTTCAGCCGAAATCCTCCCAGCGAGTTCTTCACTTGGCTGGACACTTGTAATAAAAGTTTCGTAACCTTGCCGCAGCCAGGGTATGTGAAAAAATTCTCGTGCAAAGATGACTTTTTCAGTGGCGTTGAGCACCATTTCATCAAGTGCAGAGATGCAAATCATGCGAATATTTTCCATTTCCCACCGCAGGGACAGACGAAGGACTGCAAGCCAAACATCTTTAGTGTGCGCAGGTGGAGAGTTTGCGCCGCGGCTGTGAAACATACATGTGAGATCAGTGAACAGCCATCATAGAAGAACATCGTTCACGAATACCTAGAATAAAGAATATCCAGCAAGGCAGAAAAATTGAGAGGATCAACGTCTCCCAGCACAATCGGAGAGAGATCCGTCTTCCCCTCTTCGTCATTGGCGCCACCATCCGTAAACATGTCCTTGAAGACCTCGGATTCCTCAATCAGATGACCTTTGGGAATCTGGAACAGTTCGTTCCCGGCCTGAAAAAAAAAAACACAAATATTAGTTTACTTCGGCACAGATCCACTACGATGGACGACCGAGCGCCGTTACACGGAGAATGACATAATCCCAGTAATACTTGGTGTTATGCGATGTGGCATCTACGGAGTAAGATCAGACACAGCGGCCGTCAATGGTGAAGACGTGCCGGGGTCCTGGACCATTTCGCCGTGCTTTCACGTTTTAAAACAGGTCAGAGCAGTGTGCAAATGGTGATGGGTGACAATCGAGATATCAGATGAACGAGCGTTCGCTTGCACTCATCGGCTAAGGTTACACTATGCGCATCTAAACAAGTGCAAACACGGACTCAAGCAAATGTCCCATTTTTGAGGCCGTTTCTCGAGGTTTAACGACTGCCTTCCCATTCGATCTAGTAGCTACAAATTTTTGTACATAGCTAGCAGAGAACCATGAAGCATGGAGTCTGTAGCTATTCAAGTTGTTGAGATCTGCGACGATCTATTGGTGCCTCAACAGTCTCTAACGTCGTTGAAATGCTTGCGTATTGTCTCAATAACAATGAATTATATATATGCACTGCCATGGGCATCACCGCTCGCCATTGCGAGTAATGGCACCACCCGCCTGCAGCTTGAACATGCATTGTCTGCAGTGGCACTGCTGACGCGATCCACCGGTCGATTGAAAGTTTTCATCATCATACCCACCCAGCTTCATCATGTTGCAGTGTCGCCATTGGGCGAGCTAATCCATGGGACATCTATCCTTTATATATATGGCGGGCAAATGCGGCCATAAAATGAATCAACTGTCGGGTCGGTTCGTCGACAAAGCGGCTACACGGAGTTACGAACGTCAAGCCGATGAACTCAATTTCGCGATTAAATAGATAGAAAGGCAGAAAACACATAATATAAACACGTACACACGAAGTCAGCTACGCGAACGTTCGATAGAGCGATCAGTTTATCTAATTGTTCTTCGTCCGTTAGCTGCAACTCCTTTGGTCCTCGCTTCGGCTTCTTCTTTTGCATCGCTTCTCTTCCTTGAACTCGATTTCAGACGTTCTGAAAAGACTAGACTGAAAGTGAGTAAAAACATGAAAAGGGAAGATGCACACAACTCACCTTTCTGCCTTCGTTGCTCGTGCAGCTTCCTCGAGCTCGTCTGCAAAGAGCAATTCCCATTTAGGTGGGACAAGGGGAGGCTCATACAGTCGGGTACGGGCGTCACGAGAAGTTGCAGCGTGTTTAGCACGCATCTCGCGCTCTTGGAATATCTTGATGACTGATCCCGACGATATCAGCACGGCGTTCCCTTCAGTTGGGAAGGTCGAGTGCAAGGCTTCTATGGCGACCTTGGTGATGCGATAAATCCCCCACCGCCGCGTGAGACGGAGCAACGCGATCCATGCATCCTTATCCATAGTCCCACTGTTTCGTCCACCACTGTTGTAGAGACATATCTGCGACCAGGACTTGGAATATTCAGAATGGAGCGAGCCAACGTGCCGTGGATATATAAACCGAGAAGCACCTCAAAGGCGGACGCTTTCATGTCCTCGAGCATAATCGGCAACTCAGCCTTCTACCCCTCTAGGCTTCCTGTACCTGCGGATTCGAACATTTCTGAGAATATCCTGGACTCTTCAACAAAACATGTTTGGGGCATCGTGTATAGTTGATCTTCTACCTAAATACATCTGAAAAAAGTAGACATCAATATGAAGTCTTAACGGAAGAATAGAAAGTACCAGTAGTAAATTGGGCTCCTAATAAGTAAGCTCGTTTTCGCGTGGTTCTTTCGATGAGACCAGAACTTATTGAGAAGAATGAACTGACGTATTCACTGGCAACAGACATGGCTTTCAGTGCCAAGTCGCCGCGATAAGATACATGCACCTACTATGAACTTTATTGGTTTCGCGAGTATCAGACGTCATTGTCCTTTTGCCGTTGGAAGTTTTTGTATTTGCGATGCCCAGATGATGAACCGATAACAGGCGAATGCAAGACGTCGGCAAGTCAGTACAAGACCTCTCGTCTGCTACAATGTCGGCAAAGATGAAATCACGCAGGAAATTAAAAAACCAGCTTTCGTATTTCTGCAAGATACCAGTATGTAACGACTAGCAAAACACGAGGGACAGCTGTTCCAAGGTGGCAGTGTAACGCCCTCGAACGGACTTTCCACTTTCGTCCCTTATTGATCCCTTATTGATTCCACGGACTCCATCCGGACGGCCCGTCTGATCCCACCGAGTCGTTCGTTCGCTAGGGAGCTGTCTCTTCTGTGCGAACAAAACTCTTTCCAAACAAAAACTCACTGCTTTGTGCTAGTTTCCCTCCCTGGCAAACTGCACGTATCACATTTTTGCCACCAACCATAATCATGCTTATTATTTTCAATGGGGCTTTGTAACCGGGTCCGATCAACCTAGGTGACCGTGATTTGGCCCTTATTTCTTTTTCGACTATCTAGTTTGTGTTCGTTGAATCTGTTTATCGTCCAGCGCTTCAGCACGCACCGGACTACGGGTTCGTTGCTGTACCATGACGGTGAACGGCGGAGAAAACTCGTGCCATGTCCAGAATGCAGTATGTCATGTATGAATTGCAAAGCGCGGGAGGTTTGAACGTTGAACATTTGCACAAAATACAGAGCCCTAGACGCACAAAAGGAGACGATCTATGAGTATTGCCCGAACTTCGCCTGAACCATCTCCTGGGCCATATCGGTTGATGTCCACACAGGTTCGAGACCTTCAACATTCTCTTGTAAGAGCTTGATCTTTGCAAGTACGCGCTTGCCACAGTCCGGTCCTAGGGGAATCCTCCGCCATGTGTCTTCTATCTTGACCGGCGACGCGCCTGTTGCGATCTCGAAGAGCCGAGCCGACGCTTTCTCAGCATCTCCAAATTGTCCCGATTTGACGTGTGCAGCAAAGTAGGCCGGTGCCGTGTTCACATACTCTGGATAAAACTTTTGGGTCACTTGTGACGGTACATCTGTGCTAGCCGCCACGCTCAAGAAGTTCGTCGGGAAGTATCCGGGTTCGACAATGTAAGCTTTGATGCCGAACCGTGCCACTTCAACGGCAGTAGCCTCGGTAAAAGCTGTGAGAGACAATGGTAAGGCTTCATTAACTCCTTGCAGCACACCAGAAGAAAAAACCGACCTTCTAACGCAGCTTTAGAAGCGTTATAGGCAGCGAACGGCGGCGATCCTGCAAAACCTGCAACGGACGACAAGTTGAATATGACGCCAGAGCGAACCTCGCGCATAAGAGGAATTAACGCTTGGGTCAACGAGAGAGCACCGAACACGTTTGTCTTGAACTGCATCTCTACGTCTTCAGCCCTATTAAGGTAGTTCATGTCGAGTCGTAAGTGGCGGGCCGGGGAGAGCACTCACTTCAATACCTCAGTCACGCCCGTCAACGAGTAGCCCGCATTATTGACGAGGACATCTACATGTCCATAGAGTTTCCATGCAAGAGCGCCGGCTTCCTTAATACGGCTATCAGGCCAATTCATGTCAATCTCGAGAGGCGCAGCCTCCTTCAATGACGCCGGAATTTTTGAGGGATTGCGGGCACCAGCTATGACCTACAAACGTGTCAATATCCAGCAGACAAAATTTTGAAGACACGCGGGGTTGTATTCACTTTATGTCCTTGTGCCAAAACATACTGAGCGAGCGCCAATCCAAGCCCCGAGTTAGCACCCGTTATGAGCCAAACTTTTGGTTCAGACATGACGTTAAAGTTGTTGATCTCCTAGTAAAATCAAGAAAGCGAAGTGGGTGTCGATGTAGTACCTGATATCGACGAGGCAGCTCGCTCGAGAAAGCTCCTTATATACCATGCATATGCGTGGAACAGAGTCAAGTCACCCAGAGCTGAATAAGTCTCTAGGATCTTAGGAATTAGGAATTAGAGCGTTAAATCCGATGACTTCATGATAAGCGCGGAGACACCCGGCGATGAGTTACTGCAGCTACGTCATCTATGTACAAAAAATACAATTGCGTTGATACTAGCCACTGAGCTTGAAAAGGAATAATTTGTGGTGACTTATAACCATCCGAGTTGCTCAATTGCGAAGCTGCATTTTATGTTGAAAGTTATGGCATCGGAAGGGAACAAACAACGAGATGGAAGCACGGTGAGGATGGGAACAAGCAAAAGCACGATAGATGTATAAGGGGTTTCAAAGAATGTTGCACACGAGTAGAAAAGAAAAATGGCAATGGAACACTGTGCGGCAAGTTTGGGCAAAGCAGAACGATTCGAGAAAGGCTGACCAACAGCCTCGAATGGCGAAGCGTTACCATTCGCGAGATGTACGCCACGCCGGCCCGCGCCGGGACCATCTGAGCCTGTCACCCTATCTTCCTTCTCCTCCAAGTCGTCGTCCGATTTATTATTGCCATCGTCGCTATACATATGCCTGTCAGTGCCAGCCTATGTCTGAAGATCAATCAGATTTGAAGCAGCAAACATCCACTGGTGCCTCGCACTCAGACAGAGCTAATAACGTGTGATGCTGTGATGAGGTGAGAGGACAAGGTCGAGTGGCACAGAACACATGCATTTTTGCTCTTGCGATAGTTTGGGTTCGCCGATCTAATGAATGATCGGCGATATCACACGGCCATTATGTAAACAAGACGGCGCATTTCAACAAGTTGTTGCCACTGCGACTTTGGCACTTGAGATGAACTTTTTCGACAGAATCGTCAACATTGATTGTAAAAATTTCACGCGTCGCCTATTTCGGAAGTTAGCGACTGGGTCTCTTGTTGGGCGAGCGCTCCATAATTCGACGTCCGCACGTGCGCGTTCAGAGGCTGCCGCTGCCCGCAATGACATACAGAGTGATATCATCGCATTCCCGAGTATATGTATCTCAGCATGCTGAGATGAAATAAGCCTCGTATTCTACACTTTGTGTCGCTTGTCTTTGTCCGCATTTCTGTTCCGAGATCTTCCACCATGTCGTTCCCAATTGATCTCAAGAAATTCAAGAAGTTGGTTTACATTGCTTTCCGAATCGTGGTTTAACTTTACCACATGTGAATCCTCCGCCAGGTTGTCGCTGGATCCCGCGAACTCCAAGCTTACCGCGCAGCAACGTTCTGCATTGTTGGATAACATCCAGTTGCTTCGCGACACCATTGTATTCTTTACCGCCACAGGCGCTGCGCGTGGCGCGAGTGGGCACACAGGTGAGCACAGTTACATGTTTTGTGCTTTCGTGACTCGGTCCCAACTTTCGTCCAGGTGGCCCTTACGATACTGTCCCCGAAGTTTGCATCATATTGGCTCTATTCAATCTTTCCCCCGAGAAATATGTGCCCGTCATCTTTGACGAAGCCGGTCTCTGTCTCTCTCCGTTTCTTATGATCTGTCGTTGACAAGGAGGCAGGACACCGCGTCGCTACTCAATACCTGCTAGCTGCCATGGAAGGCTCTCTTCCTCCCGAAAAGGTATTTCATTGACAAGCTGAGTTAATCTGATACTTGACGTACCGTCAGCTATTAGAATATCGCGCAGCGTATTCGGGACTTCCAGGTCAGTTCGATAGGAATTTCTGGCGACGATCGTGTTCACTAACATGTCCACCTTCAGGTCATCCAGAACTCGGCATGTAGGTCGCATGTCGTGTCTTTGTCGTCATCCACTCTGACCGAGATTAGGACGCCCGGAATCAAATTCTCGTCTGGCCGTTTGGGCCACATGTGGTCTGTTATTTCAAATCTTACGAATACTTTGGTACGAGAGTTCATGTGGATGACAGGCCGCTGGTCAATGGCGTTGCAATGGCCAACCGCGACAAGACCATCTTTTGCCTTGGCTCTGATGGATCTCAACAAGAGGGTGAGAATGATGTTCTCTTGAATTCCGAGTTTTCGTTTCTTAAATTTGATAATTTGTAGGCAATGATGCCGAGGCCGCTCGCATCGCAGTGGCCAACAACCTAAACGTGAAGTTGCTCATCGACGATAACGATGTGACAATTGTAAGTGGCCTCATCATGTTAGAGACCTTGTATTTTCTCACGCAATGTTAGGCGGGACATCCCTCGGAATATCTGAAGGGCTTCAAGGTCAACCAAACGCTGTCGGGACATGGTCTGAAGGTCGTCACTGTCAATGGCGAAGACATTGATGCTCTCTGGGGAGCAGTCGCTTCCATCGTCACGCACAACGGGCCTGCCGCGGTTGTCAGCAAACGCAAGATGGCACCCGGGGTCCCCGACATCGAGGGCACGATCCAAGGGCACGAGGTCATCCCCGTGGAAGGCGCACTCAAGTACTTCAAGAAGCGCGGCCTCCCGTATGGCGACATCTATAAATCGATCAAGGCCCACAAGCAGGAGTATGAATATATCGGTTCGACGAAAGAGGTCGCGGCGAACCGTGTGCAGTTTGGGGAGGCGGTGAATATGGTGTTGGATAAACTCTCGAAGGAGGAGGCGGCGCGGAAGGTTATGGTTATAGATAGTAAGTTTCAAAATTTGTTCTTCGGTTTCGTGATCAGGCGCCTGGGAGAGGCTACTGAGGAGTGATAATTGACGTATTCTTGTGTGTGTCCATCAGGCGACCTCGAAGGATCTACGGGCTTAAAGGTTATCCATAAGAAGCATCCTGAGGTATTCATTCCGTCTGGCGTCATGGAGCGAGGCAATTTCTCGGCGGCCGCCGGTTTCGGTTTCGACCCCGACAAGTTTGGCGTGTTTTCCACGTTCACGGCGTTTTTGGAGATGATTGTCTCTGAGATGACGATGGCGCGGCTGAATAAATGTGTGTTTATCTTGTCTTCTTGTTTTGTTTTGTCCTGTCGGGCTTTCGCTAATGGTGATGTTTTCTTTCTGGTAGGTAATGTTCTCTGCCATTTTTCGCACTCTGGAGGTGCGTATCTTCTGTTGATTCTCGTATATCTTCATCAACTGTGCTTTCTATAGTTGACGAGGTACGATACAAGACAATTCCCCTCAGCATGAACTGATGGTTTTATCGAATGCCGGTGCGGCGTGCTAGGTGGTCAGTCGCCTTCCAAGTGTCTTCCGCGTTTTATGAAATTTATTGTACAACTTTTAGGCGGACAACACTTGCCACTTTGGCCTGAACAACTTCTTCGCCGACCACGGGCTGGCTGATATACCCGAAATGGAGTCTTGCATGTATTTCCCCGCCGACGCACTTCAGATGACTGCCGTCGTGAAACGAGTGTTCTTCGAGCGCGGCATGCGGTTCATCTTCTCTGTCCGGTCTAAATTGCCATACCTCCTGAAGGAGGATGGCGTGACGAAGGTGTACGATAAAGGATACGAGTTCGTTCCGGGTAAGGATGAGGTCATTGCCGAGGGGAAAGTATGAGTTTTGGTTGTGCCTGTTAAGATGAGAATTCATGGATGACAGGCGGGCTACGTTGTTTCGTACGGAGAAATGCTGTATCGCTCTTGGGATGCGGTTCTCCGGCTGCGCAAGGAAGGACTAGACGTCGGCCTGATCAACAAGACGACCATGAATGTCGTCGACGAACAGGTAGATTTTTCACTGCATATTGGGTGTCGTTGACTAAGTTCCTTGAAGAATATGAAGAAGATCGGTTCCAGCCCATTCGTGCTTGTCGTCGAGTCTCTCAATATCAAGACTGGGGTATGACTGTTTTTGCGTACGTTTTTAGCCAATGGCGACTAATTGTCTCGAATGACATGTAGCTCGGTTCGAAAATGGGTACGTGGTTACTCGAGCGTGGGCTCACCCCGAGATATGGTTATATGGGTACAACAAAAGCGGGTGAGTAGCGCTTCCCGCACGAATTCAGCCGCGCCTCGTTGGAAAGTGGCTCTGATCGATTACAGGATGTGGTGGCTTGTGGGAGCAGATTTACGCTCAAGGTTTGGATTCGCAGTGTGAGTCGTCTTCTCGAACGCTCCCTCTTTTTTTTTTCTTTGTTACGGCTGTGAATTATTTGTCTGACGCCTTATCGCCCAGCCATTATCAAGAAGATCAAGCAGATGGTCGTGTAGATTTGTTTTTCCCTTTTTGCTGTAGCCGGTGGAGATGCACACTTCGACAAGTCAAACCATTGAGCTGCGATGAACATGACGGACGAAATCTCATGAAGTATTACTGCGGATCTGTATATATGTATGTGGTTCATGGAGGATTGTTAAGGGATGTAAGATATTTATGTAGTGATGTGCCATGTCGATGTGGTAAATAACATGTATCGGACAATAATAAGGCTCTATTTACGTACTTATTCCAAGGGGACCCTAGTGCGGTCAAGAAGGGTCAAGGACCTTCACGGATCACGGCCTTTCGCAGGTATATCACGGCTTTTTATATGTAGTTACCGATCATGTCACTAAATACAGCTTCTTTACATTCTACCCCGGTTTCTCATTCACTGGTCCGTGTGCTTAAGCTTCAGATGCTGCTATTTAGCTAGAATTCCTGTAGGCAGTTCCTCATGGAATCAATCGCAGTCTTTCCTTTTTTGTGAGCCTCACTGAGACGCCATCCTCGGCGCGTTCACAGCGTGTCGTGCCCTCGACTGCTGTGTTCCGATGGCAGAGGCCATCTAAATTCTCCAAGTCCACGAATTTTTGCCGCATTGTCGGATGCGAGGGTCACTTGTTCGGCCTTCTCTTATCCTACGCCATCTCTCGATTGTCACCTATTGCCACGTGTACCATTCACTCCTTGTCTCAGACATATATAATAGCGCAGTGCCATCGCTATGCTCCTTCAGTCTCCTCGTCGCGTTCTCGCTGCACCCTCGTTTCCTCCTTCCTCGGGCCCTTCCGCGTAACCAGGTCCGAATCATCCCATCTCATCCGGCATCCCGGGACTTGAGCTTGAGCTTGAACGTGAAAGCGTTTAACCTGATTTCAGCGCAAGTTATCCCCTTCCGAATTTCTCAAGTTGTAGAGCAATATAATCTGGCGCCTGTTGTTCTCATAGCCAACTTGCTCACGGCGGGTTGAAGTTGGTGATTCCTCAAGTGGAGGGGTGCTTTTTCTTTAGGGGCAGTCTGTGTTCTCATCGAAGACAATATCCAATGGGTGCAAATTTGACTGTATGTGAAACCAGATGATATATTTTGCTAAAACCTGAACTTGCATTTCTTTCAGTGCCATTGGCAGCATTGTGATCGCGACGCGTTTCCGCATCCGTATCTGCCGACCGGGCCGTTTGGCACGCATGAGCTTAAGGAAGTCCTACGCGACGGCTCTCTTCCTTCGCCTTTAGCGATGGCGCGCATCGAACGAGAAATCAACAACCTTGAGGCAACGGTCAAAGAGGTCAACGATATGTCCGAGGACGCGCGCGCAGCCCTAGGTCTCAAACCTGTCTTCGAATATCTTGCCGTTGCACGCTCTGTATTATCCCCCATCCGTAAACTTCCTGTGGAGCTGCTAAGCACCGTATTTTCGTATCTCATCGCCTCTTATTCCGATCGGTTACAGACTCCCGAAGATATGACGCTTGAGGCCGGCATATTCGGCGATCGCTATTCCACCATACATCGACTTGCAAGCGTGTGCAAACATTGGTGGCGTATCATGCGTGATACACCCATGTTGCGCCCACAGGCCCACCTCATCCCTGGATCATACAGTTGCAAAGATCTGCTCGCAGTTCGCCGATACATCGAAATGGTGTCTCCACATCCCTTCAAATTTTGTCTCGTTCGTGATGTCCATGTTTGTTCAGATGCATCTACTCGACAAACGGAGCAGACCAATTACTGGGCCATCGTACAAGCGCTCGTGAAAGTATCCTCCCTTTGGCGGGTGGCAGAACTGCACGCGCCGGATCGCTGTGGACTCGACAATGTCTCGGAAGCGGTTGCCGTCTTTGTCTACCGTTCGTCATATCCCGTCCTAAAAGAGCTGTGCTTATATTCGTGTTCCACGTCGCAGTTCTTCTTCCCAGAGCAAGTCCCTGCCTTGCGAGTACTCAGGCTTCACGCGTGTCAAATTGATCTGCATGCCATGCAGCCAATTCTTCGTCAGATCACTGACCTGAATTTGGCTTTCCTCAAGGACGTTGACTTCCATGCCGTTCTTTCCCTTGCCCCTGCCCTCTCCCAACTGACTGTCCGTGGGTGCACTTCCTCAGAGGTAGCTAGAGCACATATCGTATGTGACTCGCACCAACTGTCCTCTAATACCGTGTCGTTGCCTCAATTGCGTCGACTAGATCTCGATCAGTCACTCTTTATGTTGGACATCATCACGGCACCCAATCTTGTGCACTTCTGCCTATACGACAGTTCACCGCATCTCGAAGTGGTTGGCTTCTTTTTGCGTCGGTCGCGATGTAACATCGAGTCGCTGTGCGTGGACAAAGTGGGCTCCAGCATTGCCCTCGTCGAGCTTTTGCGCCAGATGCCATACGTAACACATCTGTCTGTCCGTGCCTATCTGGACGTTTGGCTCGCATTGAGAGAACGTAATGCTGACGGCGGGTTCACCGTGCTGCCTCGGTTGCAGCATTTGGAGGTCGAGATTGACAAGGCTGAAAAACCATCCTTTAGAAATATCCACAACGTCATCCGGGTCGCCCAAAAACGATGTGGGGCCCGAAAGATCAAAGTGGAGGGTCGCGTGGGGTATCGCAAGGGCAAGGAGCCGCATGCGACTCTGCGCCGACTGGATATTCGCTGTCCCGAAGCGCGATCGCAGTACCGTGAACTACAGGCCTTGTCCGAGTGCGGTGCTCTCGAGGTTTACTGTGTTGCATCGGATGAAACCCGTTTCATCAACACTCGGTATCATGATTTCTATGACAGTGGTGAGTCAGACGATGGAGACGGTGAGGATGGCGGCGACAGAGATATCGCGTACATCTGATGAATAGTAATGTGCTCCGCCATCCGACGTCTAGTGAGCCCAATTCCTGTATTAATGACTACTTGATCTATCTACATCTCTGTCTACATCTCTGGTTTCATTCATGGCCTGTGGTGATCGTATATCATACGTTTGAACTTGTACCAGCTCTTTTCTTATCGAATTCGGTTTGCGTTGAACAAAATCACATACCGGTGGTCGGTCTACGCTGTGAGTGCACCGCAATTTTTGGATATTTGTCGGGCTTGAGCTCAAGTAAAACTTTACATACGGGAGGAGGTCCTGGGGCCCGAATAAAAGCAACACGTATAAAACGCGTACGGGAAATGGATGATATCGACGAAGGGTTAATTGCATAGCAGGGGCACGCAAGGACCCCAATTCCCCCTGTCTCCTCCCCCCCTACAAAAAAAAAGAAAAGGCCGGCGCAGCAGTCACGCGAGCGCGTCAAGGCACAAGCTCGGTTACAAAGGAGGGCGCAGAAATCCATAAGCGCGAGCATGACGAGGCGGGGCGCATGAAATCCGTGCATGCTCGTGTTTCGTCTGCTGTGTCTGGACCACGATATCCGCGCTTTGCGGAGGCCAGCCATCGTGTCGTTGGCATTCAATTCATCCCACCGTAGAGGATGAACGCTCTGAACGCCGAGCACCACGCGCAGATACGACGAACATGCATGAGCACAAAACATGTTAGCCACGTAAAAAGTATTCCTCTTTGTTCTTTGCTTTGCATAACATGATCATAGGAGGCGGTGCTATACAGGAATACTCAATAACAGGAATTAAAAAAAAATAGGATAGCACATTGCGAGATAACAATTATACAGGTATTGTAGGAACAGTTACATGAGCAACGGACCGCATTGTACTACAGCGGTCCGAACAGGCAGTACCTAAAACACTGAAGGAAGAGAAGCAAGAAAAGTACAGAGAATAAGAAACACCTGATCTTTATGTAAATTTGATCAAAGACAAAATACATGTACCTAGAAAAAAGAAAAGGAGACAAAAGCATAACTACGAAACGTCAGGTAACGGTGTTAATGTAACTGTGGGCGGTCATTGAAGAAATGAGCAGGGAAGATGGACAAAGACAAAGCATGGTACACGAAGGAGAAATGCAGGTGTGCCGGTGACAGTGTTAACTACGACGAGGTCGGCAAGGGGTGTGAGAAGAGAGGTCCGTATATACATATATATATAACGGCTGCCGCCGCACATATGTATCTGATAGTCGATCCGAAAGTACGCATGTACGAACGTGAAAGAAAGCGCACATGAACGATGAACGCATGCGTGCCCGCGGACGGAGCCAGCAGTGAAGCCGTCGAGTTGGAAGTGCCGGTTCGCCAAATTCGCTGCCAGCCACGCTCGCCATCCCACTCACTTCACACAGCGAGCTGCGGGCACCGTGCTCACCCTCGTCGAGTGACTCATGGCTCGGGTGTGCAGTTCTTCTCGTACCAGTTCTTCAGCCATTTCTCCGCATCCGCAAAATCCCGCTTGACAGTCGGCATCAGACCAGTGATCATTTTGAGCGCTTCCGCGTCGGTGAGAGACCGGTCAGTGTCCTGGTCCTGATTCTTTCCAAAATTCTGGATCTTCTCGCACGACGCCTGGACCTTGAAAACACCGAGCGCAGCAGAAGAACCTTTCAGGAAATGACCAAGTTCGGAGAGCTTCGTGAGGTCCGCTGATGATCTGTGGGGATGTTAAACTTCGGCATCAACTGTGTGCGGTAATGATAATACGCGAAGGTAAACAGCGAAATACGCACATTGCAGACGCCATGTCCTCGAATGTCGTCGCCGCCTGAGCAAAATATGCTTCGACCATATCACGGCTGAATTCGTGGTCCGAATCCTCGTCTAGATCGAGGATTTGCAGGAATGTCTCCATATCGATTGGCTGTGGGCTCGGCGAGGTTGACAAGGCAGGCTCTTCTGCCTGCTGGTCGTCGCTGTCAGGGCATCAACGCCGCCATATGACAAGACTACAGCTCACCTTTGCAGTCGTAATTGACACAGATACAGGGGACGCAGATGCAGTGGATGACGGTGCCGTCGCCGACACTGCTGTCGGAGACGCTGAAATTGCCGCCGCAGCTGAGCTAGACTTGTCTGCCAATGCTGCCGTCGTTGGCTTCGGATGTGAGCTGCTTGAGCTCGCAACCAACATTGTCTCGTGCTTGTCGATGGACAGCGGTCGCGGAGCGTCTTTCTCTTGATCAGGCGATGCCGCCGTTTTGGCAGGTGTGCGTATCGGTGATGATGCGATGCTTGTCGCGACGGACGACGTAGAGGCCATCGAGTTGGTCGTCGGGTACAATGAGCACGGGGTAGAAGAGCACTATAGGCCTCGCCGTTGGGAGTGCGTTCTGATTATCAGTCAAAAGCGACGTGCCATCCGACAATATCCTGTTTTAAGGCACCATGACGTCAACTCACCTCCCCCACATTCGGCCGAACGTGACTCATAAATGGCTCATATCCACAGCATTGTTTCGCAATTGTTATTGGGGAAGCGTAGAAATAGTTCAAGCTCTGTTAATTGAACGTTGTATTCGAAACTTCCTTCTATTCGTCTATCAATGCCTGTTTGTGACAAATTGTTTGCGCCGACCACTTCCTCAGTTTGCGTAAGTGAAGTGCAGGAAAGCTCATGAGAACTATAGATTTTGCCATAACATCCTAGCTGCTACAATAATCTCACAAAGATGAAATACAATAGAATATGCACCAAATAAATCAAGTAATATATCAGTGTACAAAAGAATCCAAAACAAAAATCATACAATCAACAGACCCAAAGCCTTGTCCGAGCACTGGAAGCCCACCGCGAGGGTCGAACTCGCAGCCTTCAGATATCACCCCCATCTTATATCAATAAGAGTCTGACGCTCTATCCGATTGAGCTAGGCGGGCATATCCTGCACGCGGTCCCGAGTCTTATGATGAAACGAATGCGGGAACATCTAAACCCGCTTACTTTTACATTACTAAAACATTTCTACAGAAAAAACATATATGCCTAATGAGTATCAACGGATGCGCCACCAAGCCCTCACAAAGATCAGCAGCCCGCGCTGAGGCCCGACCAATCCCCGCCATTGAAGCTTGAAGATCCGTACTGTCATCTAGACCACACAGTAAGTCTTGACAACTCGTCCAAAAGACAAGCTGGGAACCTGGAAGCCCTGATAAGCCTCGAACGCAAACAAGACCAGGAGGAAATGATATACGTCAGAGAACCTGCCCGTTGGTTTTGCGATGTCTTGTGCGTGTACTTGCCCTTCCGTTATTGTGTGCATCTCATGATACGCTCACAATACGATACTCTCTGACATTTGAGCCGAGTAACAGGACCAAGGCGATGCGTTTACTCTGACATCCCATCATAGCGCAGTAATTTTCAGTTCCAGCCGACAGAGATTTGACAATAGTGGAGAGGAATCCTCAGTCACCGGATACGATATAGGGAACGAGGTCGGGTTACCGGGAAGTCAGCCCCTAGCTCCCGAAGCTCCAGAACGATGGACTGACATTTCAAGCAGACCGTGGAGAACCAGAGCCACGTCGTGACCACGCCGTAGTGTGCAGAGACGGTCACAAGACCAAAGATGATTGACGCTGCCATGCTAGATACAGCCAAGAGATGCCTACACAGAGGTAGAGCTACGCAACCCGTTCCATTAAGCTCCTCCGCACCTCTTCGTTTAGTCCTCTGCCGATGAAGACGAGCTTACCCTCGGAGGGGAGACCAAGGTCAGCCTCTTCCACCGCGAAGATGTCGTACAAGCTTCGCACACCCTGGAGGACGTACCGTGTGCCTTCGGTTGTTGAGAACACACCTTTACATCGCAGTACCACGATGTCGGCGGACCGCCGTTCATCTTTTGACGGAAGTGACTCGGGCAGTTGCCCGTCCCACAGAACGGCGCGCACCCACTTGTCCAGTCCCTCCATGCGCGTCGCGTCGAGCACTGGCACGGAGACGTGCAACGCAGAGATACCGCGTAGCTCGTAATGCGGCCGGCACACCTCGCAGTCATCGTCATCCGCGTGTCCGACGGCGTGGTTGTGCTCAGGATGAATGGTAATTTCCGGTGCGCTAGAGTAAGCACGGATGCCCAGGAGCAGGCCAATATCCATTTTTCCGCGCACGGTGCGATGGATGGGAGCCACGGGGTTGGCCTGGCGGATGAGGCGCTGCGTTTCTGAGACTTGCTCAGGCTTCACCAGGTCGATCTTGTTGAGGATGATAACATCCGAACCGGCGATTTGTCTGCAATTTTCGTTGCGTCACGCGCCTGCGAAACCGGCAAAGAAAGTAATTTACCTTATGCTTTCTCCAATTTCTTCACTGGTCTCGGAAATGCTGTCTTCTTCTATTTGCTTTATGGTGTGTATAAGAATAATAGGCTTCAAAGTAAAAAATTTTATTTTAAAACGCGTACCTGTCTACCGAACAAGGCGTCCACAACACACACGACGCCGTCTAACGCTATATCTCTGCCAAGTCCCATGGCGTATTCCTCATTCTGCCAAAATATAGACGCAATTGGACCTACAACGACATGTATATATAAGCTTGGCTAAACAGCAACAGTACAATTACACGGACAACGCGCACCTGGATCTGCGAGACCAGTCGTCTCTAGTACAATGTGGTCAAAAGCGCCGCGACGCTCCATCAACTTTTCAATAGCAGCGATTCCGACATCCTTGATGGAGCAGCACAGACAACCGTTCGCAAGCTCGAGAAACTCATCTGAACGAGATGCCGGATCGTCTCCGTCGCCGACATTGATAGTTTTGGCTGGCGTGTGTAAACGATGAACCAGTGTCATAAACGCCGAGAAAATATCGTTATACCTTCAATGTCCTAATTTCAATTGGAAACACATCAGTTCACGTTCAAGCGAACTCACTGCAGTATCTCCGAATTCGTTCATAATGACTGCGATGCGGTAGCCATGTCGCTCGGTGAGGATACGTCTGGAGGATGAATTCATCTAGTCAGACCCGATGTGTGCGAGAGAGCAATCAGTTGCTTACTTCAAAAGAGTAGATTTTCCTGCTCCCAAGAAACCGCATATGATAGTCAGAGGCACACGCTTCGATTGCTCGGACTGATGCTCGATGAGAGTCCTGGCGCGAAGGGTTCATACGTCCGTGTCGGATAAAACGATGAACGTACGGTATTTCTTCGTCATCCATGTTCAGGGAACACGCGGAAGGCTTGATAACCCTTCCCGGGACAAAATGATTAATCGGAGTAAATCTAGGCGGACAAGGCTCTAAGCGGGCACGGTAAGACTTCGAATTGAGGAGCAACATGATGTCGATGAAGCGGTGACAAAGTTCATGACTCATAGAGGAGTTGCCCGATACAGAACCTACATACCATGTAAGGCAACAGGACAGGTCTCAATTTTTGTACAGAAATTACATTGCGGAAAGTTTAAGCATCAGTGTGAAATGATTGCTCCCTTTTCAATTCCTGCCAGGACCCTAAGCCAAAGCACTCTGGGAGTCGTTCCCAGAGCTCTTCACGACAGTCCTCGAATAATTCATCGCACGCAGCAATAAATGTCGAACAAAACCCTTTCTCTTGGAAAATTTCTACCTCTTCGCTCGGTAGACGAGCATCCAGCCATCCATTAAATGTATCTGACCACCACGCGGAAACTGTCTTTTTGTCGCATGAACGTCGCCTCTTCGAACATGTGCATTTACTCGGAATATCGCGATCGGAAAAAAGGCTGAAAAAAGTTTTGGTGGTTTCCTTGGCCGTTGATTCGACACAGATTTTCCCACGCAGTATCAATGACTTGTCCATCCATGAAAGCTGATGTGGTTCAAGGTTATGGATGTCCTCGACGCTGAATAGGTTGGAGATACAGAATAATGTGCATGGAAGAAGCGTCGGTGTATTGGCCGAACGGAAACACTCGAGGAGCTTGGCAGCGTCGTTCAGACTTTTCCCCGCGATTATGTTCTTCAGAGCCACAAGGTTAGGGAAGGTGAAGGACGTGTAGGAGCGGGACGCGGGAATGATGCGTGACAGGCGGTCGATGCACTCTTGTCGCATAGCCCGACAATCATATTTGTTTGCCAGTACAAGTAGATGAGGAAGCTGGTCGAGGGCTTTGGTATTGTTCTTCCGCACTCCTCGTAAAAATCTGTAAATAACGCAAAGGCTTAGAGACATTCGAATCTACCGTTAGAGTAACAAGCACCAATCCCACTACATACCGGTACGGCTCGTATAGGGCCAGCAAGAATGTCCGCCAGCCTTCATCGTCATCTTGGACATCAATGACTGGGGGACACCCATCTATTCTTTCTTTAACGCTGAATGGGCGTGCTAGCGCAGAAAGATCGCAAAAGACCGCAGAATGTAATTTCAGTAAGGTGAGATGAACACGATACATGGTTGAAGCGGTCTGAATGATGACTGTACCGTCTTCGAACCAGAAGTCAGCGCTAGCTACTCTGTGATCTGTCATAATGGCTACGACGGATAGTCAGATGCAAACAAAGTATTTATAGAGACTTACTTGATTGTTTCATTTTATCTATGCGAGTGTTGTACATGAGTACGGGAGTACGGCCACACCTAGCACTGACAGAGACTCGGATTTATAGTGCGTTCAGGTGGAGAAACTAAGTTGCAAATAAAGATAGACTAGCCAGAGCATATACAAGACGCAAAGCAGCGACAGAATCAAGCTTGATTAAACTCCGACTATACATATAGAATGCTCGGAAACTGTGATGAAGTTGACTGAAGCGCAGAAACATATAGAAGCCACACGTGTCCACGAGCTTGAGCAAAAACAGAACAAGAGCCGAGAAACCCAGCGTTTCGAGGCTCTCTTGAACTCGTCGTTCGTCGTTCGTCGTTCAACCCGAGGCAGCTGTGACATGTGACCGCCGATTCCATTCATTCTGCATGACTCATGCGAACCCGATGCGGGAATTTGTCACGCGTCACGGGCCACGGCGCGCTTCCTTCAGAGTCGAAATGGTATTCTTGGACTGAACCACCATCTTCTCCTCGATCCTCGACAATGAACGGCACACAGATGTCCTCAGAACAGATTCGCAACGCCATCTCTGGCCCTCCCGAGGTCGAATGGAGGTATGTACGGGGCACCATTGTTCATGAATAAGGACGTTCAACGCGCCACAGGTATGAGATGCGCCGGCAATGTCAGGAAATTATTCCAGGATTATATCTGGGGCCTTTTGTGGCGTCGAAAGACCTCCCGACTCTACAGAATCTTCATATAACTCATATGTGAGTGCAACGGATAATTCGATAGTGGGTGGAATGAGCGGATCATCATGCTTTTCGATGTACAGCGTATGCATTCGCGATGCGAAGGAGGCCTTTTCCGTCAAACCGCGATTCCCGGATCTCTTCAAGTACATGGTGCTGGATGTGCAAGACAACGAAGAGCAGAACCTCATCCGCTTGTTCCCCAAGTGATTTCGCCATCTGTTCTGTCCCCCCTGACACTCATGCAGCATTTTTGCAGCGCGAAGACCTTCATCGATGAGGCGATAAATCGCGGTGGTAGGGTGCTGGTACACTGTAACGGTACGTTTGTGCCACCATGCAGATTCGATCGTACGTCCCTGCTAACGCGTGTTGCAAAGGTGGAATCAGTTTATCGCCGTCGTTCGTGGTAATGTTCGTGATGCAGCACTACCGTCTATCGTGGGAGGATGCACTACACTTCGTCCAGAACCGCAGATATTGTATATCCCCAAATGGCGGCTTCCTCACACAGTTGAAGGTATGATAAGTAATCCCCCAGGTACTCACGCGTTGTCAGAATTAACAGATAACGAACAGGAATATGAGGCAATATATCGTGCTAAAAATGCACTCGCGGCGTATCCCCAGATGACCGAGCGTGCTGCTCGACGAAAGCGATCAGACGATTCGGACGATGAGGATGAGGGTGTTCGGTGCGTTGTAACCTTGTTTGTCACTCTTACTTTTATCCTTATGTGTTTGAAGGACGGATAAACGACCGCCATTCGCTTTTGACCCTCAATCCATATCATCGGCATCCCCTATAGCGCACAATCCAGACGCCATGGAGCTATGACAGACAACATTCATCTTTTTCACTTATACCTCATGCCCATTGAAAGTTTTCACTCCGGGGTCGGCTTGGGCCGTCATTGTAATATTTATCACATACGTATATTCCCTAGTCGTGTCATCGACGCTATTGTATCCATCACTTACGCTCGCCACCACACTCGGCTTTCGCCTGTCGTCCTGGGCGTTCCTTATCTTCTCTAGTTTTATCTAGTAGGTATGCGTTCGTTCACTCAACGTTCAAATCCTGACAGCGCGCCGGTAACGGTGACTACTGCGGTGGCTTAAGTGGACACCAGAATTATTTTTCCTTGCGGCTTCTCTTCTCCCTTGCAAAATTTCCTGTCCTTGACTTTGGATCTAAAGCACAAATAATTATTCCTCACAAGAGTTTTGATGTTTTTTTCGCATATGTTACTTACTTATTTATGTATACAAATTCCGCGCGCATACCACACAGCCTGTGTACAATTTTTACAGACTAAATACCTCGGTGAATAATTTGATATCCAACTTTCCGCTCGAACTTAGCGCGAGCGCAGCTGCTGCGTTGCCCGCCTCGAGCGTCAGGCTTTCTGGTCCCGAGGCAAAGACGGCGAGCGAGCGTGATTCTGTGGTGGATACGACGGGCTTCGATTCGATGACAGGCCTCGATCCTGTGACATTCTTGGATTTATCAAGGTCTTTGGAATTCGCGGGGGCCCGCTTCGAGTCCGTAGATGCGAGTTCGGGATCCGTGCCTGCGTGTGACGATACAAAATCCCGCAGAAGTATCGCCGTCTCCGGGCGCGCCTTGAGTTCGACCACCTCACACTGAGGGATATCCGGCACCGCATCCGGGTCGCACAGGCATGTCACGCAGATCAGGATACGTAGGTCGACGCTGGCATCTGCCGCGGTGGTAGCCAGCGAAGCAAGCTGCGTGGCGAGCCATTTGATGTGACCTGTAAAATATTTGTCAACAACGGCAAAGAAAAAGAGAAAGAAAGCGTTGACGCACCAAAGCTCCGCACGCACCACACGAACTCGACGCGCCGGCCGCGGTGGGAGCGCTGTAAGAGGCTCGCAAGGACAGCAACGCAGTACGTCACGCCACTGCCACCCGAAATGAGAAAGACGTCCGCGCCGTCGTCAACGGCGTCAAGCGACGGCAGGCCGCCGTACGGGCCGTCTACAAGGGCAAGCAACGGGACCGTCTTGCGGCCCTTCTCAGTCGGCGACGCGCGAGACTCTGCATATTTCTGCACAGCACGGCTCCAGTCGCCGGCCGCACGCGCGCCAAGGACTACACCCGTCTGCCCTGCAGGCGCAGGCATGATCGTAAGTGGGTGACTCTCGAAGATACGCCCCGGGATGAAGAGATGGATGCGCAGAAACTCGCCTGCACGCGAGGGCGTCGAAGGAGTATAGAATGGCATGTGAATGAGCGTCATCTGCGCGTCGACGGTCTCGAGCACGACTTGCTCGATGCGGTAACGGAAGAGGCGCAGGGTGAGGTCGAGTGCATACAGAGCGAGGGGCGGGTAGATCCACGGCGGGGCGTAGGGTGTGTGATAGCAGATTGTGATAAAGAATGCAGGGAAGCCGAAGACACTTAGAAAAACCCGTGTTAGAAATCGATGATGTGAGCAAGAGAGCACCTGATACGTACTGTGCTGTCCAAAATACACTGTTGTAGAACCAGCGGCGTACCGGCCGCAGACTTGTGAGCACAAGGCCCCCCAAAACGCCGAATGCCGCAATTCCGGATGTCTCCTTCTGCTGTCCGAGAATCGGCAAGTTGTATTGGATGCGATTGTTAATCCAAAGCGAGCCGTGTACGAGCACGCACAGGAAGAGGCTGCGGGAAGTCCAGCGATGCAGGAAGTTCACCTTATCGTATGAGATACCGAAGAGCAGAGCAAGAGGCGAGTTCTTGGTAGCGAACAGGAACACGGGTGTAAGCTGAGCGATCGCCATGAATCCTTGGTCCTTTGAATGAGATCCCTCAAAGAAAACAGGAAAATCGAGACACACCTGCACGATTGGAATTCGATCGGAGGGGCGCGCCATCGACCATGCACACGATGACGACCACCACATAAACCAGCACGATAAGCGCTACACGACATGGTCAAGTATCATGCAATAACCATAATAAATTGAAATTATTGCCTTGTCCCAAATTGACGTCAAAGCCGGGAAGTGACCACCAGAATATGGAGCATAAATTCCGCAGCCGATTGAACGAGATGGGATGACTTCTACTGGAACGGCGATCCCGTCGCTGTTTCAAGCGGCGAGACAAGTTGAAAACAACATAAACAGCCAGAGCCGATGTCCAAACTATTGTAAAACGTCGCTGCCATTTGGGATCTTCGACGTATGAGCTAGATACGGAGATCCCTCAGAATTGGACGAACGACGACTGATCGAGATACGCACTCGTAGGGGGTCAGACTGGTTGGGATGGTGGGTTCAGTGCCATGACTCATATCGTCTTTCGATCGATGAAAAACACGACTCAAAAGTGCAACATGAGAGTTAAAGACCAGAAACCAACTACCAATTATGGTATATAAGAATCGACGATAACGTGACTATGTGTTGCTATGGCATCCTTCGGCTGTATCGGGAAACTCCCCTATGCATGTGAGTCATCACCCTAATCGTTGTTTCTGACCTTCACATGGTGTGTAAGTACTGCCAGTACAGTACGTATACTGTCCCGCAATCCTGATCTCGCGAGTTTCACCAACTTATACTGAATGTCTGATCGAAATACGGAAAATGGATGATATATGATGATACTAGCCTTGTCGAACCCCCCTCCTACATGACAACTTGAAAATCAGCTTTCTCACGATGCTCACAGAAAATGTCAATCTGTGGTCTTACTCCTGAGGAAGAAAAAAAGAGGAGCATACATATTACAAATACACATGATGTGATAACTACTACACTTTCCTAGTTACTGATCGCGTGCTACTGATACTTGCTGTCGTCTTCATTGCGCTTTATCTCTTCATCAGATGTTCGCTCCCCATCAGGTACTTTTTCTTCACCTACGGCTTTAATTGTGTGCTCGACGGGCATCTTCATCGCCAGTACGTAGGTGCGTCGCCACTGCGCAGCACAATCTTGTTGGCTTCATCGAGAGCGGCGAGCACGTCTTCAGGAAGCGGTCCCGCCGCGCTATCCTGGCAATTCTGCTCGAGCTGTGCAGCAGAACTGGCGCCGAGGCTACGCGACACATAAATTGGCATCTCTTACCGCCACCTCCGATTCGAGCAGAAAAAAGCGACTTACATAACACCGTCCTCTGGCGTGAGTACGCCGTGCCATTGCACCCAGCGCAGAGCAATCTCGGTCAGACGCAGGTTATGCTTTTCCTGAGAGCACAAACAACGACAATGTTAGATACTTGAGATAGATTCAAAGGAGGTGACGACAGAGGTTTCGAGGAGACGCACCGCAGCAACCTTGACAACGTCAAGTGCATCGAAGAAGCCCGACTTGATGTAGCGATTGCGATATAGCACCCCCTGCGCTCCCTTGGTCGAATCGAAGCGCCCGCCTTTGGGGCCCGGATCTGACACGGATGTGAGTTTTCCGGCGAAGAAGCCTCCACTGATAAAAGTGCAAATAATGAGATCGCATAGAAGCAAAGAAACAATTCGGGCAGGAAGGACGCACGCGAGCGGGTTGTAGATGACGATGCGAATGCCGAATTTGCGCAGGCAAGGGACGAGTTCTGGTTCCATGCTCCGCGTAATCGCGTTATACATGCTAGTTGGGTCAAAACGAGAATAGGAACATAGCGCAACAAGGGATAATTAACCGTCGATGCACACACTCTACAAAACCACTCCGACTCACGCTTGATAGATCTTGGGCTCGATATAGCCTTTCGCGCGACAGATTCCGACGATCTCAGCGACCTCCCAGGACGCGTAGTTACTCAGACCGAATATTTCGCTAGGCGAGTTCATTTCAGAGTGCTGAGGTTATGATAGTGAACACAATCACTTACAACTTCCCCTCCTTATGGAGCTTGTCGATCTCGGACAGCGTCTCCTCGAACGGGACGCTTCGGTCGGGCGCGTGGAGATAGAGCACGCGAACTTTGTCACGCCTCAGTGCGGCGAGCGACTGGAGGAAGTGCGCACGCAGGGGGCCGGGCTTGTGCATTCCTGGCTCCCGAGGAAAGACTCTGTTTAGATATGAGCGCGGTATTCAGATACGTGGCTTCGACTGAGCACTCACTTCGTGTCAATAGTTGCATCCTTCAGATCAAGTTTGGCGAGCGTCTGGGGAAAACGATAATGTTTGGAGTGCATAGAACACTGAAAGGTCAACTCGTACCTCTTCCGTCGTACCCTGTCCGTACACACGAGCTGTGTCAAGCTCCTTGTGTCCATAACGGAAGAAAATGTCAAGGATCTCTTGACATTCCTGCACTCCGCGATAAGAGGGATCCTGAAAATGCAAAGGGAAACAAACCTTGAGGTCGCTCGTACGGACACCATTCTTGCCAGCCTCGCCCATGGTCATCGTTCCCTTTGCACTTGTGGTTAGTAATACTTCCTGCTTTCAACCCATGACTATCGTACGAAAAGAAGGGGAATGTGCGTCTTGGCTGCGACTTTGGCCATTGCGAAATGATTGTAGTTCTTCTCGAGAGGAAGAGGAGGTTATCGATTGGTTCAAAACTGTTGAGTTGATTGAAAGTTTTTCGTCTTGACTGTCAAAGCGAGTGCTTGTTCATCGATTGACGAACGGGCCGACAGTTGATAAGAGACCCGAAGAGTTTCAAATTGCAAAGAATGTGAGTTCTGACAGTCGACAATCCAATTTCCTGAAAAATCTGGCCTGTTTACTGTTGTCTTATAGATTGATAGATTGAAAGAAAAATGCAAATCTGCCATGCTCTGTCCGTGTTGCCTGTAGTAGACATACGACAATCCTGTGCTCTGCCGACGGCGTGCAAGGAAACCATGACTCGGCGGTCTGGAGCGAGCCTCGTGATCGCGTCGCGGTAAACCCCGTTTTGGCTCAGTCTGCCATTCATGGAGATAGGTTGAGGAACGGTCATATGATCGTGTAATATGATCAAACAACCCACTTCTCCAAGGTTCCCTTCTACTTTAATATCGAGCCTGTCGTCTGGTGAACTGAATATCTGCTACTTACTGGACACTCGCCACGATCTTTTCCATTTTCCTTTCTCTGGTGAGTTTTGTGTTCTTTTTTTTTTCTGGCTGACGAATAATACAGAAAATATCTCAGTGTGGCAGTACAATCTAACAGTTATATCTATGCGCGCTGGATTTGGCACGCCGACGGAGAGCTCGCTCTCAGGCGAAGATAGTGAGATCCCAATCACTTTGCACGCTCTTGGGCGTCTTTTCTCCGGCCTCATGTTGCCCATATCTACTGCGACTGACATTCAGATAACGAGTCCTTCAGCCCAGCGATCCAACGTGTCCCATACCAATACAGACATTGGGTAGCTGGTTAACTGGGCTTTGATCCTGTGCGGGACGATATTACACATCTCGCTGTACTGGACATTGAATAACGCGACCCCATGACAACTTTGCGCAACATCTGACGCCATACACGCCTTGCGTGATACGACTGTTCTGTCCTTGCTTACTTGACCAGAACACTCCAAGTACACTATGACCTTGCACAGATATCCAGTCGGTGCACTTATAAACCCGCTATGCTTGCAATCAATCTCGCCATTCTGCATTGCCTCCTGCTCATCCACACATCAGTGCCGATCTACACAAAGCAAACTTTGTTTCAAGTGACCTAGGGTATACACCATCATGCCAGTCCCCATTCCAGAACTTGGCAGCTACCAATACGTCTCCGAGACCAAGGTAGGCTTCGCTGTCGATCGTCGATATCCCCGTGCTTAGCAATGCTTTCATTTCGACCGTCATAGGAGAAGCTCGATTGGGCCGATCTCACGACGGTCGATCTTAGCTTGTATGGCACGCCAGAAGGCAAGAAACAACTTGCACAGACGCTTGTTCACGCCGTCCGCACCGCGGGCTTCTTCTATGTGAAGAACTTCAACATCAGCCAGGAGCGCGTCGACCGCCAGTTTGCGATTGGCAAACAGTTCTTTGAGCTCCCGCTTGAGGAGAAGTTGACGTATGGTCCGGCGGATCACGGTGTCTGTGAGTTGCGCCATCGCAGTCTTACTCGAATGGATTTATCTTGACATGGAATTTTGTAGCCAACGGAAACTACAACGGATATTTCCCTGCCGGTCGACGCATGTGAGTTGTTTTGGTCCTCATTTCTCTTCCTGGACCGAGGTTTTATCATTAGTATGGACAACGATTCCGGTCTGAAAGATCGGACGGAAGTCTACAACATGCCCAGTGCGTACTGTGTTGATCCCCTATCGTAGTCCAATGTGCTGATCGGATCGTTTGGTCAGAATTTAACGGTATGTTCTCGCACAACCACCCACCCATCGTCGCCACACGTATCAAAGAGATCGAAGAATTCGCTCGTGTTCGTCTTTATCACTTTCATCCCTTCCTCGCATTATCTAACGGTACCCCCATGCTTAGGATCTGCATAAGGAAGTCCTCGACCCGCTGTACGTCCTCCTCGCGATCGCACTCGAGCTCCCGGAGGACTTCTTCACGAACATGCACCTTTATGAAGAGAAGAGCGAGGACCATCTACGGTACATGAAGTACAGCAAGTACACGCCGGAGGAGAACCTCAAGATCAAGAACTGGTCTCGCGGGCATACCGATCTCGGCGGGTTCACGTTGCTGTTCCGCCAGCCGGTCGCCGCGCTGCAGATCCGTTCCCATGAGACAGGTGAATGGAAGTGGGCCAAGCCGCAAGATGGAACGTTGACAGTGAACTCGTGTGATGCGCTGTCGTTACTTACTGGCGGATATGTGAAGAGTACAATTCATCGGTATGTGTCCTCTTTGTTGTATTGCTCGACGAGACTGACATTGACATGTGCCCACTATTAGCGTGACTGTCCCGCCCAAGGACCAGCAGCACGTTGACCGTCTCGGACTTCTGTATTTTTCACGGTGGGTTCGTCCTCTTCTTGGAAGATATGCCTTTTTGAATGTTGAAACAGCCCTCATAACGATATCAAACTCGCAACCATCGACTCGCCCCTCCTGAAACGGGAGGGCTACACTCAGAATGACTTCGAGAGGTCCGGAAACCCCGTTCCTACTATGGAAGGTAAGCGCTTGGCGATTGAATATGATTATTTTCGGCTGATCTCTGTACATAGAGTGGACTTTCGCGAAGCAGAAATGGCAGCGCAACGCGAAGCGCTACGAAGAGAGCCACAACACGGCGACCATTCTTCCAGGTTTCCGGGAGCAGGTTTACGTTTAGAATATGGATGACCGGGATGCAAATGTAAACGTTGTCGTATTGTATGTAATTCCACCACGATAAAGATCAAACTTTCAAACTTCCGCATATGGTAATCCTGGAGGTGTTTGCTAAGGTGTGAGTCACGCGGATGTCTAGATGATCAAATGCCCATCCATCATTTACCCCGCACTTTGGATCGGTGCCATGTCTCCGCTCAGCGCCGCGACCAGAACTTGTTTTACGCTTTGACGCTGGGAGGATGTACGCCAGGACATCCTGTCGCTCGCTGAGCATCGCCGCCCAGTCTGGGTTCGTCCGTGCGGCAGGGAGGCGTTGGAATCATACGCCTATTGCGAATGACGGGAGCTATGACCCTGGCATTCCACCGCCTCTCTCGCATATCAGGATTCTCGACCTCACGCGGGTGCTGGCGGGCCCGACCGCGACGATGCTGCTTGCAGACCTCGGCGCTGACGTGATCAAGGTCGAGGAGACGACGCGCGGGGACGGCGCACGTGAGGGGTTGCATTCGTCTGCCCTGGATATTGTATGGCTATTGACGTTGCGGCAGGTTCATGGTACCCACCTGCAGCGCCTCTGAGAGATGTACTGCCAAAGGGCACGGAGCATTTGCCACCAGAGTCGGCCTACTTCCTTGTTGCAAATCGTAACAAACGCAGCATTACTGTCAATCTCAAGTCGCCAGGCGGAAAGGAAGTTATTAAAAGGTGTGTCATGTGTTGTCTGCTGTTCACGAATACACTGACAAGAGCTGTATGGAACATAGACTAGTACAACGATCTGACGTTCTAGTCGAGAACTTCATCTCGGGAAAGCTTGCTGAGATGGGGCTTGGATACGGGGATTGCAAACAGTGGAATGAGAAATTGATTTACGCAAGTATATCAGGTTACGGACAAACAGGCCCATTCCGCAAGAATGCAGGCTACGATGTGGTCATCGAAGGCGAGGCGGGGTTGATGCACATGTGCATACGTTTTTAACTTGAAGTCGCCAATTCACTCAATCTTTGAACTAGTACAGGTGAACCAGATCGACCGCCGTCAAAGGTCGGCGTCGCGGTGACTGATATTGCCACGGGTATGTTCTCGTTTTTATCTTGATTCCCGGTGCAGTATTGTACGTGCCGTAGGTCTGTACACCCACGGTGCCATTATGGCAGCGTTGATCTCACGGGATAAAACTGGAGTGGGATGCTGGATAGATTGTAATCTCTTCGAAACACAGGTGCGCGTGTATGACCGCCTCGAGGGGCGATTTGCTGAGTCCTCTTTCGTAGATCGCCGGCCTTGCGAACGTAGCGTCTAGCTATCTTGTCGGGGGCCAAGAAGGGTCGCGACATGGCACATCCCATCCCAGGTACGCGCACGGTGACAGGGTCCTTCACGTCGACTGACGGTATACTGGCAGCATCGTTCCGTACCAGGCATTCCGCTGTAAGGACGGATACATCATGATTGGTTCTGGCAATGATCGGCAGGTACGTCTTCGTTCGCGACCCTGCGCAGCGTCCTTTCAGCTCATTGTAAACACCGCACAGTTTCAAACCCTGGCCGAAAAGGTTCTGCTCATTCCTTCGCTCCAGACCGACCCGAAATTTGCGACGAACCAGGTTAATACTGTCTTGTTATTAGCGAGGCGGCATGTGGACGCTCACTCGGCTGATTGGATAGGCGCGTGTTGAGAACCGCGCCGAACTCATCCAGATCATCGAAGATGCATTAATGCGGGAGCCACGCGACGTATGGCTAAAACGATTCGAGGGCAAAGGGTGCGTGTACTTGCCGGCGGCTGTGGCAGCGTCAGGAATTTTGACTGTGGTCTTCCGACTCTTCGCTGCAGAATCCCGCACGGACCGATCAACAACATCGCGGAGACATTTAAACACCCCCAGGTGCGCACCTCGTCCCTTGATACTAGTCGCAGGCCATCTTCTAATATATCGTTACGTCTTCCATTGATCTGTCGGCTGACATCACGCGTCGTACTTGCTTTTGGGAACACGTTTGGTCATTGTAGGCCATTGCACGGCAGGTAACCGTCGATGTCGAGGTCAGTGTTGCGCTATTGTAAAAGCCGTCCATCCAGTGTTATGCTTATGGCCCACGCAATTGTTTAGCACCCGCGCATCGCGACGCCTGTCCGGCTCGTCCGCCCTGCGGTATCGTACAACGGCAAGAAGATGCCCGTGCGGATACCGCCTCCGTATCTTGGACAGCATACCAACGAAGTGCTGCAGGAGCTTGGCTTCGTGCAGGAAGAGATTGTAGAGATGAAGAATCGGGGAGACATATAAGTCGTTATACCTTGGCATGTAATCGACTATGCAGGTGATTCTACGCGGTGCGTCTGACGCAATCCCCTAGTCCAATGGTATCTGATTTCGTGAGCCAGCCATGAGTATCCTGGGGAAGCTTGATTTTTTCCAACAAGCAAAGTTTGTTGCTCGAGACTGTTAGACTTTCTTTTGGTACGCAGCTCCCTAGAACATCGTGAAGAGTCCGGCGTGTTGTTTGAGATTATGCGTGCCAATTCATAATATAAGGCAAAGCATGGTTCGACAAGCGAACGTGATAATTCGTTCGCGCAAGCACGAGGGATATCTGAACCGTCGCGAATGATATTGGGGCGTATTAACAGCGGAGACCGGTCGTTGCCAGTCGTCATTGGTGGGAAATTGGATCTCACCCTCGGTAGCTTGCGATTTAATTTTTGGGTGACGAAGAAAAGCGTTCCGGGTAAAAAGTTGTTATTCCTGCAGAATGTTGTGTGGAATGAGTGATCTCGGGCAACGGTTCAATGATACATACAATAGAGCGAAAATCCGCTGGAACAAAAGGGCCGCATCTTCCGGTCCATTAACATCAAAAAGGTGCCTCAAGCATTACAAAAAAAATTGTCCAAAGCTTCTACTACCGGATTGACATAGTGAAGGTAATGAATCAGAATTTCCTCAACGTAAACCGAATTTAGCAAAAAATGCCTAAGCATTAGACGTTGGTGTACAAACTCAAATGTACATATATACGACATGTCGCCACGGGCCTGGACATTTCAGTCTGGGGAGGGCGTCAAATGGCGGGACACTTACCGTTCGTCAGATGTACACGATACCATCATCGTCACCGCCATCGCTATCGTCGTCGTCGTCGTCATCGTCATCGTCATCGTCGTTGTCGTTGTCGTCGTTGTCGTTGTCGTTGTCGTTGTCGTCCTCGTCGTCCTCGTCGTCATCCTCATCGTCGTCCTCTGATTCGTCATGGTCATCATCGCTGTGGTTACCGACAAATGGATTTGCCTTAGATGTAAAGCAGACGTCGAGCGCTCCGCACTCGGAGAGGGCCAATAGCGTGCGATGCTGTGACCAGGTGAGAGGGCTGTTAATATCGAGTCGGCGTAGAACATGTGTCTTTCTGCTCTTGCCGTATCCCGTATGGCCCTCAACAACGACCTTTCGGGCACCACATCGCTTTCGGACGGCCCGGATGATGCGGGAGATAAACCGAGAGGATGGTTTGGCAGTCCCGTCTTTTGTGACCTCCAAGTGCTGCAGCCGAGGTACGACGTCAAACCCACCATCAGAGCTGTGTCTTCTTAACACATTCCAAACGTCAAAAGCATCCCAACCACCAGTATGGATAGAGAGGTGGGTTACATATGGCACCTGGCACAAAAGGCTGACAAGCCGCGGAACAGAATCGGCCCAGTACACGGCCACGTCCAGCGAATTCATGCCACACCTCGACCGACAAAGGAATGCTTCCAGTACCTCGAAACGTGACAATTCATCGCGCAAACAGAGATTTGAAAGACCAGGTGCAGTGATAAAGTCCAGCATGAGGAGTGAGTTTTCGATGTGCAGTTGATGCAAATGTGGCAGCAGTATAGGAGAACGTGTATCATAGAACGGCTCATCCATGTCAGATCGGATGCGCGGTGGGCATGGTGGAAAGTCGCACTGAGCGACTGTCAGTTTGATAAGGGCTGGGGCACAGGAAAGAATCGCGTGGAGATCGACATCGTGATTGAAGCAATTCAAATCCAAGTTGGTGATCTGGAGAAGAATTGGCTGTAAGGCATGCAACGCAATGGGACACGCATTAAGGCGAAGCACCCGCAACGCAGGGACTTGCTCTGGAAGGAAGAACTGCGACGTGGAACAAGACTGTAGGTGCAGCTCTTTCAGCACCGAATATAATGAACGATAGACCGGGGCGGCAATCTGCGTTTCAAAATTCGAGACGTTTGCGAGTCCGGAGTCACCCGCAGGGTTGATTGTAACTATCTGCCAGCGAGAAGATGCATTCAGAAGCTCTTCTACAACGGCTCGATAAGTGCGCTCCTCCGTTTGTCGGGCATCTGCGTCTGAAGAAAGATAGGTTCGGGGAAAGAGACAGAACCTGAGGGGATGTGGAAGGGTCATTTTGATGTAGCGGCGAACCATGAGAAGGGCTTCGCGTTTAGAGAGTCCATGATAGCGGATGGCAGCGTGTGGATGCAATGCCGGTGTATCATGCATGACGCGCCACCAGTATTTGCACACACTAGCAAGTCGGTATCCGACGGAGCCGTGCCTGTCGAATATGCCAGCCTCCAGCATCATATCTTTGGAGTCCACTACCCAGTCGCCAACAGGTTGGATGACATATAAGAAGACGTTACTCAGCAGCTCCACGGGCAGTTTACGGATGGATGACTGGATGGATGACGTTAGGGAACGGGCAACGGTTATATATTCTTCAACGCATTTGGCTCTCTGGACTAGAGCCATGTATGCGCCTTCGATCTCTTTGATCGTTACCTGCAGCCTGGCAACTTGTAGCTCCATGTGCGCCACAGTTAACCGCGAAGGAATGGAGCCATCGCGTAGGACTTTCTTCAGTTCGTGCGTGTTAAACGATTGGGGCAGAGGCGGGAGCGCATCATGACCGCAGTGTCGGCACTAGAAGGAAGTGCGAATTTAGTGTCGAGAAAATGAACATTTCAATCCGCATACAGTCAGGATATTTGGCATATTTCGTATGGTTGATCAAGGAATGAAGCTAAGAAAGAGGTCAGCTTGTCCGTAACTTATAATACTTACAGGAGCTGCTTTAGAACTCCGATTCAAATTTCAGATCGCCGCTGTCATCTTTGGAATTTGGATACCGAGGATCGTTATCCAAGGTAAGGCAGGGGCAATGCAGATTCGACGACATCAGGTGATCTGTGACACCTTGTGACCCAGCTGTAATTGCTTGTAGGCGCCGGTCACGTTTGGCTCCTTTTGACATCCGTTTCCTATTATACACGAAAACAAATCCATATTTTCCAAAACCCCTCCAGCAAAATGTTCTTATGAGGTTTAGCTACATTTTCCTGGTTGAACTTTGTTTTTTCGTGTACATATCAAAAGTTATATGGAAATGGCTCAAACGTCACAAAAGTCATGTGATGTCGTCGAATCTGCATTACGCCTGCCTTGCCACTGGCAGCCACTGGCAGCGTCGGCCAACTTGCATTGAACCGCGAGTATTTTTAATCTATAAATTCGTGCCATTGAATTTCAATCGCTGAAAGAAATATTAGAAATGGCCACCTGAAGTCTGTTGTTGTTCGCCTAAAGTTGGTCGACGTTGCAAGTGGAATCACGACTCAGAGAAGTTGCATAATATATAAATAGGTGGCTTGCATTCAAGCCGCGATTACGCAGGGTTTCTGCTTTAAAGCCGTACCTTTCGACCGAGGCTCATTTAACATTGAAAGCGACATCGACAACGGCTACTCAGGCTGAGTACTGAGTACCGAGTACCAGCAAAAGCCACCAAATTCTTTCAACAGGTAAGTGGCTTGAGACTGTTAGACTTTCTTCAATGAAGCACTCGTCATAAACCATGAGGGTATACACCACCTGACGGAACAGAGCGTTACGCATAAGCTTGGAAAACAAGCGGCTGACGAACCAAGATACGATTTCAGGACACTAGTCGATGAATTGACGATATGGTACGTCTCAGAGGTATTATGCCATACCGTGACGAAAGCTAAATGGGAGCACGTGGTCAGGCCGCCACAAGCCTATTTTTCAATGTTAAAAGGGAAAAAAAGCTCACGAGCCCATTTCCCGGATTGTGATGCGGCACCCTTGTTGTCCCAGACCTGCGGGGATACACCGTTTAACAAGAATCCTCCACAATCGAAGTCTGTGCATTACCTGAGCTTCGAAAACATCAAAAACATCAATTTCTGGCGCCGAACACCCAACAAAGGTGCCGTCGCTGTGTTTTGGTTCTGGATGTAACTCTCCCTCACAAATACAACAAGATAGTCGCTGGCCAGGAAGATACGACAACGTCCCGTTATACGACGAACGACCACTTGTCAGCGCTGCCGTAGGCTTGCCATCCAACAGTGTCTGGTTAGGTAGCGTGCCGACGTCGCAGGAATCTTGAGGGTAATGGGTAACGATTACGGTCTTCTCTTGAAATAGTACATACCGCAGCCTGCAGGATAAGGCCACATGCCGTCCAACGTCGCACCATATCCCGATCGACCGAGGTTTCCCATTGTCCAAAATGCTCGTTACGCCGCGATACAAATATTGTCATTTTTGTATTGAAGCAATTGGCTTACCTGGCCACAGTCCCTATTATAGTATTGTTGCGGGCGACGATCAAAATAAAATGCAGACCACTTACGCTGACGGACGGTTTCCCGGGTAGACGGATGGATGCTTCTATGAGGCGCAGCCACCCGTAAAACAAAACTTATTCCAGGAAGGCTGAAGCATGCCGGATTCATAGTCCAAACTGTCATGTCTTTTGCGGTATCAGTTCTATATTGAAAGCGTATGCGGTGAAAACGGGACGTGCCTGGTTTTCGATAAAGTGATGTGGAGGGCGCCCTTACTGGTGTTGATTGCTAAACGTGTTAGAAACAAGAAAACAGGTACAGTGCATACCGACCTGCCGGTGTATCTAAATTTACACGTGCTGTCGTCTTGATACCCCGTCTTAGTCTTCACGTCGTCTGGCGTGTCCGGGTAATGAGTCGCCAGGCATCGATGAAAGATGGGTACTTGCACTATGCAAACAAACCCGGGTGGATTTCACCCTGATGCCACCCTGTTCGGCCTCTTTCGGGGTGAAATCAACCTTTTCCTGTATTCAGGGCGAAAACCCGCCTGAAACCGGACAGGGCGAAAATGGCTTAAATTGTCACGGTACTGTGACAAAAGGTGACAACACCACCAGGTGTACAGATAGGCTGAGTCAGTGTTTGGGTTTCACTCGAAAACAGGGAGAATTTGAATGAGTCATTTAAAACATCACAAAATGGCGCCATATCATTTCGGCAACTTCCGGATGCCATGTCGTTGGACGTGCGATTGCGGACTTAACCAAATTTTCGACACCTTTGCTCTTGCTGTATTGCTGGCTCTGGTCCTGATGCTCCTCGCTGCTGTGGTTACCGGTCTCATATATGGGCTTTTATGCTAGGGCTTGTAATTGTCTTTTGGTGTCTCCTGGTGCCCTGGTGTCTTCGTCTCGCTGTATGCACTGGTTACACTGTGGAGCTCTTGGCCCTGCTATTTGGCTCACTGGACTTGAAACTGCTGCACTGTATTGTGTTTTTTTTTTTTTTTTTTTTTTTTTTCACGCCCAAAACGTTGTGACCCGTTTGTCTTGTCCCGTCTAAAGTGGGGCAGCTCAGTCCAACTTTGGTGGGCCTAACACTCCCTTTAGATGGACATTAAACCAGCTTAAGGTGAGCTAGTTCTCGGACATTTGTCTCAATGTTTGCCCCACCAAAGGTGGGGACTTTACTGGTGGGAACTGGAAATGACAGTGTGGCGGCTGGTTGCAATTGGTGCTCTAATACATTTTTTGTGCCATCAAAATTGGAACATAATCCCTTGTGAAAGTGGGGTAAAAGCGAAGGCTAAGGCTAAGGTTTTAAGGTTAACTAAGGTATTATTTGGTCAAGTTAATTCGATGTTTATGGTTGATGCTGAAGTTGATGTTGGAGTTGACGCACGGAGCGGTGACAGAGTCTCTGTTACCCGTGACCAGCGAGACGCGTGTAGCTAGCTATCGGCCCGCCGACCAGTGGTCAACCTCGTATCGCGTGACGTGGCGTGCCGCCCCTAAGATACTGTAAAGCTCCGCCCTCAACGCATATTGACGCACTGCCTCACCCGCCGTAGACTAAAGCGTCTCCATCATCATACCTTAAGTTACCTCCGCCGACACAAACTGACGTAACACTGTGAGGAGCGTACAGCCCCGCTGACCGCGATGCCCCTTAGACGTGGGTGAGTAGCGAGCCGCCGTGTCCGACTGACACTGAGGCTCCTTCGCCAGCAACATGCCTGCCGTGTATTAGCCCTGCCTGTCAACCACGACCACTTTTCATAACACTTAGGACATAGTTGTTTTGTAGTCATGTGTTATGTCACGTCGTCAAAGTTCAGCTTACAAACAACAGACCACAATGAAAAGTCAAGTGACGTACTTCTCCTGAGGCGTTCAAGCCCAGCGATTTCTGCGTCGCCGTCGCCGTCGTACCCACCGGCTTCCTAGCTAATTTCATCGCGTAGTAGCTTGTAATGGGATATCCGAGACTAAAACAACCAATGGTCTCCGGAAATAAAAGATAATCATTGGAGAACGCACAAGATTGTCAGCAAAGCAACAAGCAGGACTGCGAGACAGCCCAGGTTTCGTCACGCCCCTCACCGTACACATGATGCGGCATGCCACCTGAATCAATACGGTGGTCTCGTTTGGGACCGACATTGTGCAGGTAATCATTGGGCTCTGGGAACCCATTATCCAGGATTTGACATTCTTTATGGGGTGGTGCGTTCTCGCAAGCCTGTGGTGGACGCACAATTAGCTCTGGTACGTAGTCCCCCAGGACACTGACGTGAGGAGATTATGCGTGCGTTGGACAGGTGAACATGGTAATTTGTTCGCGCACGCACGAGGAATATTTGAACCGTCGCGAATGATATTGGGGCGGAGTAACAGCGGAGATCAGTCGTTGCCAGTCGTTCTTAGTGGGAGATTGGATATCTCACCCTCGCTAGCTTACGATTTACATAAATTTTGGTGACGAAGAAAAGCGTCCCGGCCAAAAAGTTGTTATTCCTGCAGAATGTCGTGCGGAATGAGTGATCTCGGTTAACGGTTCAGTGATACATACAATAGAGCGAAAATCCGCTGGAACACCAGCGCCGCGTCTTCCGGTCCATAAACGTTTGAACATCAAGACGCCACAAGCATTACATAAAAATTGTCAAAGGTTTCTAATACCGAATTGACCTAGTGAAGGTAATGAATCAGCGCTCAGCATTTCCTCAACATAAACTAAGCGTTGGCGTACATGTACATGTATAACGACATGTCGCCACGGGACTGGATATTTCAGTCGGTGGAGGGCATCGAATGGCGGGACGCTTTCCGTTCGTCAGATGGCAGTGTACAAGACCTTCAAGTTGGACTATAGTGAGTCACACGACGCGCCTTCGCCTCCAGCAACCTCGGCAAGTCTCTAGACAATATGTACTCTGTCTTCACATATGTTTATAGAGCCTGTGAGCGTCCGAGTCGACGTATTCTCAGCCCAACGCACCTGCCTATATTTATCGGTTCTATGTTCCGCATACAGCTTTTTAACCGGACTAAGAGTCTATCTTTACCGAGCTTCCCTTCTTGCCTCTGAGTGCGCCATTATAGGTTTCCAATGTCATCAGACAGGTGTACCTAAGTATATCCTGTACGCCACTTCTTGTCGTGGATATAGCTTGATATTCGTCTATGCCACCCGAAGAGCGCAGCAACCAGTGCATGTAAGTATATCGGATGCGACGGCTCGATGTGTGTTCCGTCGGAGGACTTGTATGTGTTCAGTCGCCAGCTTTTTTCTTCGACGCCCATCTCTTTTTGCTTGTGAATCGCCCTCAGGCTTGTGTTCAGCTCTTCTTTCAACGCTGCGACTGACCTTTCTTCAGTTTCATCTGTCGACCTGACCCGAAAGTTTTGTGGTAGACTGTCCCAAATAGCGTCTTTTTTATAATGTCATCTGCTCCACCGTACTACTCCCAGCAGCCCCAGTATCAACAAGAGTATCCACCACGCACTCGCGTGCAGTATCTCTCGCGGCATGACGCCGACCCTCGCATCGAACGTAGCGCGCAAATGCACGGAGCTACCACAGGCCCATCGTCTGCCCACAGCAACAGTCAGTACGACTACGGAGCAAACGAATACCACAAATCTATGGATAGTACCGATACTGTCGTCGTGCCGTCGCAGCCTTCCGCGAAGGTCGTCGGCCCTGTCGTGCGCACCCTGACGATGCCTCAGAAGAATTTCCTCAATACGACGGCGGAGGATGTGGAACTCGGCACGGTGTACACGATCTCAACGACGAAGAAATACTTGCGCCGCCACACCACCGCGGTTAACACTCCTGGTTCTCCGGCTTCTTTTGGTGCAATCTACTGGCGGGACCAGGCCTTCGAGATCGGAGGCTTGCGTGTTCCGTGGGACCAGGTCAAAATGACGCGCCAAGGCATGTTTCCCAAGAAGTACTTGCACTTTATTTCAATCTTTTTGTTCTTGACTGATGGGTCTATGTCAGGGACCGTACATGGTCTTGGAACGGCCGCACCTACGTTGTCAGCTTCGATCAGAACGTGGGCTGGACGGTGAGCTCCTGCTGTCCTTGCCTGACTTGTACACTTATGAAGCACTGGTATAGATGCTTGAGCAGCAGTCATCTGGCATTGTTGCTGATTACAAGGCGTGCAAGAACCCTTGGTGTGGCGAGGTTACGCCAGGCACATACCGCGTCTGCACGGGGGACCTGTACTCGCGCGAGGCGGCCTTCTTCATGCTTGTCATGCTCTACTCCGAAATGCGGAGGCAGCGCAGCGCCAGGGTAGGCTTGAAATTTTCACCTTGCTCAAGTTTCAACCTTTTTGACGTCTCTGTGCAGCGCAAGCACCTCATTATTGGTCTTATCATCAAGATTATAATCATCCACCTGATTATACTTCTCGTCCGCCATATCCGCCACGAGAAAGGCCTCTAGGGGCACTGTTGCAGGACTTTTGTGCTGGCACGCTTATTGCCTTGAATTACGTGGACCATTTTGCATGGTTCTTGAATAGGGTGTGTGGTAACCTACTGTTGTGTTTCTCCATCCTGCTTCGCCTGTCTTTTTTTTTCTGGCATATTCTTTTACCCGCGCGGCAGTGTATAAATTGTCGTACGCGTACGTGTCGTCGCCTGTACTGTTATTATATCCATAAATCCATATATGGAGGTGTCAGATTGCCTTTTTACGAGGAGCTGTCATCTTCAGCTTTAGCCACGATGTCATCGAGTCCCGAGAAAGCTTTCTGACGGGCAAATTCGAACAGTGGTGTTCCAGCAGCAGCCAAACAAAACCCCACTTGGGAAGCCTGGAAGGTGTCCAACAGCTGAACGCAATAGTGAAGATCGCGGGACCGCACCTTCCGATATCCTTTTTGGCTGGCACGTGGGTACGAACAACGAAAAAAAGACCAAGCATACAACACTGTACATACATTACATTATTGGGGGTGCAAGCCAACGCGTCTCGGACATATAAATACGCATGCGGTGCCTAAATTCTACACAGATGGCAAGCAGTTATACGTAGAAACGAATTGAATGGGAAAGGACCGCTGACGAAACAATATTTACACCGTCAAAAGCCAAGCTGCCCAACAAAATTGTGCCACGTCGCGTCAAGAACGGGCGCCATAGACATGCCCCCGAATTCATCTTGATGCCGCTGTGTGCCATCTGTGGAAAGCGACGGGAATGGTTGAAAGGTCGAACCAGCGCTTCCGCAGCTGTTGCACTGCGTCTGTGATATCACCGGCGACGCATCCACATCGTAAGATACACCGGGAGGGCCGAAAAACTGCAGGTCTGCCACGATCGTGGGATGGACGTCGTTCATATGAACGTCCCCAGCAGCTTGCACATCTTGTCCGACGGTGTCGTTCAAGATATATTCGTAGGGGAAACGATCTTCCACGGGTGGTGCTTCCTGCGCGACCAAACGCGTTCTGCCACCGAGCCGATCGAGTTCATCTGGTGTCAATGAGCTCGCATCCTGTGGCGCCTGTGTCCGGTCGAATGCCGCATGCGCTTTCTGGGTCAGCGAGGCGATCGATTCCTGTTACCACACGAACATCAGCCAAACGTTAACGAATGCACGTGCCTGTATGTGAGCTTACACGAAAACTCGAAGCCGTCTTGGACGACGGCGTGGCCTGAGCAAATAGGTTCGAGAGGCGGTCAAGCTCGGCCAGAGCTGCTCGCGACATCTTAGCGGCCGGCGCGCGCGTCACGAATAGACACAATACGATCTAAAGGGATACGTCCTACCAGACTACCATATATAGGTAAAGGCAACGTACAGCCGCAGAAAGCACCCGTGACCAAGGAAGGTTCAACCGTTGTAGATTCTCTGGCATTGTGTCCCACACGAGCTGGAAGCCACGCGATAATCGCCACGCTGAACGATAAGCGGCCAGGACTGAGGGCACGTAGCGATGCGTGGGAAGCGCCTCTGGGCTCTGATCAAGCGCAACTGCAAAATATGCCCGATGCAGATTCAGCAGTACTAGCACCAGTGTCGTTAAGAAATTCAAGCATCATCCGTCTGCATTGTACGACATACCGGTCTCCATCGCAGACAGCACCATCCACCGTTCGCCTTCAAATTTCGAAGCAGTGTCCGACGGAGAAGTCGCCGTCGCCGTCTGTAGGTACTCTGGCACCGGAAAGTCGCGAACTTGGCGGTCAAGGCGTAGAATGACGGCGTAGGGCGGCGGCTTCGCACCGAAAGCAATGGACATCACTTGGTGTACGAGCTTGGCAAACTTGTATTTCCATGTCCTGACTACAAAGATGTTTCACCAAAAAGCATGTCTGTGACACCAGAAACGCCTAGCACGACTCACAATGCATCTCAGCGACACCATTCGCGTTCACGACCTCCTCGTTATATGGCAGATCGCAGTCCATGTAATTGAGGGAAATCGCAGTCGGCCGGCCGAAGTTGAAGCTCTAAATATGCCCTTGTCAGACAAAACGAAGGACACGTCGAGGTAGAGAAGATGTACCGTCCACGTATCCAGCGTGAAGAGATCCCAGAATAGACGGTTGCGTCGCTGAACTTTCTGAGGGGGTAAATTCCATCGCAAGCTGTTCAAATCTTAGAGATACCATCACGCATCAGTTTGACCATCTCATTGAAATGACTGAGTCTAACGTACGAAGACCGATCTAAGTGAAAAGTGATTCCGTGAAATTCATACAAGCTGGAAGGACCGCGAGTAGTACTCACGCTGTGAGATAGGCGTACAGCGAGTCCGACAAGTTCCCAAGATTGCGTGGAACCAGACGTCCCTTCCTCGTTGAGTTCCAAGAACTCAGCAAGGTGAATCTGGTGAAGTCAGGTCAATACATTTGATATCAACAAGGAATATAAACGCACCACAGCATGTATCGCCCACAACGAAGTACTTGATTTGTCAGGTGAGTGTATAGAGAGCGCCGCCCGCGCAGCCAAGTAATAGTCGCATGGCGGCATCGCGTCGGGTTTTCGAGTACGTGCGAACATCGCACCGAGCGCGAGAGCAGAGTAAAAAAGGCCAAGTGCCTGGTAATAGTAGCTACCCAACCCCCCGCTGGAAAAGTGGGGCGAGCTTTGAGTTCATGTCCGCACTACGAAGTAAAAAGGGTGACGCACTCTCTTTTATACACGAGGGCTAAGACCTCGTCATACATCTCTTCAGGTGAAATGGCCCGATAGCTGCGATCGACATTAAACGATGTGGAGGGCTGAACAATAGTCCCCTGCGGACGCACATATATTTCCCGTATTCCAGATACGACCGCAGCGTCTCAATAGCCTCGGAAACCGGTGGAATCATGGCGACGACTTGTTGTGCAAGGTCACTATCGGGTTCGGCTGAGGGAAAGTCGTACGGCGAGTCCACAAGGAGGCGGCCTTGGAATATAGATGCACGAAGACGTGCGGATCCTTCGCTAGGATGCTTGCGAATCTGTTAAGGTTTATTAGCTTGCTCCGCATGCAATAATTGATTGCGAGGATAGCTCACACGAAGGAGGTACTATACGAGAGGGAAAGACTAAGCTTCCGATATGCTGCGAGGACTGAGAATTACCTCCGAGCGGGCTGTACAACCGAGAAATTTGAATGATCCGTCCTGGCGGACACTGAGTGTGCCTGTACAAGCCGTGAGATTTGGGTAGAAAAGATGTGACGGATGTCGCACCAAAGGAGTCAACGAGGTTGTCTTCGTCACTGTCCCGCAGCTCAACCGAGGAACCAGAATTCCGTCCCGGGTTGGCATGTGAAGATTCCAATGATGACAAGGAGCTTGGCAACAAGCCGTCTCTGGCATCCTGGGGCGGAGAGCTGTCGCTTCTACACTCATTCAAAGCAGCTTCTAACTCTACAACACGGGTGTTGAGGCGGCCGATCTGCTCCTCAAGCTCCTCTTTGGAGGACAGCAGAAGCCGCCTTCCACAACAAATTGATTAGCGAATGATAAGAGAAATTGTACCTCCTTCGAGCTCACCGATTTCCGGGGCGGCCGCTGGTCAAATATCCTGGAGACGGAGGTCAACAAGATGATAGCTATGCTGAACTGGTTGGGCATGGACTCACCATCTGGACAGATAGCGGCACATCCCCTGCAACGAGTATGAGGAACAGCACCATATAAAGTGGTTGAGCTAGTACAGAACCAATACAGACCTGAGAACACATTTCTCACATGGTATCTTACGAGGCATCAGTACACTTCCTTCTGATGAAGGGCGCTCACTTTTCTGTCGCATCGGAGCTTCAATCGCCGGCATTCCTTGCATGATGTCGGACTGCGATGATACGTGGTGAGCAGAATCATGGATAATTGAGGAAATATTACCTACACTCGGCCGCGACGTTTTCTCTCCTTGACTGGCTTCTCAGCTGGCGACACTGGGGCTGGCGGCGGATCTACTGAAGGCTTAGCGATGTCCATGCTTGTGCTTTACTAACAGAAGTGGCTGGCAAATGCAAAAGAAAGCTCGGAATTGACGCAAGGGCCGCCAATATATAATCCTTATGGTCTACTTGCCAGAGACTAACAGACGAAAGTGCGTATCCCCGGTTAACAGTTATCTGCAAGTGAGCATGATGACAATCGGTCACGCAGACGTGTCCGGGAAACGACTGGTTGCCCGGTCAGGTCGGGAAACACCCGTAAGCTCAATGTTGAACGGATCGCGGTCCAGCAGCCCCATTTGTTTACAGGCAATGGTAAGACAAAAAAAAACGAAGATCTAAACGAGCGATCATACGGCCAAACAAAAATAGATAAACAGTGTCCGAGCGCTTGTCCTGTCGACACAGGAAATTGAAACCACTGTTCCGCCAGAATTTAGAAAAGCCTCGAGACAGCAGAACCCTAGTAACCTACACATACAGCCATCAAGTTTCGAGAACAACTCACGTCATGTAAAATCAGTATGAAATCCCGTTCGAAAACTTGAAGCGAAGCGACACGGTATTGCGCAATGTCGCACCCAACTCATACGCTTTCCCAAACGAGGCATAGTAGAATCGCGATTGTCAATTGTCAGATGTCTATTGCTGTAATTGAGGTCTTGTGAAGCATCAAGCTCAATTCTTAGGGTCCAGGTTTGGCGTTGAGATTCAATCTGGAAGTCTGTGTAAGACAAGAACAGAACGAACTCTAGAGTCCTTGAAATTTTCGACTTAACAGTCTCCTCAACTCTAGGCGGCGAACGATGTCACGCAGAGCGAGCATCAGTCTCCCGAAGCCAGACGGAAACAGAGAGACCCCTTCCCCCATACACCCTAGGTCTCTCTTGTAACCAGCGAGCATGCGTAAGACGTACTAGACCGAATCATCGGTTATGCAGATATGTGTGTGTACAATGGAGCTGAGGGCCGAGGTGCAGACTTAGCCGGAACAGACATTCAATAAAAATGTTTTCGGTCCTCGAAGGACAAAAGGAAGCATGGTCAACTCACCAAGACCACCGACACCGACCCGACTGCATTTCAACCTGGTTGAGGTGAGATCAGGCGGGATCCGTCGGCTTCGTATTTGAAATAACGAACCATGAACAGAACATCATCCGCAGCAGCCAGAAATAACCGTGGCAGCGGCGGCGACAAACAATGGGCCATGAATCTCCGGTGCTTATGCCACCACATCGACTACGATGCTCCCGTCGTCCATGCCGCTCAAGGATGCGATAATATCTTTCACTTTGCGCTTGCCGCGAGATATGCTCGTATACATCGGCCTAGCAATCTTCCTGCGCTCAACATGTGCTTCCGCTACGTCCATCGATGCCCTTGCGAAGATCCCAACAGGTCTTGCCGTCCAGAAATACGATCCTGCTAAGGCGTACGACGGATATCTCGTCTTTTGCCCGGAATTTGACGAGGAGGACGAGGAGAAAATACATGGACCGCGAATATACCACCCCAGTGGCGCCTTGTTTTGGGCGGGCGACGAGTGGCGGTGGAGATGCATGAACGCGAGATGTACGCGTCTCGAGACTCTAGAACGTTCTTCGTCGCTCATGTTCCTTGTCTAGTCGGACTTTATAGAGCACAGCAGGTCCTGACGTTCTGGTACCAGGAAGCAGATCACATCCCTCCTTCGGGCGTCATCCTGGACACCAATTACAAGCGCATCAAAAACATCCATCCGTTTGACTCGCAAAACCTTGGTGCGTGTGCCGCGCGCCGGATTGTGCTGCGCAAGCTCATTATTTCACAGACATGCACGAGTTCCACATCACGCCGACGACCAACGATACCCTGCTCATGATTGCGATGCACCAGACCATAGCTGACCTCCGTCCTGTGGGCGGGATACAGATGGGTCGTGCGTGGAGTCCATACGCCCAGGAGGTCGACATCGATACAAACCTTCTCTTATGGGAATGGAACGCTGCTAAGCATTTGTCGGTGAGTCGCCTGCCAAACAATTCTTTTTGCGCGCAAAGCTTACGAGGACAATTTCAGTTCGCAGGCTCATATCGGCAGTTTGACGATCTGTGGTGGGATTACGCGCACTGCAATGCTGTGGTCAGAGATGAACATGGCGATTATTTGTTATCGTTTCGTGCGTACTTTCCCTGGCCAGCCCCGTTGCCCCGTGCTCATGCTTCGGAAGGGTTCTACAGCATGATCGTGAAGGTTGACCACAAAACCAATCACATCATCTGGCGTTTGGGAGGGAAGGATTCGGACTTCACGTTCAAAGATGGCTCTTCTTTCATCGGGCAGCATGATCCACAGGTGAGTATCCTCCGCTTTTCATCTGATGCTGCTCACCTTCGCTGCAGTGGGTCCCTGGAACCGACCAAACACAGGTAAGCCTCGTCTCTGCGGTTTGATTTCGAGCTAATTTTTTACCAGATGACCCTCTTCGACAACGACCGTGACAATTGTAGAGATCTGTCCACCTACGGCACCGGCCGAGGCATATGGATCAAGCTCGACTACGACAAAATGTCGGTCTCGCTCATGCGTGAGTATCTTCCACCCTCAGGCGTCTTCGACGTGTCCGCTGCATACAATAGCATGTCGGATGCCGGATCTTCCAAGAAGTCATCCGACAGCGACAGGACACATGTAGTCTATCGAAAACCTGTGGAAATCGAGGGAGGAATGCAGCTCTTGCCAAACGGCAACGTCCTCGTCGCATTCGGAAGCCGTGGCGCTATCATCGAGTACATACAGGATGGCAGCGAGATCGTGTTCCAAGCGTGGACAAATCGTGTTTACCGTGCGTACAAGTTTCCGAAGAGCGCATGGTCCGGTAGTGGACTGCCTGACCCTAGAGAAGGTGGAGCAAGTGCAGATCTGTCGTCCTCATCGTCTCAAGAAGACACTTCTCTTGCTTCAGGCACTGGCAACCCTCAAGTCTTGGAGATCGTCGAAGTGGACGATGATGTGAACATGTATTTCGGTAGCGGAAGCGGCGTCGTACCGTGCAAGGGCCTGCGCGGCTTCTTCGGATTGTGCTAGATTGGCCCTGTTCCGATTTAATCGTGTCCCCATTGTGTGCTGCAGCACGCTATCGAACGCTGAAGACTCACCTGGGACGTATACAAATATATAATATGGATTATATAGAGCGGAGTGAGTTACATCTGTATATAAGTACACCGGACGACTGATATTAATACAATTCGGACAAAGGTCAACTTCGCACGTTAAGCTGTAATCTGTTCTGTCCATTGGAGGTGACACCGGTGAAGCTTTGAAGTCCCAAAAAAATAAATTACAGTCGGAGATGGGAGGACAAAATTGGGGAGACGCGGTACCGAGCGGCGGGCCGTCATTCGGTACCGATAGGCCGGATCTGTCATCATGACGCGGGCACGTGATCTTGGATAAAGTCAGTTTAGCGCCCTGGCGAAACGCATGTTGTATGCTCACGACGATGAGCCCTCTTCTCTTCATGCGTAGAATACACGCTTTCTGGGGATGGGTAAGATGTCGTGCGCGGGGGCTTCGGGCTTGGGGTGTGGAACATGTTATTCTGTACTGCTAAAAGCACAGGCTCGCGGAAAGGGAACACGGCAACAGGTTGGGCAGAGGGAGACGGGGAGTAAGGTGGTGTCAGGGGAGAAAGAAGAGAATATGGTGGTATTTGAGAGTAAGGGTACGGAGAGACTGGCGTCTGGGGCGTGTCAAGTGTGCCAGTTGACGTCGGCGTGCAAGGTGTGTAGCTTGAATCTGTTCCGAAGGAATCTGGCGAGTCTGGGTAGCCACGCGACCATTGTCCCGCATTGATTGAGGCGCGTTGCCTGTTCAGTGTCGCAGGTGGCCGTGGCGGGAGACCAACTATGTTATTGATGCGTGTCTTGTCGCTCTGCGACGACGGTGGCGTGAATGGAGCAGAATGCCCTGTAGGGACTGACTCTACCGCGTATACTGCTGTGCGACGACTACATGAGATGCACGTACTCATTCCTTGTCGGACGCACCTCGCGCGCGATCCGAATCACGAGTCGACAACCTTACTTTCTTGTCAGGAAACACAGGGAAGTAGCGTTCGCTATTATAAGCGATTGCTGCGTTCCCTGTTACGACAGGCAAAGCAGGTGTGTTTGATGACGCGCAGGGTGAAGGGTGCCGAGGCGATGCCTTGTCCGCGTACTCTCCCTTGTTTCCGGGAAGCATCGTCTGCTTGGTCTCTAAGGGGGGACGGATATTGCGCGGAAAGGCACGGACAGAGGTGAAGGAGACACAGCTCTTCGGAAATAAGTAAAAAAGGAATGGGTTGAAAGACCGGTCGAAGCTGGATAACAATGTTTGGGTGTCGGGATGCATTGTCGACAATCAGCTTAAATCGTCGCGTCTCAGCGCTAAATTGTGTTCGGTACCGACGTGCTGACTGTTGATGCGAGATTGAAGAGTCCAGTCACAACAAGGTTCCGCGCTGTTAACGATGACATTGTCCAATGTTCATAGTTCACGGCACCGTGAGCGTGAACAATGCGATATTGCGCTGCCTATCATTGGTTGACATTGACGACCAAGGAGAGATACGGCCCCCAAGTAGCGAACACCATGTGTAAGGGTCCGCACAGCGGTGCGCATGGCGTGACAAAAAGATGCATCGACAGAGATACTTATGGTTGCGAGAGAACGATACCATCACCGTAAAAGCACGTCTAGAGAAGATGCTGGAGCTCGAGCATTCTATGTGAGATATTAGCGCGAGAGAATTTGAGGGATGACATACACAGTTCAGGCCATCATCTACGTATATATACTTGTATGAGTTGTGACGCACGCTCATTTCTGTCATCTGAAGTCTGTGTATGAGCAGTGATGATGGACAAGGCAGAACAGTAGGTTCCCTATTCTCGATCGTGATATTCACGGTTCGAGTGAATCATTATACAGAGGAAATGTTCAAGAAGAGGCATCTTGGCAATGAGGCATATAGTTGAAACGACAAGCAAGCGAGATTTCCCAGCCGTAAAAGCACCTAAAGCAAGGTTCGACAGGTGAATGTGTAGCATTCTTCTCTTTCTCGAGTCTTGGGGTCCATTGAGACTGTCCAGAGCGTCGTGTTGGCTGTCTGACTCTGCCTTCCTCTACGTTCCGTGAGCCAAAGGTTACCAAAAGGTACGTTGTGTTGCCTTTCTTCGAACTTCACAGAGGGATGAAACCTGAAGTAGTCTTAGGGAGACTGGTGTTGATGTTGTGGTCCTCAGTGAAAGAAAGTGGGAGAGCTGTTGTTTGTGGTTGTTCCAGTCCGGTGGGTCACGTCCGAACTCGAACCGTCAATCTCCGCTGCTATGCGCTGACACTGTGTGACTTGTGGGCGTTTCCCTCGCATGATTTCCGACTGATTGCGCGTCTATTACATCAGTAGGTCTTATTCCAGTATGTAGAAATAACACTGTGCCTGCGCATCAAATAAGTCACCTGGTCATCGGCTCCGAAGAATGACTAAAGTTAAAACGCCTCCGGTTTACCTTGACCGTCACAGTTGCTACTTTTCCACATCGCAGATAGCTTCCGTACACATGAGACGGCTATACTATGTTTATAGGCATTTGTGTGAAGCATCTTCGAGAAGAGCCGCACCGTCTACAACTTGATGATGGCGCAGCTCGTTTTGAGAGCATACTACGTTTTGAGAAAGAATACGAAGCTATCGAATCTTGTCAGCTCCGGAAGGCTTGAGTATCTCTTGCGCCCATACCAATGATTCCGATACATATGCCTACTAATGATATACGCACATTCCCACGAAAAGATATGGCTTTCGAGATTGCCGTACTTGATACTTATTAGTACGGTTGCGCATGGAGAGACAACAATATGTACACCATTTTAATACTGTCTGCTATAGGTCATGCAAGATCGGGTATTTGGTCGCTCCGCCCGCCTTGGCGAAGCACCGTCCAGAAATGATACATGGTACTGTGATGTAGGTGAGCATGGTAGCATGGGAGTACGACATACATTATACCTTTCACGAAATCCATATATGCGCTGGTCCGGCATGTTCGGACAGTCTTGTTGGGTCTTCCAACGTCTGACGTCGTCCGGGACTTCCTCCCACAATTTCTGCGCCGCAGGGAGGTCGTTTTCGAAATGAGTCTGGAGTTGTGAAGTTATTCCGGACGCCATCATGATGAAAGAATGCATCACTACGAGGATGTGATCTTCACGCCGATATCCACGAGACATGTACAGCACGTTCGAGTCGAGGCCCAAATACGAGAAATAACTGATATCGGCACTTGACAAAGCAGCAAACTCGGTTGGTCTTCCTTTCATTTGGCACCAAACCTGAGAAATTGAAATCAGAGCAAGAACGTAAGAAGAGATGATAGAAACTACTTGTGCAAAGATGCAAGATCTCTTGTCCAAAAGTAGCGGCTCTCCATTTGACATGTCCTCGTCTGTCCACCAAAAGGATTGACTTGTATAGGGATCAGGCCGTCCAGAACCGAGATCAAGTGCGGCCGTTAGCAGGAGGGTCATGACAAATGATCGATGAGAGCTTGTGCTCGAAAGTCGTGAAGAGAGCCCCACCAAGCCGCGCGACCCCGAAGTCAGGTATCGACGATCAACAGGCAGCGGTTAGATATTCGTCGACGCATTTGAGACTCTGGGCTAGAGCCGTGCATGCGCCTTCGAACATGTCGTTCATCTCTTTGGCCATTACCTCCAGCTTGGCAATTTCTCGCTCAATGTGCTCCACAGTTGGTCGCGAAGGAAAGGAATGGAGCCATCGCGTACTAGTAGGACTTTCTCCACTGGCAATTCGTGCGTGTCAAACGATTCGGGCAGAGACGGGAGCGCATCATGATCATGACCGCAGTGTCGGCACTAGAAGGAATTGCGAATTGAGTGTTGAGAAAATGAGCATTTGAATGCGCATACAGTCAGAAGTTTTGGCATATTTCGTATGGTTGATTCAGAAAGAGGTCAGCTTATACGTCCGTATAAGAGCTGCATTGGAACTCCGATCGCCGCTGTCATCTTCAGATCGATCGGTATCAAAGGTACCTGCGTCGGCCAACTTGGGAGAGAATTTGGGTGCTTGCATCTCCAGAAATATCAGAAATGGCCACCTGAAGTCCGTTGTTCGCCTAAAGTTGGCCGACGTTGCAAGTGGAATGACTCAGGTGGTGGCTTATACATTCAAGTCGCGATTACGCAGGGTTTCTGCTTTAAAACCGTACCTTTCAATCGAGGCTCATTTAACATTGAAAGCGACATCGACAATGGCTACTGAGTACCAGCAAACCCCGCTGAATTCTTTCAACAGGCACAAGACGAGAGGTTAGCGCGACTCGGAGTCAAACGCAGCATGGCTCACCGATTTACACTCGCGCAGGCACGTACGACCAGGACACGATACACGCACTCATCGACGCCGCACCCGTCCTGCATGTCTCCTTCCTACCCGCCCAAGACGACGCGGATCCGTTCCCCGTCATTCTTCCCATGATCGGCTGCATCGGCGCCTTCAACCCGACACCAGACGCGCCTCCACCCGCCCCCGCCATCTATCTCCACGGCCATGTCTCTGCTCGGCTCCTCAAGCTCAACTCTCCAGATGGTACACCCGTCTGCATCGCCGCGTCCTCTGTCGACGGTCTCGTCCTCGCCCTCACCCCCTTCAATCACAGCAACAATTATCGCAGCGCCGTCGTCTTCGGACGCGCACACGCCGTTACGAGCGACGCTGAGAAGCTGTGGGCGCTCGAGCGCATCACCGACAACGCATTACCCGGACGCTGGCACCAGACGCGCATCCCGCCAACCAGCGCGGAGCTCCAGAGTACGGGAGTCCTGCGCGTCGAGATTGTGAGCGCTAGTGCGAAGATCCGTGCTAAGGGCGTGGCGGACGTGCTTCCGGACCTGAAGAACGAGGTACTCCGCGAACGGGTGTGGACGGGTGTCGTGCCAGTGTGGATGCACTACGGCGATCCCATCCCTGCAGAAAGCAATATGGTGGACGAGGTGCCGGGGTACATACAGGACTGGGTGATCGAGCAGAACGAGACGAATGAGAGATACGCATATGCGGCAATTGAGGGTGGCGATTAACTGTTTGCTAGACAGAGAAGGGATTTTGGCCTCGTGGCAAGTGAGGGCATCTCGTTACACCGTGCACACGTTTCCCTACCATCGCGTGGTCGTATGTGCATACTTGAATTATTCGTTGTAATCGTTTTACCGAGGGCAGACAGTCTTATACCTCCAGTTACGTGCCGTCGGACGACAATGTTTCGTCCTGCTCCATCGGAAGTGATTCCTGCTGATACTACTGCTTCTGAAGAGCTCTCTAATTCCTGATTTTTGTAGTATCGTTGACAATGACAACCGCTTGACACGAGGCCAGGAGCTATGGTGGCATAAGAAGCTCATCGTTAATAACTGTCGCGGTGCCGGCGTTACTTCTTTCACCTCCATCCGAACTCAATGTCCTTATTCCTCAAAGTTCTTCGGTGCGGGCTCAACCAACTTGAAGTCTGAGAGGTGCTGGTGATCCCCTGACTGGAGATGGTAGACTATGTGAGAGCATTTCACGGAAAAACGTGACGCCTTCGTCACAGCTGGAGGCACACGAGCTTGTAACAGCCCAGGTTCGTCACGCCCCCCGCCTTACATATGATGCCGCCTGAATCAATACGATGGTCTCGTTTAGGATCAACGTTGTGCAGGTAGTCATCGGGATCTTGGGACCCATTATCCAAGATTTGACATTTGTTATGGGGTAGTATGTTCTTCCAAGCCTGTGGTAGACACACAAATAGCTCTGGTACGTAGCTCCCCAGGGCACCATGAAGAGATTATGCGCGCGTTTGACAGGCGAACATGATAATTTGCTCGCGCAAGCACGAGGAATATCTGAACCGTCGCGAATGATATTGGGGCATACTAACAGCGGAGATCAGTCGTTGTCAGTCGTTCTTAGTGGGAAATTGGATATCTCACCCTCGGTGGCTTGCGATTTAATTTTTGGTGACGAGGAAAAGCGTTCCGACCAAAAAGTTGTTATTCCTGCAGCATATCGTGCGGAATGAGTAATCTCGGGCAACGGTTCAACTTTGATACATACAATAGAGCGAAAATCCACTGGAACAAAAGGGCCGGGCCTGCATCTTCTGGTAGATTAACGTCAAAAAGGTGCCATGAGCATTACAAAAAAAATTGTCAAAAACTTCTACTACCGGATTGATATAGTGAAGGTAATGAATCAGAATTTCCTCAACGTAAACCAAATTTAGCCAAAAATGCCTAAGCATTAGACGTTGGTGTACAAACTCAAATGTACATATATACGACATGTCGCCACGGGCTGGACATTTCAGTCTGGGGAGGGCATCAAATGGCGGGACGCTTACCGTTCGTCAGATGTACACGATACCATCATCGTCACCGCCATCGCTGTCCTCCTCATCGTCTTCGTCCTCGTCCTCTGATTCATGGTCATCATCGCCAGGGTTACCGACGAATGGATTTGCATTAGATGTAAAGCAGACGTCAAGCACTCCGCACTCAGAGAGGGCCAACAGCGTGCGATGCTGTGACCAGGTGAGAGAGCAGCTAATGTCGAGACGGCGCAGAACGTGTGTCGTTTTGCTCTTGCCATATCCCGTGGGGCCCTCAACAACGACCTTTTGAGCACCACATCGCTTTCGGACGGCCCGGATGATGCTGAAGAAAGCCTGCGAGGATGGTTCCTTTATCCTGCACTCGCAGTTCCTGATCTCCAAGTGCTGCAGCTGAGGTACGACATCGAACGTACCGTCAGAGCTGCATCTTCCTAATGTATTCCAAACATCAATACTATCTGGACCAGCACTGATAGAGAGGTGGGTCACATATGGCGCCTGGCACAAAAGCCAGACAAGGCGATGTGCAACAATGGCAAAGTAGGCGTCCACATCCAGTGATTTCACGTTACACTTCGACCGACAAAGGAATGCTTCCAGCAACCCGAGAGGTATCAGTTCGTCACGCAAATAGAGATTTGAAAGACCGGGTGCGGTGATGAAGTCCAGCATGAAGAGTGAGTACTCGATGTGTAGTTGACGCAAATGCGACAGCAGTATAGGAGAACGTGTATCAAAGAGTGGCTCACACACGTCAGATCGGATGCGCGGTGGACATGGTGGAAAGTGGCAATCAACAACTGTCAGTTTGATAAGGGCTGGGGCACAGGAAATAATCGCGTGGAGATCGACATCGTGATTGAAGTAACCCAAATCCAAGTCCGTGATCTGGAGAAGAATTGGCTCTAAGTCATGCAGCAGAATCGAACACCTATAGAGGCTAAGCACCCGCAATGCAGGGACTTGCTCTGGAAGGAAGAACTGCGGTGTGGAAAAAGAATCTAAGCACAGCTCTTTCAGCACCGGATATGATGAACGGTAGACTTGGGCGGCAAACTCTGTTTCAAGATCCGAGATATTTTCGAGTCCGGAGTGGCGCATCCAGCTCATTTGTACTATCCGCCAGCGAGAAGATGAATCCAGAAGCTCTTGAACGATTGCTCGGGCATGTGCGTGACCGTCTGAAGCAAGACAGGCTCTGCCCGAGAAGCAGAGCTTGAGAGGATGTGGAAATGTCATTTCGATGTAACGGCGAAGCCTAGGAAGGGCTTCGTGTTCAAAGAGTTCCTGAAAGCGAACGAAAGCATATGGGTGCAATACTGGTGTATCATGCATGACGCGCCACCAGTATTTGCACACACTAGCAAGTCGATATCCGACGGAGCCATGCGTGTCGAATATGCCAGCCTCCAACATCATATCTTCGACCCAGTCGCCATGAGATGAGATGAGATATAAGAAGACGTGGCTCAACAGCTCCACCGGCAGTTTACGGATGGGCGACGTTAGAGAACGGGCAACGGTTAGATATTCGTCGACGCGTTTGAGACTCTGGGCTAGAGCCGTGCATGCCCCTTGGAACATCTCATTCATCTCTTTTATTGCTGCCTCCAGCTTGGCAATTTCTCGTTCAATGTGCTCCACAGTTGACTGCGAAGGAATGGAGCCATCGCGTAGGACTTGCTTGAGTTCGTGCGTGTTAAACGATTCGGGCAGAGACGGGAGCGCATCATGATCATGACCGCAGTGTCGACACTAGAAGAAGTGTGAATTTGGTGTTGAGAAAATGAAGATTTGAATCCACATACAGTCAGAAGTTTTGGCATATTTCGTGTGGTTGAATCAAGGAAAGGCTCAGAAAGAGGTCCGAAGAGCTGCATTAGAACTCCGATTCCAATTTCAGATCGCCGCTGTCATCTTCAGATCGACGTGAACTTGGGGAGAACTTGGGTGCACCTTGCATCGAACCTTTTCAATCTACTTACAGTTTTGTACCATTAGATTTCAATTGCTGAAAGAAATATCAGGAATGGCCACCTGAAGTCCGTTGTTCGCCTCAAGTTGGCCGGCGCTGCCAGTAGAATGACTCGGAGAACTTGCGTAAATAGGTGGCTTGCATTCAAGATTTCAAGTCGCGATTACGCAGGGTTTCTACTTTAAAACCGTACCCTTCAACCGAGCTCATTTAACATTGAATGCGACGTTGACAATGGCTACTGAGTACCAGCAAACCCCGCTGAATTCTTTCAACAGGCACAAGACCAGAGGTTAGCGCGACTCGGAGTCAAACGCAGCATGGCTCACCGATTTACACTCGCGCAGGCACGTACGACCAGGACACGATACACGCACTCATCGACGCCGCACCCGTCCTGCATGTCTCCTTCCTACCCGCCCAAGACGACGCGGATCCGTTCCCCGTCATCCTTCCCATGATCGGCTGCATCGGCGCCTTCAACCCGACACCAGACGCGCCTGCACCCGCCCCCGCCATCTACCTCCACGGCCACGTCTCTGCCCGGCTCCTCAAGCTCAACTCTCCAGACGGCACACCCGTCTGCATCGCCGCGTCCTCTGTCGACGGTCTCGTCCTCGCCCTCACCCCCTTCAACCACAGCACCAATTACCGCAGCGCCGTCGTCTTCGGACGCGCACACGCCGTTACGAGCGACGCCGAGAAGCTGTGGGCGCTCGAGCGCATCACCGACAACGCGCTACCCGGACGCTGGCACCAGACGCGCATCCCGCCAACCAGCGCGGAGCTCCAGAGTACGGGAGTCCTGCGCGTCGAGATCGTGAACGCGAGTGCGAAGATACGTGCGAAGGGTGTGATGGACGTGCTTCCGGACCTAAAGAACGAGGCACTCCGCGAACGGGTGTGGACGGGTGTCGTGCCAGCGTGGATGCACTACGGCGATCCCATCCCTGCAGAAAGCAATATGGTGGACGAGGTGCCGGGGTACATACAGGACTGGGTGATCGAGCAGAACGAGACGAATGAGAGATACGCATATGCGGCAATTGAGGGTGGCGATTAACTGTTTGCTAGACAGAGAAGGGATTTTGGCCTCGTGGCAAGTGAGGGCATCTCGTTGCACCGTGTTCATTTACACGTTTCCCTGCCATCGCGTGGTCTTATATGCATACTTGAATGTTCGTTGTAATCGTTTTACCGAGGGCAGACAACCTTATACCTCCAGTTACGTGCCGTCGGACGACAATGTTTCATCCTGCTCCATCGGAAGTATTCCTGCTGATATTACTGCTTCTGAAGAGCTCTCTAATTCCTGATTTTTGTAGTATCGTTGACAATGACAACCACTTGACACGAGGCCAGGAGCTGTGGTGGCATAAGAAGCCCATCGTTAATAACTGTCGCGGTGTCGGCGTTACTTCTTTCACCTGCATCCGAACTCGATGTCCTTATTCCTTCAAGTTCTTCGGTGCGGGCTCAACCGACTTGAAGTCTGAGAGGTGCTGGTGATCCCCTGACTGGAGATGGTAGACTATGTGAGAGCATTTCACGGAAAAACGTGACGCCTTCGTCACAGCTGGACGTACACGAGCTGTTCGGCTAGCGAGCTTTCCTACGTTTGGAGTCTGTCGGACGAGTGCCTCTGGACCATTCATGCCTGAATTTCCCATCATCTGCCTACGAACTCTCCCTGTCATCTGCACATCCTTTTTTTATTCCTTTACCATCGGCTACTGGGTAGGCCTCTGCTATTCGACGAGCTCGAATCGAAGAGCGGAGAGCGTCCCCGTGTGGTATGCATCACCCTCTGCCGTGCTCACTGCGACTCTCAGATATCTGAGTGGGCCGAGAGAATCGTCTTTTCTGCAAGGATGTACCTTCTGTGTAAAACTACTATGTCTTCTACGCTAGGGTACGAAAGTTTCGGATAAATCGAAAACAACAAATTTCTTTCTTCAGGCTATAAAAACTAGGACTCGATGCTGGATGTTTTTCCAGACCAGCTTGCATCTTCTCGTGCTCAGTTTGCCTACATCCCTCAGATCATCGTACTTTCAGCTCTTTGCTCTTCATTTTCGCCATGTTTGCATCGCTGTCCAAGTTCGTTGCTGTGGGCCTTGTCGCTCTTGTCGGCGTCGCTGCTGCGCTGCAGGTGAAGCGTACGTCGTCTGCGGACGATGTTATCTCGATCCTCGACACCCTCCGCTCCTCCACGGACGAGATCCTGCCTCAGATTAGTGAGTTTAAAATTTCATTCTCTTCCGTTCCACCTTGTTCTTTCGCGTTTGCCTTTTCCCTACCTCTCACCTCCTGCAACACTAGCTCCATGTCGCATCTGCATTCGTTCTGTTTGGAGCACTCGACCGGACAACGATAGACTAACGCGTTCACAGGTGGTTTGGTGGCGAACGGCACCGCGAGTGACGACACCGTAACGCCGCTGACGTCGTCCCTCGTCTCCGCCATGAACAACGCGGCGTCCTCTGTCAAAGCTCTCTCCTCCGTCGACACTGTCACAGACGCCGAGCAGAGCCAGATCGGGGACCTGCTCAAGGGTATCGTCGACGTATGTTCTGCATTTTGAGCCCCGTTCTACTGGTTTCCTTTCTTTGCGGAACATCGTGTCCGTGTTGTAATGTGTCCGCCTTCTTCCTTCCTCCCTCCCTTTTTCCCCCCGTCTCGCGCGCGCTATTTATTTCGATGTCACTTGACGATTTGGCTTGCCCGACTTCACACGTACCACAGTCGCACATGTCTCATTATTCCCAAAAAATCCTCCAAAACCGTGTTTTATGAACGTGCTAACACCGACTCGCACAGGACGTCTTGACGACGATCGACAGCTTGAACACGACGGCGGCGGTCACGACTCTCGCCACGATCAAGGCCGACGTGTACAGTTCCATGGGGCTGGTTACCGGTCTTCTCGGCACCGTGCTTGGGCTTGTGCTTGGGCTCGTTGGGCTCGTCCTCGCATTGTGAGCCCGCAATTTCGCACCCAATACTATGCTTTCATTCTCACCAATCCGTCCGTCACAGACTCCTCGCGATTCTGTCTTCACTTTAAGGCTGTGCGTTTATGCACACGCAATGCAGAGACTCTCCCGGTTTTTTCGTTTTTAGTTTGGCGTCATTGTTATGCTCGCGATATTTGAGTAGCTTCATGTCACGTATCGATTTATTTTATTGACAACCCCAGTCTTTCGGCCCCATAAATCTCAACTATCGGAGCAGTCCTGGGGGATTTGAAAAGATTTTTCCACTTCTGCTTTGACCTTGCCGAAACTGGAACCGGAACCGTCCACTTTGTCGTCTCGAAGTGAACAACACGAAGACGACAATCTTCCGAAACGAAGTCTCGACCTGCTTAAAACTATCAACCACCGCACCACGAAACAGTAAATATACATGGAATCATGCACTAGAACGTTTGTCAATGAGATCAATGAGAGCTGCAAAACATGTGTAGCTCTCGTACACCATCCGGTCTGCATTGACAACAAGGTGCCGCAGCTTGGGCAGGACATCGAACCTTCTATGGTTGCCGTCGTGGTAAGTACATTCAGACAATGCTTCTATGATTTTGCCATACACACGGAACCGGTCTGCGAGGGAACGGCGTAAGTCCGAAACAGAGAGTTTTAGATAGCTCACATGCGTGTTCAGGCGCATGAGAGCAACAGCATTCGCTGACATAGTTTCGTTCCGTACTTCCAAATCCAGATCAGTGAGCGTCGTAGCACACTCTGAGCGGCGAACGAAGTCGATCGATGCCGAGTACAGTCGTTCGTCTTTGAGGAAGACCAGATTTGGGGCCGCGATACAGCTGAGTAAGTCATGCACATCAAACGATGACGGTATGTGCAACTGGCGCAGTTGAGACAGCACGACAGGCTCGCCTGCAGGGAAGGATGAGTTGGCGGCAGCGCCTGTCTGGAAGTGTTTTTCTAAGTAGAGTGCTTCCAAGAGCGTACAAGCGCCGACGAGAGTGTAGAAATCTCTCGGATGCAGGACGAGCGCATGGAGACATGTTATGAACGGCACGACCGGCATCACAACATGCAGAACCGTTGGACAAACAACAATATCAAGTGTCTCCAGTTTAGGGAGATTGTCACGACTGAATGGCTCAGCTGGTACAGCAAAATTACGGATGTGCAAGGACGAGAGATGTGGCAAACTAAGCGAATGAAGGGAACGATGGGGGGGGCGATTAATGTTAACGATTTCAATCTTGCCCCAGCGCTCGGATGACTCCCACAATCGTCGGAGTATGTCCCAGTGCAAGGGACCCTGCCAAAACTCAATCTCGAAGCTGATGGGACGCCGATGCGTTGATTCAAGATATGCCTCTAAACGTGCGATGGTCTCAGCGTCATTGAGTTTCTGCTCGAAATTAGTAAGAATCAACACAGGATGAAGGACTGAGGTGGTGCAAATGATGTCCCGCCACTGCTGGCAAACTTGTGCCAGAATGTACATGGAGGACCCTCGGCGACAGGGAACACGGAAGTGCAATGGTATCTCGTGAATACGCGCCCAGCGATCGTCCGGACTCATGCACCAAGAGAAGATCTCCACGAGTAGCTCGACAGGAAGAGTGACCAACGGAGGAGGCTGCAAAAAGTGAAGTCGGGCTGCGAGGGACTGTTGATACTGGCACCAAATCTCGAGCTGAGATTCGAGGTGCATCATGCCATCGACCGATGGTTGGTACCCATTCCAAATCTCGATTGTGGCCGTGAGACGACTGATGGTGTCATCCACATGGCGGATGGCATCTTTAAGAGCTGGAGCGTCGACGTTCTGAAGATTCAGGGAGGGCACTAGAAAGACAACAGGCTGCAGATCGAGCGGGGGTGCGGTTTGGGAGAACCGAAGACTCGGAGCCTGGCTCTGGTTCTGCAAGGAGGGTCAGCAGGTTCATTATCTTCGTGTATGAGAGGAGATGTGGCTCGACATACCATAGACGCTTCCATTTCTTTCATAGAAAATAGTGGTGTAGATCTAAAGGGCACGCAGGGTATTTATAGTTACGTATAGTGTGGCCTTGCGTGCGTTGTTCTGGTTTTGGCATCTAACGCGATTGCTTCAGCGCAGTTCAAAGCAGATCCAGAACACAACAAAGACGGACGCATAGACAAAGCACTGCCCATAATCAGGTGAAGGTCGCAGGAAAGGCCAAAGTAAGCTGAAGAGCCAAGACAAACATGCTCGTATATGGCAATCAAAGAACTGACCATCTAGACAATCGCCAGAGATAGTATGATGCCATTCTGAGAGCTCGGAAAGGAGCTCTCAAATGTTCTATCAAAATAAGTTGACGCTGGAAGGCTACGATTCCCGGAAAACTTGCCGCACAGTCAGCCGAAGTTTCGTGCGACGCGGCGAAAGTGCATAATCTCACCTGCAAGAGGGAAGCGAAGGATAATCGAATTCTTTCACAAACAGCTGGTCACATATACGTCCGTCTGCTGTGCGATACATGCGGCAGCCAATACAAGAGGCGATGTATAAGTAGCAGGCGCACCGGAGTATGCAAGGTCAGGCTGAAATGGTCAAAGAACGTCCCCCTTTTCCCCCGATCCACACGATTGGTTCCCATCACTTCCGACTTAGTATTAGCGTCGGCCGATTCGAGGGTAAATCTGGGGCTTGCATTAGTTTAAGACGCAATTTTACACGATTTCTGCTCTTCAAACACATCTTTCAGTCGAAGCCCAGCGCTCATCTACCGTTGAAAGCGAGATTGACAACGGTTACTGGGCATGGGCAAACATCGCTAGATTCTTTCAACAGCTGCAAGGACGAGAGGTTAGCGTGTCAGTACAAACGAACCATGACTCACAGACTCGCATAGGCACGTATGATCAGGACGATACACGCGCTCATCGACGCCGCACCCGTTCTGCACGTCTCCTTCCTGCCCGCCTACAACGACGCGGATCCGTTCCCTGTCATCTTTCCCAGGATCCGCTGTATCGGCGCCTTCAACTCGACACCAGACGCGCCTCCACATCTCCCCACGGCTCTTCAACCTCCACTCTCCAGATGGCTCACCCATCCGCGTCGCCGCGTCCTCTGTCGACGGCCTCGCCCCCACGCCCTTCAACCGCAGCACCGATTACCGCAGCACCGTCGTCTTCGGACACGCACACCCCGTTACGAGCGACGCCGAGAAGCTGTGGGCACTCGAGCGCATCACCGACAAAGCGCTCCCCGGACGCTGCCACCAGACGCGCATCCCGCCAACCCGCACGGAGCTCCAGAGCACGGGAGTCCTGCGCGTCGAGATCGTGACTGCGAGTGCGAAGATGCGTGCGAAGGGTGTGGTGGACGAGCTTCCGGACCTGAAGAACGAGGCACCCCGCGAGCGGATGTGGACGGGTGTGGTGCCGATGTGGATGCACTATGACGAGCCGGCGTCTGCGGAGAGCAATATGGTGGACGAGGTACCGGGGTACATACAGAATCAGGTGATGGCGTAGAACGGAATAAATGAGAGATACGTGCGTGCAGCGATTGAGTTGGTCATTGTCGACTTCAGCACAAATACGTACTTATCGGCGGAATTTTGCGGCGACACGGCGACCTACAATGACGAGATGAGTCCTCTACCGCAGAGTCTTAAGCTTGAATATTTGAATGCTCGAGCTAGGAATTGTCAGACATCACAATAGGGCATGTGAAGTTGCGACGATTGTCCGGTCCAACACTCCAGCACTTGCAGATGTGAGGTACAAAGGCATCAGCGGGGAAGTAACATGCAGCCAGGACAAACACAGGAAAGGACGAGTCCATTTATTGGACAATATTGAAAACATAGGGCTGCAACATCTATCTGGCATCGAGCGAGCAGAACAAGAACCAGTGTTATCATATTACAGAGGAAGAGCACCGAAGCTAATTGACTGTATACAAGATACAGTAGATGAGGACAGAACCCGAGAACAAATCTCGGAAAGCAGGAAAAAATTGCGCGAGACGACAGACAAAGAGTAGTCTGAATTGAGTTGCGCGGCCACTGGGACCGAGCGCCGCGAATTGCACTCAATGATATCTGAAAATCAAGGTGGCAAAGATGCAGCGACCCCCTACGCCCGGGATAAGTAGCCGAGGACGTGCTGAGGCACTGTGCTCTCGACCACTCTGACACCGATGAACATAGGTTGGAAGCACGCCACCTACGAATAAAACAGACACCCATCTTCTTGGGCACTTCCAAGACAACTGCATGATGACCAACCCTCCGGGTATGTTCCGCATCGGCAGCGAAACAATCGCTGCGTCAACCCCGCGCCGTGAGGCACTCATATGTGGGCCATTGTCTGTTTTCTGGTGGCCTGGCCATCGATGACGACGGGACCCAGCTGGGGTGAGAAGGAATGGCTCAGACCTTGGCCCGCTCGAGAAAAAAGAAAGTAGATTTCTGTGTGTGTCGAGCCTCGCGGCCTTGAGTCTGTCGTCGTGGTGGAAGAAGAGAAAAAAACAGAGCTTTATAGTGCTCGGTGATTGCCGAGTGACCAGATCGGGAAGTAGACTCATCGAAGATGACCAAGTGCACACGTCTTCATTCCCCTCAGGCGTGTGCTGCGAGTGCCCCCCTCCTCGTCCCATCCCTCGTCCTTTTTTTTTGTTTATTCGGTCTGTCGTCTGTAACCATGAACGCCGGCGTCACCAACCTTGCGATGACGCTTGTCCTCATGCAGGTCTCGCGTAAAATCCCGTTCGAGGACCCGGAGATCCTGCGCTACGTGCGCATTGCCTATGTCGTCGTCCAGACTCTCATCCTCAGTGCATACTTCTACACGTCCATGACTATCAAACAGAAGAACGACCAGACCGTCCTCAAGTACGTGGAGCCCGCGACGCCTATGTCCGGCGAGCAGGGCAAACTCGTCACGACCACCGTCCGCGATTACGACCTCGCAGAGGTCTCCAAGCTCCTCCGCGGCGTGTACATGGGCATTGCCTTTATCGCCTTCATGCACCTCTACCTCGGATACACTCAACCGCTCTTCATGCAGTCTGCTATGGGCCTCAAGAACCTTTTCGAGGCTAAGCCCGTCCAGGTCCACATATTTGGCAAGAAGGCGGAGGGCGACCTCAAGCGGCCATTCAAGGCTGCGTCGATATTTGGTGTGCAGGCGGGGCCTCAAACGGACGCTGCGGCGATTCAAGAAGCCGAGAAACGCATCGGGGCAAAGCAAGAGTAGGCCTCTCCAGGTAAGCCACCCGACGACCCGGATGCACACGACCAAATCGCTCACTTGCGCCCCCTTTCCACAGGCATATGATCATTGGGACGAGGGATGTTTATTGTAGGTGCGCGCGGTTGTGGTGCAGATTGAAAATGTATCTCGTGTCTATCTCGCGTGTGTGTGGCGGTGGTAATTTTACTGTAACTTCGACATACGCTAGGCCGATACACATCCCCCCACCTTGAGATCGTTTCTGCGCTGTGTCAGACATATAAGGAAAGCTTGTCGTCTGTGCTGGAGAGTGTTCTCGTGCTCGTGAACCGCGACCTTATTGCTGGCGTCTCCTCTGAGCGAGAGTATTCATCACCAGCGTATGACTCATAGAAAATGACCTCATTTGGACTGTGTGGCCTTGGTTTTGTCGTTCTTGTGGCCTTGAGATCCCTCGCGCTTGGGGCTCTTTATCGGTCGTTATCCGATGGTACACACTGCTGCTGACATACTGCAGGCTTGCCTCCGACGGTGAACATATAATAGTCCCGCAGCAGTATTTGCCCACTCTGTAGTCGAGTCGTTTGCAATGCTCAAAGGCCATTGAAAAGTCGGGAAAAAAAAACTGAAGCACGTTTAAGATAAATAGATACGTGACATGAAGCTACTCAAATACTGTGGGCACAGCAATGACACCAAACTAATAACAAAAAAAAAAACCGGGAGCGTTTCTCTGCACTGCGTGTGCATAAATGCACGACCTTAAAGCGCAGATAAAATCGCGACGAGTCTGTGAGGGACGAATTGGTGAGAACGAAAGCATAGTCTTAGGTGCGAAATTGAAAAGCTCACAATGCAAGCACAAGCCCGACGAGCCCGAGCACAAGCCCAAGCACGGTGCCCAGAAGACCGGTAACCAGCCCCATGGAACTGTACACATCGGCCTTGATCGTGGCGAGAGTCGTGACCGCCGCCGTCGTGTTCAGGCTGTCGATTGTCGTCAAGACGTCCTGTGCGAATCGGCGTTAGCACGTTCATAAAATACAATTTTGGAGGATTTGTTAGGAGTAATGAGACATGTGCGACCGTGGTACGTGAGATTCGGGAAGTCGGGCAAGCCAAATCGTTAAATAGCATCGAAATAGATAACGCGCGCGAGACGGGGGGAAGGAGGGCAGGAGAAAGCAGACACATCGCAACGCAGACACGATGCTCCGCAAGAAAAGGATACAAATAGAAAATACAGAACATACATCGACGATAGTCTTGAGCAGGTCCCCGATTTGGCTCTGCTCGGCATCTGTGACGCTGTCGACGGAGGCGAGATCTTTGACAGAGGACGCCGCGTTGTTCATGGCGGAGACGAGCGACGACGTCAGCGGCGTTACGGTGTCGTCACTCGCGGTGCCGTTCGCCACCAAACCGCCTGTGAACGCGTTAGTCTATCGTTGTCCGGTCGAATGCTCCAAATATAACGAATGCAGACGTGACGTGGAGCGGTGTCGCAGGAAGTAGGAGATAGGGAGAAGGCAAACGCGAGAGAAAAATGAATTTTTAAACTCACTAATCTGAGGCAGGATCTCGTCCGTGGAGGAGCGGAGGGTCTCGAGGATGGAGATAACATCGTCCGCAGACGACGTACGCTTAACTACGCCTGAATTCGGCAGCGCAGCAGCGACGCCGACAAGAGCGACAAGGCCCACAGCAACGAATTTGGACAGCGATGCGAACATGGCGAAAATGAAGAGCAAGGAGCTGACAGTATGACCTGAGGGATGTAGGCTAGCTGAGCACGAGAAGATGCGAGCTGGTCTGGAATAGCATCCAGGATCGAGTCCTAGTTTTTATAATCTGAAGAAAGAAAATTTTTGTTTTCTATTTATCCGAGACTTTCGTACCTTGGCATAGAAGATACATCCTTTCAGAAAAGATGATTCCCTTGGCGCACTCGCACCTCCGAAAGCCTCAGTGTCCATGGCAGAAGATGATGCATACCACACACGCTCGCCGACTTCAGACTCGTCTCATAGCAGAAGTCAAAGTGCCCGACGGATGTCGTTGAGAGTTGAAGATGACTCAACTCGGAGAATACGAAGAGGATGGACAGATGACAGGGAGAGCTCGTGGGCAGACGACGAAGAATACAGGTATGAAAGGCCAAGGGGGACTCGTCCAACAGACTTCAACTAGAAGTGCAGGATAGCTCAAGCGCTCAGCGCTCACTAGCCGAACTGTCCGCGACATTGTGTAGTACGTCCAGCTGGGTGCTGTGGTGAAAGACGTTGCTTGTTCCGTGAAACGCGGTCAGGTAATCTACCGTCTCTAGCCAAAGGATCGCCCCTCAGACCTCAGATTGGTTGAGCCCTCATCGAAGAACTTTGGGTAACGAGGTCATTGAGTTATACAAGGTAAAAGAAGTGTCGCCGCTGCAGTTTCAAGCAAAGGGTTTATTATGCCACCACGACTCATAGTCTCATGTCAAGCGGTTGTCATAGTCAACGATACTGCAAAACCAAGGAATTAGAGCCCTTATCGACACGAATCGGCTGCTTTGGGGCCCAGGGGCCAGTTAAATGCCGCCCGACGGCACGTAAGGATGGGGATGCCCACGGGAAAACGACTGAAGCGAAGGGAATGTACGCGGTAGCCGCAGGGAAACGTGCAAATACAGTGAAACAAGATCATTACCACTCAGTGTTGTGCAGGTCCCGGTCAGTAGAAAGCCAGAAAGGTCAGCGCTTCAGCTTCAGCACGCAAAGCCGATGGAAGGTGTCTTTACTATCGGTCCGGGACCTTGGGTGATCGGCGATCATCTCCAGTGAAAAAGAGAGTCTGGCGTAAGCGCAGGATCTCCGGGTCCGGGGTCCTCGAACGAGATTTTACGCGAGACCTGCATGAGGACAAGTGTAATCGCAAGGTTGGTGACGCCGGCGTTCATGGTTGCAGACGACAGACCGAACAAATAAAAAAGAGGACGAGGGATGGGTCTCCGCATCTTCGATGAGTCTACTTCCCGATCTGGTCATTCGGCAATCGCCGACCACTATAAAGCTCTGAAACCGCTTTCTCTCCTTCCACCACACGACGACAGACTCAAGGCCGCGAGGCTCGACACACACAGAAATCTACTTTCGTTTTTCTCGAGCGGGCCAAGGTCTGAGCCGTTCCTTCACACCCCAGCTGGGTCCCGTTGTCACCGATGGCCAGGCCACCAGAAAACAGACAACGGCCTGGTGTCAGTGTGCGGCAGTAGCGGTGCACGCTGCTGACACAGTGGGGCACTTGTTGCTGCCGCACCATCCAGGAAGATTGGTCTTCCATGCAGTTGTCTTGGAAGTGCCTGGGAAGATAGGTGTCTGTCTTATTCGTAGGTGGTGTGCCTATGTTCACCGGTGTCAGGGTGGTCGAGAGCTTAGCGCCTCAGCGCTTCCTCGGCTACTTGTCCCGGGCGTAGGAGGTCGCTGTCTTTGCCACCTTGATTTGCAGATATCATTGAGTGCAATTCGCGGCGCTCGGTCCCAGTGACCGCGCAACTCAATTCAGACTACTCTTTGTCTGTCGTCTCGCGCAATTTTTTCCTGCCTTTCGAGATTTGTTCTCGGGTTCTTCTGTCCTCATATGCTGTATCTTGTCTACAGTCGACTAACTTCTGTGCTTTTCCTCTGTAATATGGAAACACTGACTCTTGCACTGCTCGCTCGATGCGAGATAGATGTTGCAGCCCTATGTTTTCAATACTGTCCAATAAATGGACTCGTCCTTTCCGGCGTTTGTCCTGGCTGCATGTTACTTCCTCGCTGATGCCTTTGTACCTTACATCTGCAAGTGCTGGAGTGTTGGACCGGACAAGCGTCGCAACTGCAGATGACCTATTGCGATCTCTGGCATTTCCAGCTCGAGCATTCAAACCTCTGCGGCAGAGGACTCGTTTCTTCATTGCACGTCGCCGTGTCGCCGCAAAATTCCGCCGATAAGTATGTACTGGTACTGAAGTAGACAATGACCAGCTCAATCGCTGCGCACACGTATCTCTCATTTGTTCCGTTCTGCACCATCACCTGGTTCTGTATGTACCCCGGTACCTCGTCCACCATATCGCTCTCTGCAGACACCGGCTCGTCATAGTGCACCCACATCGGCACCACACCCGTCCACGCCCGCTCGCGGGGTGCCTTGTTCTTCAGCTTCAGGTCCGGAAGCTTGTCCACCACGCGCTTTGCTCACGATCTCGACGCGCAGGACTCCCGTGCTCTGGAGGTCCGCGCTGGTTGGCGGGATGCGCGTCTGGCGCCAGCGTCCGGGGAGCGCGTTATCGGTGATGCGCTCGCCGAGTGCCCACAGCTTTTCAGCGTCGCTCGTAACGGGATGTGCGCATTTGAAGACGACGGTGCTGCGGTAATTGGCGTTGTGAAGGGCGTAAGGGCGAGGGCAAGGCCGTCGACAGCGGACGCGGCGATGCAGACGTGTATGCCGTTTGGAGAGTTGAGCTTGAGGAGCCGGGCAGAGACGTGGCCGTGGAGGTAGATGGCGGGTGCGGGTGCAGGCGCGCCTGGTGTCAGGCTGAAGGCGCCGATGCAGCCGATCATGGGAATGGTGACGGGGAAAGGATCCGCGTCGTCGTGGGCGGGCAGGAAGGAGACGTGTAGGATGGGCAGGAAAGAGACATGTAGGACGGGTGCGGCGTCGATGAGCGCGGGTATCGTGTCCTGATCATACGTGCCTATGAGAGTCTGTGAGTGATGACTTATTTGTACTGAGCCACGCTAAAAAGCTGACAGTGTGTTCGTGAGATAAAATTTTGTAGGGCATGTCTCGCACCTGTTCAAAGAGTTTAGTGATGTTGCCGATACTCGTTAACCGTTGTAAGTTTCGCTTTCAACGGGAGATGAGCGCTGGGCCTCGGCTGAAAGGTGTGTTTGAAGAGCAGAAACTCTGTAAAATCACGTCTTAAATGCAAGACTCAGATTTACCCTCGAATCGGCCGACGCTAGTACTAAGTGAAATGATTTGAACCAATCGTATGGATCGGAGGATCAGGGAGACGTTCTTTAACCATTTCAGCCTAACCCTGCACATTCCGGTGCGCCTGCTACTTATACATCGCCTGTTATATTAGCTGTCGCATGTATCACACAGCACCTGGACGTATATGTGACCAGCTTTTGGCGAAAGAATTTGAATTCTCTGTTATATGTGAGATTATGCACTTTCGCAGCGTCGCACGAAGCATCAATTGACTGTGCTGCAAGATTTCCAGGAATTGTAGCCTTCCAGCGTCAGTACATCTTGCTAGAACATTTGAGAGCTCCTTTTCGAGCTCTCAGAATGGCATCATACTATCTCTGGTGATCGTCCAGATGGTCGTTCTTTGATTGCCATATACGAGCATGTTTGTCTTGGCTCTTCGGCTTACTCTGCGACCTTCACCTGATTATGGGCAGTGCTTTGTCTACGCGTCCGTTTTTGTTCTGTTCCAGATCTGCATTGAGCTGCCCGGAAGCAGTCACCTTAGGTACCAAAACCAGAACAACGCACGCAAGGCCACACTATACGTAATTATAAGTACCCTGCGTGCCCTTCAGAACTACACTACTATTTTGTATGAAAGAAATGGAAGCATCTATAGTATGTCAAGCCACATCTCCTTACACGAAGATAACGACCCTTCTGACTTCTTGCAGAACCAGCGCCTGGCTCCGAATCTTTGGTTCTCCCAAACCGCACCCCGTCCTCAGAACATCGACGCTCCAGCTCTTAAAGATGCCATCCACCATGTGGATGACACTATCAGATGTCTCAGAGCCACAATCGAGATTTGGAACGGGTACCAACCATCGGTCGACGGCATGACGCACCTCGAATCTCAGCTCGAAATTTGGTACCAGTATCGGCGGTCTCTCGCAGCCCGACTTTACTTTTTGCAGCCTCCTCCATTCGTCACTCTTCCTGTCGAGCTACTCGTGGAGATCTTCTCTTGGTGTATCAGTCCTTACGATCGCTGGACGCCTGTTCACGAGATACCATTGCACTTCCGTGTCCCATGTCGCCGAAGGTCCTCCATGTACATTCTGGCGCAAGTTTGCCAGCAGTGGCGGGACGTCATTTGCACCAACCCAGCCCTTCATCCTGTGTTGGTTCTTACCAATCCCCCCGAGAAGCGCAATCAAGCTGAGACCATCGCACGTTTGAAGACATATCTTGAATCAACACATCAGTGTCCCATTAACTTCGAGATTATATACCGGAAGGGTCCCTGGCGCAGGAAAATATTCCGACAATTGTGGGAGTCACCCGAGCGCTGGGGCAAGGTTGAAATCATCTATGATCATCATGGCCCCCCGATTCCGATTCCTTTGGCCCTTCATTTGCTCCATTTTCCACATCTCTCAGCCTTGCACACCAGGGATTTTACCCTACCAGCTGAGCCATTCAGTCGTGATAATCTCCCTACATTGGAGATACTTGGTATTGATGCTCGTCCAACGGTTCTGTCTGTTGTGATGCCGGTCATGCCGAATATCACGTGCCTTCATGTGTTCGTCCTGTGGCGGCATCCAAGAGATTTCTACACTCTCGTAGGAGCTTGTCCCCTCTTGAAAGCACTCCACTTGAAAGGATGGGCAGCCACTGATTATGACGCCAACCCATCCTTCCACGAGGTGGAGGGGCCTGTTGAGCCTGTCGTGCTGTCTCGACTGCGCGAGTTGCATATATTGTTTGATGCGGATGACCCACTCAGCTGTATCGCGGCCCCGAATTTGGTCTTCCTCAAAGACGAACGTCTGTCCTCGGCATCTATCAACTTTGTTCGCCGCTCAGAGTGTGCTACGACGCTTACTGATCTGGATTTGGAAGTAGAAGACGAAACAATGTCAGCGAATGCTGTTGCTCTTATGCGTCTAACCACGCGTGTGAGCTATCTAAGGCTCTCTTTTCCGTTCTTGCCGCGCCTCGTCGCACACCGGTCCCCTGTGTATGGCAAAATTATAGAAGCATTGTCAGAATGCACTCACCCCGGCCGCGATAATAGAAGATTCGATGTCCTGCCCAAGCTGCGGCACCTCGTTGTGAATGGAGACCAGGTGTACGAGAGCTACACATGTTTTGCAGCTCTCATTGATCTCATTTACGAACGCTCTCGTGCGTAATTCCATGTGTATTTACTGTTTCGTTGTGCGGGGGTTGATAGTTATAAGCAGGACGAGGATTCGTTTCGGAAGACTGTCACCTTCGTGTTGTCCACTTCGAGACGAGACCCGGTGCTCCAGTTTCGGCAAGGTCAATGCAAAAGTGGAAAAGTCTTTTCAAATCCCCCGAGACTGCGCCGATAGTTGAGGTTTATGGGGCCGAATTGTGAGTTCCATTGACCTAAAGACCAGTATCTATAAGTACATTGACTCGGACAATCTGCCGTGGCAGCATCTCCGACCTAGAGCCGGATGAGGACTAGACACGAATGAGGACGACCACCGACCAAGCGGACGATGAATGTGCGTAGACGGACCCTTCAAATTGCAAAAGATACTAAAACATGAAACACAACGCAGGAAAGACGTCACGTATTACCATTGCTATCACTTATCTTCGGAAATTTTAATCGATTTCTGGAATGGATTTCATAGTTTTGGTCGTTTGGACACTCGTTTTAAGAACGTCTTATCTGTGTAATTCCCCGAACCACTCCTGCCAGATGGCCGTGCCACCACATCATGTTGTACTAACGTCGGACAGTCACAACACAATTATCATTATAGGCATCTTCTTTACTCTTTAAATCCACAAAGCTGTTATCTTTTGGTGATATGGAATCGCTCACTGGGTATGTCCAGTTCTCTATCTTCGCGCTACCATAATGTCCTGTCACAGTCTAGTCCGATTCGGAATCGTTCCAGCAGCAAGACCGTCTCCCTGTCGTTGTCTGAAGCCGCTCGCCCGTCAGATCTATAACGCGATAGTCTCGAGCTACTTTTCCCGGACCTCAAACACGCTGATTTTTCAACTGTGGAAGCTGCCATTCGTTCTGTGGACCGTCGACATCTCGATGACCGACTTCATGTTTTGCATACACCTCGGCCTTCTCCGATCCATGAATTTCCTGTGGAACTACTCGTCGGGATCATCTCTTGGCCGCAATGCTCGCCTTGCGCCCATCAACGAGATGTCACTGCACTCAGGCATCCCGGACCGACGACTCTCCTCGATGTATTTTCTGGCGCAGGTCTGCAAGCAATGATGGTACATCATGCGCACATTCCCAGTCTTTCATCCCGTGCTATTTTTTGTTGATTCCTTCAAAAAAATTGCGGGCGAAAAAATCGCTGCATCTTTGGAGGCATACCTTGGGTCAACGGCCCCACACCCCATCAGCTGTCATTAGACTTTGTCCTTTTGGTCCCTCCGGGCGATGGACAGTATTTAAGCGAGTCATTTCAACGCTGGGGCAAGGCCAAAATCCTGAACATAAAATAGTCGGGATTCGGGTTTGACCTGGACATTCATGATCTCAACTTGAAGAATCTCTCGGCTCTCAAAGTCCGAAATATCACTCCGCAGACACCGTTGACTCACGACCGCCTTCCCGCGCTGAAAACGCTCACAATTAACTTCTTCCCTCAGGTTTTAGCTGTGGTGACGCCAATCTTGAGTACGGAAACGCATAGTTTCACGTGGGCCCGATCGTGAACCTACGTTCGAAGTGTGGGAACTTAGACCGTGTAGTAGATCTACGCACTCCTACGCCGTCCCCCGCTTTGCACGTTTGATGTTACCCCAAGCAGATCGGCGACCTTCGTGCTGAATACGCGCCCTTGAATGAGGAAGCCAGTTCAAGAGTTGAATTTAATTTTTTGCTTATTTCAAGCTATTGAGACCTCGTTGAAATTACCCCTTCACAACTGCTTGAACTGCTCAAACGTTAGAATTTCAATCCTGCGCAGTGATTCTTCGTCCGCTGGACACTGTCTACTCAGGCTGTTTTTGTCAAGCTCAAAGGCCATTGAAAACTCGGAAACACAGAAGCACGTTTAAGATAAATGGACACGTATCGCCAAATCATTTCAATACTAGGAGCACTACAAAGATGCTAAGCCGATAACCAAAACCCGGTGGAGTATCCACTACGTGTGCGTACACGCATGACCTTAAAGCGCAGCCACAATACTGACCAGTCTGGAAGAACACGTTGAGAGACAGGTTAGTGAGAACGAAAGGATAGTCTAAGGTGCGAAGTTGAGGACTCACAAATCAAGGATAAGCCCGATGAGCCCAACTACGAGCTCAAGCAAGGCGGCCAGAGCACCAGAAAGAAGCCCCATGGAACTGTACACGTCGCTTTTAATCGTAGTGAATGTCGTGACCGCCTCTGTCGTATTCAGGCTGTCGATCGTCGTCATGACGTCCTGTACAAATTGGTGTTAGCACGTTCATATAACGCGATTCTGGAGAATTTGCTTGGAATGATATAACACATGCGACCGTGGTACGTGGGAAGTCAATCAGACTAAATCATGAAGGAACCCCGGAATGAATGGGCAGAAAAATCGCAAAACACAGACACAATGCAAAAAACAATGGTTGAAATGCAGAACATACCTTGACGATACCAGAGAGCAGGTCCCCAATCTGGCTCTGCTCGTCGTTTGTGACGATCCCGACAGAACTGATATCTTTGACGGACGACGTTGCATTGTTTATGGCGGAGATGAGCGACGACGTCAGCGGCGTTACCGTATTGTCACTCGCGGTGCCGTTCGCCACCAAACCGCCTGTGAACGTGTTAGTGTATCGTTGTCAGGCTAGTGCTCCAAGTATATCAAATGTAGACGCGACATAGCGCCGGCACCGAAACGAGGCGAAGCAAGGGCAGATACGAGAAAAAACAAGGTAGAACAGAAAAAGAAAAGGTGGAATTTCAACCCACTGATCTGAGGCAGGATCTCGTCCGCGGAGGAGCGCACGGTCTCGAGGATCGAAATAACATCGTTTGCAGGCGACGTACGCTTCGCGACGCCTGAATATGGCAGCGCTGCAGCGAAGCCGACAAGACCGACAAGGGCAACAGCAACAATCTTGGACAGGGATGCAAACATGGCGAAAATGAAGAGTTATGAACGAAAGAACTGATCTAATCAAAGGAAAGCTGAGGATGAGAAAACTCAAGCTGCTCTGAGGGACCTTCCACCACCGAGTCCAAGTTTTTATAGCCTGAAGAAAGATAATTGGTCTTTTCTATTTATCCCAGACCTCAGAGCACCGTTGCATAGAAGATATTTTAGTTTACACAGAAGATACATCTTTGCGGAAAAAATGATTCTCTTCGCACACTCGGAGATTCGAGAGTCACAGTGTCAATGGGAGAAGATGATGAATACCACACTGGCTCGTCGAATAGCAAAAGTGCAAGTGCCTGACGGTCGTTGTTGGTGAGAAAAGATGACTGAACTTGGAGATTACGAAGAGGATTCATAGATGAAAAGAAGAGCTGATGGGCAGATGAAGAAGAATACAGGCGTGAATGGTGAAGGGGCGCTCGTCGAACAGACTCCACCAATTAGACGCGTAGGACAGCTCGGTAGCCGATCAGTTCGTGTATGTCGAGCTGTCATGTTTTGCCGCGAAACGTACCCCGGTAGTCTATCATGATAGGCTAGGAATCACCTATCAGACTTCACATTGGCCGAGCCCTCATCGGAAAACTTGGCACAACAAGGACATTGAGTTGGCATGCAGGACCCAGGTAAAAGAAGTATCGTCGAATGGTTATCATGCCACCACAGCTCGTAGCCTCTTATCAAGCGGTTGACATTGTCAAAGATACTACAAAACTGAGTAAGCAGAAGCAGTATCAGCAGGAATCGGCTGTGGTAGAGTCCGGTGAAATGTCCGACGGCACGTAGCCGGCGGAAGGGTGAGGTTGGCTGCCCTCAGGAAAACGATTGAAGCAAGCGTACGCGGTAGCAGGGAGAGGCGTAAACACAGTGAAACGAGACGAATGTCACTCAGTGGGAAAGGTCAGTACTGGAGTTTCGCCCAAGGTCGTGACTCCGAGTATACCTGGATGATCGGCATCCATTCCCCGCATAGACACCGATCAATGCCGTTGTCGCTTCTTTTCGACCTCGGCGCGTCACGAGCATCTTAACCACACGGTAATTGAAGTTTAACACAACCCCGCCGACATCGCTGCTAACGTTGTCAAGCTTTCATCTCGTTTACTTTTGAGGTACAACAAACGTCGAACAACATAAGCGACTGCTTGACCTGGTGAGGTGACGGCCGTATTCGCCAGTTTTCACACCGCTTGCTGCACTCTAGAAAAAGGATGGTCACCGCTCAGAGTCAAGTGTTTGTCCAGATTATTAAAAGCGCGGGCAGCGCGTTTCAGAAGCGCTTTATTTGCACTGCCGTTCGTTAATTTATAACATTGCCAACAAAATCTGGTAATGTGCACAACAAACGGGACGAATGCAGACGACGCCGAGTCGACGACAGTCAGCAGGATGCACGCACAGAGTCGAAAGCGTCAGTGAATCCCGTTGGAGGCGTCAGAAGAAAACACGAATTGAGTATAAATTGCGGACGGTCGTCAGATCTCTACAGCAATAGCCAGAAGATCATTCACATTGGTGAGAATATATCCGCAAACTTGGACCGGGGAGCGACAGCAGCAGCTTTGCATTCTCGTCCACGCCTCCCACATTCCCGGAGCGCTCAACCATGTAGTGTCCGTCAGGCGTTTCGGCATGTAATGGGTCCGCCCATAGATGTAGGTGCAGCCTTACGTCGCTGAGTCCCCTTGTATATTTAAGCGCTCCCGTTTTTCCCTTCGGATCGGCCAAGTACCTGTGCTGTCTTCCCTTCCCTGTCCTTTCTAGTTTGCTCTTCGTTTATCCTAATCTTTGTGCTCTGTCATGCTACGCAAATTCTCCTTGTTTCTCTGGTTGACGCCCCTTTCTTTTTGTGGGGTATTCACGCCGAACAAGCGTATAATGAGAGTTCAGCATACAGCTCCGGGTCGCTTGGTATCAGTCTCACCCAGTATTACAAAGAATCCAGCTATACGCCGTTCATACTATTAGATGTCGCTCTTGCTATTTCTGCTAACTTTTTCAGGGCTCCATGCATTGGACTATAAATCATCCACGATTGGTGAAATTGTTGATGGCGTCATCTTCTTTGCACCTGCAGGTAAGTACTGCTGTAATCCAGCCGGGTGCACTTATCTACAGACAGGACGGAACGATGGCCTATGACGGGTCCGAATATGGAGGGAGCGGGACTTTCGAGATGGTCGACTACGAAGGCTCCGACCCCATTCTTGTGTGGACGTAAGCGGATTGCCCAGTGTGTGCACGGCTTTGCTGAACTATATTTATATGAACAGAGGAGAAGTTGTGTCTCCGGGTTGGGGTACGGGAATCACCTGCTACTGAACCAAAACTACGACATCGTTGCCAACGTGTGAGTCGTTCGACGCCGTTCACCGTCATCTATTGATGTCTTCGGATAGAGTTCAACCTCAGGCATCGGCGTCGCCGCCGATTTCCATGATGTGCGTGCTTTGTCGCTGTTTGCTTTGCCTTAACACTCATGTCGCGTTTCGCAGATGTACATGACGGAGGACTACACGGTTTTGATCGCGGCCTACGTTACAGAGCCTCACAACCTGACGGCATATAACATATCCGAGGGCCATATTGTATATACGGTATTAAGCAAGAGATCGACATTACTTCAGTTAGTTCCACTCTCGATGCTAATGCGTGACTGGATCTCATCCACAAACAGGGGAAAGCCATCTTTACGTGGAAGTCGATCGATCATGCAAGTAGACCCGAGCGAAAGCTATGTCGTCCCGAGCCCAGACACAGTGGGGTCTTCCTCGGACGATCCTTGGGACTACTTTGTGAGTTTTCCGTACAGCAAGATAAGCCTTTTAAAAACTCGCTGAGGCTTTGTTCTGCACATCGATGCCGTCTCGAAAGACAGTGCCGGTAACTATCTGATCTCGTCGCGTATGTGCCATGCAGCGTACTACGTGAATCCCTATGGCAGGATCATCTGGCAGCTGCAATGCAAGAATTCGAGCTTCATTATGGGCAACGGCACAAATTTCGAATGGCAACACGATGTCCGCTTTCGAGGCAATGGGACTCAAATCTCGTGAGAGCTTTCTTCCTCACCTTGCTCATGTGTGGATAATGGGGCGCAGGCTTTGGTCGTATCGTTCTGATCAGTTTGTTTTACCAAGTCTTTTCGACAATTCTGGCACCCCCAGTGCCCACGGAGTCTGATGAGAAGTTTTTACGGGGCATCCTCATCCCATTATACCCATGGCGTTCGTCAAGGCAACGGTTGAGTTGAGTGGTCGGCCATGTGCACGTACACAGCCATCTCTGCGTCTTTCCTGCCCAGTGACTGTGCCCAAGTCTCAGGGCTTAATTATGGACCTCATCAAGGTCGGCTTGGGCGAGAAGGCCTTTCAGAGCGGACTAACTTTCGTAGCACTCTCGAGGACCAAAGATATATCAGGTATACTTATTGTAGATCAATTGGATTACTCTGGAGTTAGAATGGGTCAGCCTGGGGTTTCAACATTTCAACATTCAAGTTAGACCGGTAACCGATCTCGTTTATGTAAATGACATAGCACGTTGATATCGTGTTAATAATAATATGAAGTGACATTCCAGTTTCTGGTCTGCGCCGACGGATCGGAGTGAGCTCTTCCATTGGTCACCCATCCTTTATTGAATTATTCGTGCATGAAAGTCAGAACACTGCAGTGTAGTGTAGAAACAAAATGTCAAAAAGAGGGCATACCATACCAGGTCAACCCTGAAACCAAGCCCAACATATGAAAACTTCACCTCAGAGTTTGGAGTTCCGTGCGGTGGTTTGTGAAGTGGACGGCATGCTGCAACACTCAAAATTATGATGTCAGGTCGGGACAAGCCGTTGGTCAGGCTCAAAGACCATTGAAAACTCGGAAACACAGAAGCACGTTTAGGACAAATGTACACGTATCGCCAAGTCATTTAAATACTACTGGGAGCACTACAAAGACGCTAAGCCGATGACAAAAACCGGTGTAGTATCCACTACGTGTGTGTACACGCATGACCTTAAAGCGCAGCCACAATACTGACCAGTCTGGAAGGATACGTTGAGAAACGGGTTAGTGAGAACGAAAGGATAGTCTAAGGTGCGAAGTTGAGGACTCACAAATCAAGGATAAGCCCGACGAGCCCAACCACCAGCTCAACCAAGGCAGCCAGAACACCGGAAAGAAGCCCCATGGAGCTGTACACGTCGGTTTTAATCGTGGAGAAAGTCGTGACCGCCTCTGTCGTATTCAGGCTGTCGATCGTCGTCATGACGTCCTGTACAGATCGGTGTTAGCACGTTCATATAACGCGATTTTGGAGAATTTGCTTGGAATGATATAACACATGCGACCGTGGTACGTGGGAAGTCAATCCGGCGAAATCATTAAGGAACGCTGGAAGGAATAGGCAGACGAATCACAAAACACAGACAAAATGCAGAACAATGTTCGGAATGCAGAACATACCTTGACGATACTAGAGAGCAGGTCCCCAATCTGGCTCTGCTCGTCGTCTGTGACGATCCCGATGGAGGTGATTTCTTTGACGGAGGACGTTGCGTTGTTCATGGCGGAAACGAGCGACGACGTCAGCGGCGTTACGGTGTCGTCACTCGCGGTGCCGTTCGTCACCAAACCGTCTGTGAACGCGTTAGCCTATCGTTGTCCAGTCGAGTGCTCCAAATGTAGCGAATGCAGATGCGACATGGAGCCGGTGTCACAGGAGGTGGGAGGTAGGGAAAAGGCAAACGCGAGAGAACAAGGTAGAACGGGAAAAAATGAAAAATGAAACTCACTGATCTGAGGCAGGATCTCGTCCGTGGAGGAGCGGAGGGTCTCGAGGATCGATATAACATCGTCCGCAGACGACGTACGCTTCACTGCGCCTGAATCCGGCAGCGCAGCAGCGAGGCCGACAAAAGCGACAAGGGCAACAACAACAATCTTGGACAGTGATGCAAACATGGCGAAAATGAAGAGCAGTGAAAGTACGATGATCTTAGGGATGTAGGCAAGCCGAGCACGAGAAGATACAAGCTGGTCTGGAAAACCATCCATCATCGAGTCCTAGTTTTTATAGCCTGAAGAAAGATAATTGTTCTTTTCTATTTATCCGAGACCTCCGTACCCTTGCATAGACGATGCTACAGTTTTGAATAGATGCATCCTTTCAGAAAAGATGTTTACAAATAGCAGAAGTTAAAGTGCTCGACGGTTGTTGGTGAGGGAAGATGATTCAACTCGGAGATTACGAAGAGGATAGACAGGTGACAGGGAGAGCTTGTGGGCAGACGACGAAGGATACAGGTATGAAAGGTCAAGGGGGGCTTGTCCAACAGACTCCAACTAGAAGTGTATAACAGCTCACTAGCCGAACAGTTCGTGCACGTCCAGCTGGGTGCTGTGGTGAAAGACGTTGCTTGTTCCGTGAAACGCGGTCAGGTAGTCTACCATCTCCAGCCAAAAGATCGCCTCTCAGACCTCAAATTGGTTGAGGCCTCATCGAAGAACTTTGGATCACAAGGACATTGAGTTTGCCATATGCTTACAGTAAGTATCGCCGATGCAGTTTCAAACGAAGGATAAGTTATCGTGCCACCACGGCTTGTAGTCTCATGTCAAGCGGTCGTCATTGTCAACGATACTGCAAAGCCGAGGAAATAGAGCCCTTACTGACACGAATCGGCTGCATTGGGGCCCAGGGGTCAGTTAAATGCCGTCCGACGGCACGTAAGTACTAAGGATAGGGTTGCCCACGGGAAAGCGACTGAAGCGAACGTACGCGGTAGCAGGGAAACGTGCAAGTACGGTGAAATGAGATGACTACCAGTGTTGTGCAGGTCAGTAGAAAACCAGAAAGGTCCCTTTACCGCTGGGACTCCGGACCTTGGATGATCGGCGATCATCAGGTGACCCCCGTGCAGGAATGCCATTGCCAAATCTGTCGCCGCGTGGCTTAGTACTTAGAACTTGATTGGAGTCCTCCGTCCTGACTGTCGTGACATTACACTTGACGATAACTTGAGTTTTGTTAGGTCTACAATTACGGTTTGTTCGCACATCACATTTCTTCCCGTACCAAGAGGATATCTCGCTACACCGCCGTGACTTACCGAGCGGCTGTGCCACGTCCGTGGAAGGCGCGTTCAGTGCGGCTTGAACCAGAGCGAGTCGTACAGTTGAATTTAGAGCCACACATTGCAAAAATCTGTTGTGGCTCTGTCAGTTTCCCCCACCTACGGCTGTTTGAACTGTCGGTCCCGCGTCAGGGATAGATCTTGAACCAGATCAATCACGGATATCGACTGTCCTCCTTCCTTTGCTCGCGCGTGCGTATGCTGTAGGTTTGAGTATCAGGCATGCACGCCAGTTACAATAACCGTCATCCGACATGGAACCAGTCTCGTACTGGCTCCGCACCGCGACCTACAGGCTCTATTCAGGTGCTCACTAATCATTTCCGTGTAACAAGGTTCGTGTCTCTCATGCCTTCATTCGAGTCCCCTTTCCTTATTATTGTTATTATTTCATTGTAGTTTGCCTAGTGCATCGTATCAGCATTTCCAAGGTATGCTCCATTGCCGATTAAGCTCTTCTGACTCTCTGATCGAAAATATCGTTCTGTCCAGTCGGTGAGGATGCAATAGTCTTTTTCCTAGAGAACCGTCCTTAGTTTCGTTCGTTCCATTAGAAATGAAACCGGAGCAAGAGAACATGAGGAAAAGAATTCTCCTTATGCACAAGTTACAGACTGAGGAAGCTATCGAAGACTTCGATCCTCCTGGAATATACGACGGGGCTAAGTCGCTATACCTATTGAGTAGCTCCCGCATCGGCAATAAACACGTAAGCTTTTATGCATGAAGATGTCACCAGTACTGACCACGCGTGATTACTCTGTCTAGTATACTGTCTCTTTGTCTGACAATCCTGATTCGACGCGAGGTATGGTGAGAATCACCATGACCAGAACGACCGCTTTTATCACTCCCCTGTACGTTTTCTCGTCTTTTTTTTTTGATAAATTGGGAACTTTATCTATCCGCCTCCATTGTAGTCATATTGCCTCGTTGACCAGAAACACGGGCTCCGCAATGACAAACGAGAATAAGATGGCGCTCAACCTACTCCAGCTGATCATCCGGCAACACACGGATAAGTAGGTAATTCACGGTTTTCTGTATTCGCAAGTAAGTGAACGCAGATCGCAGAATGTTTCCGCATAATAAGACCGCATACTTTTCGGAGAGCGAGTCAGTGGACATTGGGGGTGGCGTCCAAATGTTGCGCGGGTTCTATCAGTACGTACACGTCTTTGTGCTCGATTTTTTTGAGATTTCTAGTTGGTAACGGGCATTACCAACGTCAGGAGCATACGTCCCACAGTAGAAAAGCTGCTCATCAACGTCGATCTCACAGCCGCAGCATTGTGAGTTCACTCTAATCATGGATTTACTTAGGACTGACAGCTATTGTCACAGTTATCGGAAAGGTAGCGTTGCTGAGGTGGCTCTAGACTATCTGTCGGCCCTTGATCCCCGGCGACGTTGGCAATACAGAGATCTTGTCTTCAAGGATGATAGTGATCCCATTTTCCGAGCGCTCTCGAAGTTCCTTCGCCATCTTCGCATCCGCGTGCAAGACCGACGAGGCGTCTTTGTGATTCGAGGGCTAGTACCCTCGGCAGAAACATATCGCTTCAAAGACAACCTTGATAAGACATGGTCCGTCGTCGTGAGTTACAGGTCCTGACGCTGTTTTACAGCTCGTCACCTAATGATTTATTTGAAATCATAGACATACTTCAAACACCTACACGAATCCCTCAACCGACCTCGCCGTACATTCCCCCAATATCCGAATGTATTCGGGGTTCGCGTCACGCCGAGAGATGCACCACGGCAGGTGGTATATCTTGCCGAGATGTGTCGTGTTGAGGACAACATTTTCTACAAGCGTACGCTGACAGAAGAACAAATTGACAAGGCACGGAAGTTCTCTAAACAAACGCCTCAAGACCGTCTGAGGTACATAACGAAAGGAGCCTCTAGAAGCTTCCCCGCGCCGGTAAGGAGATCCGCCATGAAGTTGACCTACCCATTCTGATATTGACTGAGCAGGTAACGCAATTTTCAAACTCAGAAATCATGGTTCGGTCCGGCATGTCAGTATCGTCTGAGCTGCAAACTGTCAGTGGCCGCATGCTTGAACCACCACGAATTGAGTATGCGAACGAGCAGACGGTTGTACGTAATTTCTTTCGTCCCAGATGTCTATTGGATTCTCCGAATGAATATTCTTTTGTGGTCATCTTTACCGTGCTTGATAACAACACTAACGTTAACTGGCAGCGGCCCAGCGACGGTAAATGGAATGTCGTCGATAGACGCCTGCTGGATGCTGCAGTTGTTAAACGTTGGGTTGTGGTCATATTGACTGGAGCCGGCCAAGTCAGAACCGAATATTATCAGTACTTCCTCCAATGCTTTACAGACTGCTCTCACAAACTTGGTAAGTTTTCCCCCGCCGCTTTTGCCACTTCATCTGAATTTATATCTTTAGGCCTTAGTACGTGATATTTTTTATTTGTTGTACATGTATGGTTGAAGTAACGTGGGACGCAGATTTACCTACTTTGCACCCCGACGATATTTACACTTCTGACGGATATCGTGTGGTTGAAACCCTTGACACGGTTGGTCGCACCCTCTTTCCGCCTGGATCCAAATATAAACGGAACGAGTGCTTTATTCTTGTATTTCTTCCTCGTTACGCTAAAGAAGTCAAACAGAAGTACGTCTTCACCGTCGTGTATTTGATCCTGCTAACGATGAACAAAGAATCAAGTTTTGGGGAGACGTTCAACATGGTAATCTTTCTCTCAGTTGATTGTCCGCAAAGGCCGCTAACTCTGTGAAGGATGCGTGACGCAGTGTCTGCGACAAGGGAAGTTTAATCCTGACAGAAAAGGAGAGGCCCTGAGAAAGGCTTTGGACCAGTATTGCAACAACGTTTTATTGAAGTAAGCTCTACCTACACTAGTAGTGCAATTCGATGTGCTCACAGTTCCTTGTAAGAATTAACGCTCGGCTTGGAGGCGTTAATTCGCGACCGAGGTCGAGCGTAGCGTCTGCCGTCGCCAGTGAGCCCATCATGATCATGGGTGAGCTATATATGCTCTTTCGTTCTTCTATGTCGAAGTTGAATCGGATGCAGGCGCTGACGTTGGCCATGCTGGTGCTTCGGAGCTGCGGCCGTCCATTGCCTCGGTAGTGTGGTCTCGCGATCAAAATCTCTCGAAATACAGTTCCACACTGCAGGTGCAGACCCCTCGCGCAGAGAACATCAGCAGATTCCAAGAGATGGTGCAGACCGCCATCGCGAAATTTATCAAAACAAATTCAACCAGCCCACAACAGCTCTGTGTACCCCGTCGCATATTCTTCTACCGAGACGGTATTGCAGATAGTCAACAGAACAACATTGCGCTTCCAGAGATCGCTGCGATTCGCGGTATGTCGTGGCTCTCTTCCCTCTGCCATGAGCTCAAGGTTGTCGTTTTAATCATTGTAGCCGCTATCGCTGACATCTGGGGCGATTCGACGGGCATGTCGTCGTTAAGGAAAAACATGCCACGACTCACAGTTCCCAAGCCGAAGCTGACTTACATCGTTGTCGGTAAACGGTAGGTGATCTTGGCTTCTTGTACAGTCGTTCCACTTCAACTTGTTAACATGATCATACAGCCACCACGTTGTTTTCTTCCCGCGGGATCACAGGTTTGTCGCCCAGAGCGCTGTCGAATCGTTGTTAATTCTGTCATGTAGTCAAGGCGACAATACGGGAAATCTCCGAGCTGGTTTTGTCACCGATGACGATGGGGGGTTGGAAAGTCCGTTCGTTCCTGATTTCTTTTTGCAGTCGCATTCAGTTGTCGGCGCCGGGAGTAAGTCAAAAATGCGTGTATACCGGCTCAACTTAGACTGACTTGGTCATACATAGCGGCACGTTCATCGCATTACACAATCTATCTCGACGAGAATTTCGAGAATGATACAACAAAGCAAGTTTTCACAAAACTGGCGCATTTCCATTCATTTATTCTTCTTTGTAGGGTCAAAGAGCTATCATTCCACCTCTGTCACGTGTACGCCAATGCCACGCGCTCCATCTCCATTCCTGCGCCAGTCTACTGTAAGCAAATTCAAGCTAACTAGATCTCGAACTTGCGATTAACATTCCATTAGATGCCGATGTATTTCGTCTTGCCTTCGTCACCGCATTTCCCACTGACCGGGTTTGACAGCTCGCCTGTGCTCACGCCATGCTGAATGCTTACGATTTGACTTCGGATGCATTGGCGATCAGCGACTCCGCCTCTGACACTTCGTCACCCGATCAGAGGCAAGCACAAATAGACGCATGGAAAGAAGCCTATCACGAGCCAAACGCGCATATAAGCAGCAGCATGTTCTTCATGTGATCCCTGCATCGATACCATCTTCATATTTATACCGGATTTTTTTGATGGGAAAGTATATAAGCACGGATCCATTTATGTATATTTCACTTTGAATTACGAGGTCAGGGACCGGAATAGTACATCACTTTCTCCGGCGTTCGATTCAGAAATACCAGCGAGCAAGTTTTTGGAACGTTCATGAGGGTGCTTAGTTCCCTCATAAGGCATTTCGTTGATGGAGAGCGTATCTTCGCGAATGGTGACGAAATTGTGTGCGGTGTTCTTGGGCAGCCACGGGGTGACAAGGCAACGACCATGCCGAAGTCCTGTTGATCGGCGACAACGGCCACCGTCATTGATATTATTGGCTTACATAAAGTAAAACTCTCTTTTCTTTTCGTGCACCAACATGCTTAATTATGGTTACACCACACAATACTCCTCGCTACCTCTCTCGTGCTCTAAGTTTCCTTCTGCTGAAACGCATTATGTGTTCAATTTTGTTCAACGCCATTGTCACCCTGTTGCTGTCAGGGTTTCCCTGTCGTCGTCTTTCAGGTGAAAAGGTTTGACAGGTTATCCGCGAGAGGTATATCGGGCGTGAGTCTCTGCCTTGAAATTCAGCAGGACAGATTCTACATGATTGCCGCGCTTTCGGTGCCGACCATTGAGGTTGGCCAGGATGTCCACACGTTTTTGCTCGATTTGCCTGATTTTGTCATGCATTCTGGCCAGCACCTCTTTCATAAATCTGTCGTCGTTCCAGTCATATTTCCAGCGATCCAGGTGACCATCAACTCGACTATCACCATCAACGGCAGCTCTCTCGACACCAATAGTGGCCAACTAATACCTACATAAGCATGGACATGGCTCCCATACTTCCGGTAATCGTGTTTGCGTGTCTCCCTGGCTGTCATTACTCAAGACTATGTGCAATATCAGTGCACTCACTGTGGTTGCGACGCGATCGCACCCATGCCGTCCTTTGACACAATTATACGCGCGTCGTCCTTGACGTCTTCCACGAGCTCGTTAGGGTTGCGGCACGTTGGATAGTGGTTGGGGCTTGCGACAAGGTGGTGGAGGGTTCACGTGGCAATATTTCATTCACCCCCTGCGTTTTTCAACAACGATGTTTTGAATGATCTGCAGCTAGGGCACAGACTCATAACAGGTCTCAGAATAGACCCACAGCATTTGGGGCTGGTGCTGCCCATATCCCCGGAGTGCCCCCCTAAGTTGCGTGTACTCGTTATACGCGAGGCTACGAGATCCTGCGCTTGACGTCTGGAGTAGAAAGGCTGACGCTCGACGATGTTGTGCCCATTGAAGAAGATGTTTTCAGCAGTTCCCAAGCGTCGCTCTCCTGGAGTAGGAGCCCTATCCTCGGCGAGCCTGTGGTCCTATCACAATTCCACCACCTTCAATTCTACGCTCCCTTTGCCGCGCTGGGGTTCTTCACAGCACCTGCCCTGGTTTCGCTTCGTGTCAGGGATGTCGGACCGCCGACTGTGAACTTGTTTCGCCGATATCAGCCTGAATCTCCGCTTGTCGCCTTGGCTCTCCATCTCGACAGACAGTCGCTGCCCGATTTGAGGGAGGTCGAGAGTCTCATCCGTGTCGTACCCCTGCTAGACCATCTCGAGGTGAAGTCGAATGGGTCGAAGCAGAGTGACGACCTCATAATAGATCTGCTGCACTCACCTCACGAGCGGCATGGGAGCAGTTTTGTAAGCGTCCCTTTTTGACTAGCGCCCAGGCTGAAGCGGCTGACTGCCGACCTTGGATTGCAGACGGAAATATCTTGTCGAAGTCTTGTGGAGGTGCGGCGATATTCCAAGCGCGTACATTGTTGCGCTGGAGACCTTGTCTGGCTATGTTCAAATTCGTGACATTGAAGAAGCCGACATGTACCTACCATTGTTCCAGGCCACGTTATTCGAGAGGGCGAGTCAGTATTGCTTGAATCTGTGGAAGATCACTTAGGTCTTGCCAGTGACGACGACTATGATTTTGAGTTGTTTGGGCGCACCGTCTGGAACAGTAAGCTTTAGAATTTAGCCACTTGCATCTATTTTCTTTCGAGCATACATATTGGCTATTTACATAAATTTGTGATTGTTTTTATATTGGAACTTCTTATGGTTACCGTGATGACATATGTCTGTCGGCATGACTCATAAAGAAGAAACCTTTTTTAGAAGGCATTGCTGTTTTTGGAAGTAGTGTACCTCCATCCTTCCTCGACTAGTCTGCCATCAGCAGAACACGCGCTGTTTTGTGAAGTTTTGTTTGTCTTTGTCTTGTTTCTTTCGCGACATTTTTAGCGCACGCGGTTCTGAGAACTGAGAGAGTCCATGTCAAACGGCTGAACACCGCGCGCGTGCCGAACAGTCGATTAGCATGCTTCAATGGGATTCTTCTCCCTGCGCAGAGACGAAAACCTCACAGCGGTCGCGTCGGACTCGGTGGTCCAAGTTATTCGCTCCAGATTTGTATGTCCTGTCCCGTTCGACTCGCTCTATCGGCCACCAAAGATCTTCATGCGTATTCTGTTTCGTAGCTCAGCAGGAACAAAGGAAAGGATCGCGAGCCACCCATCAGCTATGTCGCCCCAGCGACAACCGCGGAAACCCTCGCCGGCACCCCCGCCACTATCAACACATCGGCGACCACCCGGCGTCGGCACAGCAAGGTCCTCCCAGCTCTACCCGCTAAGCCACCAGACATTCCTCGTCGTGCAACCGCAGAAATCACTGCGCCGCGTAGCAGAACCAATGCGCCGGCGATACCTCCTCCACCCGCTCCCCTTGCACCCAAAAATACACCGACAACAACAAAGATTACGCGCAAGCCCGCTTCTGAACCGACAGCGACACAGACGCCCACCGATTCAGTGACGTTCGTCCATTTATTCATAACGTGTTTGATACCCGCCTGACGCTATTGGCCAGCGTGACACTAGCCCAGCGGCTCAATGAGCTCGCACAGGCAAATTCAGACGGGCTCCTCAGGTACGAAACGCGTCTGGGTTGTCTCGATTTTAGTGGCTTTATTGATTGATGATACGAATAGTGATGACGAATATCGTATGCTGCGACAAAACGTATTCGAGCGCTTTGCGGGGGGTGCGAGTGTGCCGGTCGAGTCGTCTCATGTTCCCCAGAGTAGAGGCGCATCGACTGCCGCTGGCACGACACCCCGTCCGCTCTCAAATTTTGTTGTCAACCCCGAAGTCACGACAAGATCACCTTCCTTGCGATCCCGGTCATCCATGTCAAGCATTTTAAAACGCGCTACCTCTTCCCGACGGTCTTCATCTGCCAGAGAAGCCGATTCATCCAGCGTCGTCTCTTCCATCTCATCTAGGCCATTCCGCTTCCTCCGTCGGAAAACCAGCGCCTCGTCGTTTACGACTAACGACGATGATACTATGTCCGTGTCACAAGCATCTATCTCGTCGCGTCGCACCGCACAGTCCCAGTTTCAGCCCCATGCCTCGCGATCAACGAACAACATACGCCGTCACGCTGCAGCCACAACGCCCCCTTCATCTTACCCGGGTCTCCGCTCCGTCGCGTCATCGTCGGCAATAATGAATGCGGCTGCCATGCGCGATGTGTTTGACGAGGCAAATCTCGCCACCGTCAGCGAGATCAATGCCGCCATAGCAGCCGTCGAAGCGGAAGGCAGGCGCCTCATCGACGCGTTCAATGGTCTCGAGCTCACAACGATGGCGAAGCGTCAGCGCGGCCGCTCGCGCGGGTTCTCTGATGTGTCCTCTGTGTACACCGGCTCTGATGCGGGCGATCATCGCGCCTCGATGACGGTTGAGGACTTCGCTCCGCTGCACAGACTCGGTATTGGGTCAAGTACGACGTTAAACGCCGCAAGCCGTGCACGTCGCGCGCCCAGTGACGTCGACAGCGACATGCTCTCTATTCGCTCCGGCACTTCAGCTGTAACTGCGCCGTCTGTTAAGTCGCGCTTGCGGCCGTCCCCGCTTGCTACGGGCTCCAGTGCCATGTCCATTCGGTCGGTGCGCTCAGTGCGCTCGGGACGCGTGGGCCTCCCGCTGACACCCAGCCGAACCACTGCTACTATTCATGCGACACCCCCGCGCGGTCTAAGTAGGCAGATCCAGACTGGGGGGTTGAATCGGCAGAGTTCAATCACGAACATGAGCCGCCGGGCTTTTCCCATGGGTGGTGGTGGCGGTGGCGGCGGCTCCGTTGGCCTCGGCACATTGCAGAACGCAAGTACGTCCGTTGTGAGCCTCGCACGCAGCACCGTGCCGATGACGAGCGTACCGGAGGATGGGCCGCAGGTCGAGTCGAGCAGCGCGGCGTCCGCTGTGAGCTCCACCCGCAGTGTAGCGGGGAGCACTGACGGCTCGAGTTGTGGTGTACGCGTGGACGATATCGACGGTGGGATGCGCGAGGAGTTTGATTATGAGATGGAAATGGAGGATATACGGCGCCGGAGGGAGGAGGTTGCGGCGCGGTACGAGGCGCGGCTTGAGTACCTCCGTGCGAAGTTGCACGGTGCTGCTATTCATGAGAAGTTGTTGAAACGGTGATGGCTTCTTTGCTTTTTTTTTGTTTTCGTTTTTTTGCGACGATGACAGCCCCCCTTCCTTTCGTTCACTTATCATTTTGTCCGCGCCACGGAAGACCAGTTCTTTCGCGCACAATTTGTTCCTTTCTTCACGCTCAGCTTCAATTGTCCGTTCCCTCCCTCCCTCTCTTTCCTTGTCGCTCACCCTTTCCTCTCACTTAATTTATCAGTCTTCCCCAGGTTGTACGGCAATTATACTATTCTGGACATATTTTTTTTCTCTTTTTTTCGGATTTGCAAAATCAAGTACCGCAATTACAGCCATATGCAAATCAAGTGGCAGTCGCCGCTGTCAATCAAAAAGATCCCGAAATTAAATAATTCGGACTTGGCGAAATTTGAGTTCGAGACGCGTTCATTCCTCTTGCTTGTTCCCCATCTTACTGTACTATTGTCCACTGCTTTCTTGCTCTCTTGTACTTTGCCTCAGCTATGGCTACGCCTGCTATAATTGATACTGATCTCGATTTATCCTCTTCGGATTCGGAATCGCTCCGTGAAATGCGTCAAGAACGCGCTGTCAACGAGGCTGCTCAAGCTCTCACCAATGGTCCTGAATCTGGAGGATCTGCATCTCCTGGCAATACACCTTGTGCAGATGGCCATGGCTCAGGTCACGCTCCTGCAGGCAACAATTCTGAGGACTCCAATGCCAGCTTGACACAGTCAACGAAGAAATTGAAGCGAGGGCCGGGCCGGCCCAAAAAAGCGACCACGACTCCAGCGACAAAACACGCGTCGTCGGTACCTCAAGGCCCGCCATCGGGCACAGGTGCATTCCAGATTATCATTTTCAGCAGTGTAGACTCAAAATTTATGCAGAAAAGCAGTCGTTCGAAGTCACTTACATCGTCTCCATGTACACACGCAAAGAACTCAAGAAACCCAAGTCGCAAATCACACCTTCCGCGACGTCGATCCTCAAGCTCAACCATGATGAACCATACGATACTTTCAAGGCTCAGCTTCTCGTGAAAATTGACGAACATCTTGCTCCCGCCAAGCTTGCATACGAGAACTATACCGTCACTTTCACCGTGCCTCGCTACTCCAAGATGTCTCTTACGCTCGGGACTGATGACTCCATGTACAAACATCTGACTGAGAATGCTGTTCGCTCACCAACTGACAAGAAGGCGCTGATTTCAATCTGCGAGCGCGACGTGGTAATCAATCATTTTATTTTCAATATATATATATTCTAAGGTTGTTGTGAGGAAAAGCCACGCGCCACAGGCCAAATGAACTCGAAGGCTGTGAAGCGAAAACACCATGGTAGTGCAAGTGGTTCCGATGCCGATGACGATAGCTCGGATGACAACAGCAAGAAAACGAAGAAAAAGAAGAAAAAGACGGAGGTGAGCATTACGCGTCTTTTCCATCTATAGATCCTATATACACTTTTCAGGCACCAAAGGAGAACAAGATCCTTCCAGCAAATTCACGGGTCAATGACCAGATAGGACTCCTTCGCACGCGCTGGGCATGTCCGCTCCCTGAGAGCCGGTGTGCTTCCGACTACTGCTTCATTGCACCGGAGAAAGCAAGTCACTACCATCTCAATTTTGCGCAACTGGAGGCATGGGCTCAGGCGATTGTGAGTCAAGTTTTTCTGGTTTTGATTACGATTGACTCCAGTTGCGTCTCAACAGCTCAAGGGACCGCAACACGCGACAATCCTTACCCCTCCCAATCACAAATTGTTTGCCGACATCTATGCTGACAAGCTCGACACGTCGTCCACTGCACCGACACTGATCCAGCAGCGTCTAGCTGCCTTCAATAGCAAGAATCAAGCTGCTGCCGCCACTTCACCCATCATCAACAATCACATTACCCTACCAGAAGGTTTATTCGCAAGCGTTATCAACCAACCGTCGGCTGCCGCTGCGGTGCCGTGTACCATCACTGGGGCCACTGATGACCAGGAGAATCTCATCCCGCGTGGTAGGCACCTCGGTGAAAAACTCCCGATTCACACCTTCTGCGAAAAGTACATGCTGGGTGCTGACATCCTCAGCACGTTCGAGAAGCACAAGTTCACAAATACAAATGCCTTCCGTAGGCTGCGGGTCTCAGACTTGAAGGATATGGGTTTAGCGCGGGGGGAGGTATGTGATTTCATGGATGCAGTTGAGGAGTGGGCAGTGGCTACGACAGAATCGTGAATTGTACTGCTTCGTAATGTGTTTATTATGCTGTATCAATGTCTAACTACAACTGGAATGTATTGCTTTACAACGACAAATGACGAAACTACAAATAGCCTGCATGAAAAAAGTAGCCTGCCGCATCCTCGGCAGTGATCACGTCCATAGCTTGCAGCATATCATACATAATTCCGTCGTCATCTGCATTAGCGCTAAATATATCAACGTTGCGGCGCATGAATGCCTTGATCTTCGAAAACGCTTCCTCGATCGGATTCAAATCAGGTGAATACGGGGGGAGGAAAATAAGACGGACACCTAGCAAAAAGTACGTGTTAGCATGCTTGATTGAGGTGGAATAGCAATACATAGTGCGCACCATGAGCCTCGGCCAAAACAGCGATCTCTTCACCATGGTGAATGCGTGCATTGTCGAGAATGACAACACTTCGTGGTCCTGGGAATGGCGAACACAGTGGAAGCTGCCAAAATAAATAGTTTAGATCCACGTTACGAGTCTTCCAATGTATTTTACACGCACCACTTGATGTTCAAACCACTCCAAAAAGATATCGCGTGTCATCGAGCCTTCGACAACTTTCGAAGCGGACATTCCCTCCAAAGTAAGGAACCCGATTCCTGTTAGACGCCTTCCACGGATGAACGGGGCCTTGTACCGTGCACGTTTGCCCTTCTTGGCACGGCCGCGCCTACGGAAAACAGTACGATTGTCCTTCGAAGTCTCATCGATGAAGCCGATTTGCTCTGGTGTGAAGGCTGCGGCCTGACGGATGTGGTCGAGACGCACATTTTCATTGCGTTCTGAGGCACAGATCTTGAGCTTTTTTGCCGAGATTCCACATCGTTCGAGTGTATGACAGATTGTAGCATAATGAACAGCAACGAGACGGTTGTGCTGGAGCAACTCTTGCAACTCGTCAACAAACCATGTAGGATTGAATTCGATGAGCCGAAGGAGATAATCAATGTCGTCGTATGCGAGCAAACGTGGTCGTCCTCGAAGAGCAGTTGATTCCTTGAAAACGTCGCCAGTCTCGCGCCAGATCTTGATGATCCGATAGAAGGTACGAGGCGAGAAATTACATATACTAGCTATTTCCTTAGTAGTAAAGAGTCCTTTTGCATAAAGATTAACAGCGGCCCAGCGAAGATCGCGCGACGTGTGGTACTGGGTGCGATCATAAATGAGAGGCATGGTGGTTTGAACTCAAAAATTTCGCCAAGTCCGAATTATTTAATTTCGGGATCTTTTTGATTGACAGCGGCGACTGCCACTTGATTTGCATATGGCTGTAACTAAGGCTGGTGGCTCGTGATTATAATAAGGTCTGACTACGGAAGAAGTGTTAGAGCCAAATTTCCGCACAACAGGAGCCAAAGGCTCAAAAAGATCAAATCGAGATAAGCTACAGTGGCCATCGTGGGGATCGAACCCAAGACCTTCGCGTTATTAGCACGACGCTCTAACCAACTGAGCTAGACGGCCTGGCCTTTACTTGAAAAAAGGCTTATATGAAAGCACCACACCGACAGAGCGTGAATCGTAGCAAAACAGCGTAGGGATGTATGCCTAAGAGTGCTGGGTATATATATATATATATATAATCTCAGTAGTCCGTTTCGCTACCTGGCCCTTGGCGGAGACGCTGAGGAACATCGACCATTTGCGCTCTGCATCGGGCCCGGCTTTTTTTCTCGTTGTAGCTGTTGCAGATCAGGTGCTGTCACAGTCTGGTTACTGGCCGTGGGACCGTCGAATCGTCAATCCCAACAAAATTGGAAAACACGAGATACTGATTGGCCGAGTTGGGCGCGGCCACTTGGAAGTACTCGTACTCCGTATTGTCATTGTATATTATCGTAGTCTCGAACTGTCGGTGACGGTGGCGTTGGCGAGGGGTACTGCGTTCTGAGGACTGCGGCAAATGAAATCAGAGAGGATGAGTTGAAAGAATTGGAGGGAAGGAATAAAGACAAAGAAAGGATCGGACACTGGGCACATGTAATACTTACGCAGAGGCAGTAGAGCCAAATAACTCCCAAGTTTCGACCTCCGTTGCGCCGTTCCATGTTACGTAGACCGTAATGTTCTTGTCTGAGCCGGCGATTGCGGTCACGTTCGGAGGCGCCGATAGACGACCAGTCCACGGGAACTTCCTTACGCGATCTGTGGGGCCATAAGCGGATTAGAACCAAGAAAAGACCCGAAGATCTCGACTTACACGACTGGACGTCGTCGTTGACCCCAAATTGGGCTGCGTAAAGCATGGCCCCGTCGGCAGTATACTCAGAGAACCACGGTTCCGCGCCCCAGCTATCGAAAACTGATCAGCGTCAACCTATCCAAAAACGATAAGTTGCTCATCCTATCATAGCGTTGCCATTGCCCATGATCTGTAAACTAGTCTGGGAACTAGAGATCGTGCGGGCATACGGCAGCCACTGAGTGCGGAGAGTCGCCGTCATGGCATCGGTATCGATAGCCATGAGGATACCCCGTGAAGACTTCTCATCAGACTCCGTGGGGATGCCAGCATTGTCAAAAAGACTTGATAAAACAGACTAGTCAGAACGACATGACTAGGCGAGGAAGAAAGGTCCCACGAGATTTGAGTCCCGTTGCCTCGAAAGCGAACATCGTGTTGCTATTCGAAATTTGTGCCGTTGCCCATAGTGAAGCTCAAGTTCTTGTCTTGCAGCTGCCAGATGATCTTGCCAGAGGGATGCATGTGGTACGCTGCATGGTACATACGCGACGAGATCAGATAGTTACCGGCACTGTCTTTCGAGACGACATTGATGTGCTGAAAAAAGTCTCAACAAATTTTTAAAAGGCTTATCTTGCTGCACGGATAACTCACAAAGTAGTCCCAAAGATCGTCTGAGGACGACCCCACTGTGTCCGGGTTCGGGACGACATAGCTTTCGCTCGAGTCTACATGATCGATCGACTTCCACGTAAAGATAACTTCCCCTGTTGTGGATGAGATCTAGTCACATATTAGCATAGGAAATGAAACTGTGTGAAGTAATGTTGATCTCTTGCATGACACCGTATACAACATAGCCCTCGGATATGTTATATACCGTCAGGTTGTACGGCTCTGTAACGTAGGCCGTGATCAAAACCATGTAGTCGTTCCGTCATGTAATCCTGCGAAACGCGACGTGAGTGTTGGGACAAAGCAAACAACAACAAAGCACGCACATCATGGAAATCGGCGGCGACGCCGATGCCTAGGGTTGAACTGTATCCGAAAACATCAATAGATGACGGTGAACGGCGTAAAACGACTCACACGTTGGCAACGATGTCGTGACTCGTAACTTTGGTTCAGTAGCAGATATAATTCCCGTACCCCCAGCCCGTAGACACAATTTCTCCTCTGTTCATATAAATAAGCAAATCCGTGCACACATTGTTAACCACTTACGTCCACATAAGAATGTGGTCGGCGCCTACGTAGTCGACCATTTCGAAAGTCCCGGTCCCTCCATATTCGGATCCGCCGTAGACCATCGTTCCGTCCTGTCTGTAGACAAGTGCACCCGGCTGGACTACAGCAGTACCTTCAGGTGCAAAGAAGATGACACCATCGACAATTTCACCAATCGTGGATGAGTTATAGTCCAATGCATAATTTATTTCAACTCTGGAGACCTGAAAAAGTTAGCACAAATAGCAAGAACGACATCTGATAGTACGAACGGCGTGTAGCTGGATTCTTTGTAATGCTGGGTGGGACTGATACCAAGCGACCCGGAGCTGTATGCTGAGCCCTCATTATACGCTTGTTCGGCGTGAATACGCCACAAAAAAGAAAGGGACGTCAACCAGAGAAACAAAGAGAAATTGCGTAGCATGACAGAGCACGAGGATTAGGCTAAACGAAACGCGAGTTAAAAAGGACAGGGCAGGGAAGAGCTAAAACAGCACAGGCCGAAGAGGAAAACGAGAGCGCTTAACTACGCAAGGGGACACAGCGACGTAAGGCTGCACCTACATCTATGGGCGGATACATTACATGCTGAAACGCCGGACAGGCACTACATGGCTGAGCACTCCAGGAAAATGGTATGCGTGGATGAGAATGCAAAGCTGCTGCTGTAGCTCCCCGGCTCCAAGTTTGTGGATATATTCTCGCCGACATGAACGATCTTCTGACTATTGCTGTAGCAATCCGATGCCGTCCGCAATTTCTATCCAATTCGTGTTTTTTGCTGACGCTTCCGATGGGATTCACTGACACTTTCGACTGTATACGTGCATCCTGCTGACTGTCGTCGTTTGCATTCGTCCCGTTTCCTGTGCTCATTACTAGATATTGTTGACAGTGTCATAAATTGACGAACGGCGGTGCAAGTAAAGTGCTTCTGAAACGCGCTGGCCGCGCTTTAACAATCTGGACGAACGCCCGACTCTGAGCGGTGATATGGTCCTTGAGCAGCAAGCAGTGTGAAAACTGGCGAATGCGGCCGTCACCTCGCCAGGTCAAGCAATCGCTTATGTTGTTCGACGTTCGTTGTACTTATGAGCAAACAAGATAAAAGCTTGACAGCGTTGGCAGCGAGGTCGACGCGATCGTAATAAACTTCAATTACCGTGGGGTCAAGATGTCGCGTGATGCGAGTTGAACAGAAACGCTTCGACGACGGCATTGATCGGTGTCTATGCGGGGAATGATTACCGATCACCCAAGGCCAGTCCGGCAGAGTCACCGACCTTAAGCGGAATTACACCGTTTGCGTACTGACCTTTCTGATTTACCGCTGGCCTACACAACGCTGAATGACAGCCACCTCGTTTCACTGTGTTTACACGTATCCCTGTTACCGCATATGCTTGCTTCAATTGTTTTATTGAGGGCAGCCAACCTCACCCTTCCGCAGGTTATATGCCGTCGGACATTTCACCGGGCTCTACCGCAGCCGATTCCTGCTGATACTGCTTCTGACGAGCTCTAATTCTTCGGCTTTGTAGTATCTTTGACAATTGAAACCGCCTGACAAGAGGCTACGCGCTACGGGCTGTGGTGGCATGATAAACGATTCAGCAATACTTCTGTTACCTGGGTCCCATGCAGACTCAAGGTCTTTGTCGTGCCAAGTTCTTCGATAAGGGCTCCACCAATTTGAAGTCTGTTAGGTGATTCTTTGGCTAGATATGATAGATTACCTGATCGCGTTTCACGGAAAAACGTGACGCCTTTCCTCACAGCTCGACGTACACGAACTGTTTGGCTACCGAACTGCCCTACACGTCTAGTTGGAGTCTGTTCGACGAGCGCCCCTTCACCGCTCATGCCTGTATTCTTCGTCATCTGCCCATGAGCCCTCCTTTTCATCTATGAATCCGCCTCGCAATCTCCGAGTTGAGTCATCTTTCCTCACCGACGACCGTCGGGCACTTTGACTTCTGCTACTTGACGAGTCTGAAGTCGACGACTGAGTGTGGTAAACATCATTTTGTGCCTAGAGCACTGAGACTCTCGGAGGTATGAGTGCGCTAAGGGAATCATTTTTTCCGCAAAGACGTATCCTTCGTGTAAAACCACTGTATCTTCTATGCCAGGGTACGCAAGTCTCGGGTAAATAGAAAAGAAGAATTATCTTTCTTCAGGCTATAAAAACTTGGTCTCGGTGGTGGATGGTCCCTCAGACCAGCTTACCGACATTCCTTTGATCATCGTTCTTTCAGTTCATAGCTCTTCATTTTCGCCATGTTTGCATCACTGTCCAAGATTGTTGTTGTTGCCCTTGTCGGTCTTGTCGGCTTCGCTGCAGCGCTGCCATATTCAGGTGCAGTGAAGCGTACGTCGTCTGCGGACGATGTTATCTCGATCCTCGAGACCCTCCGCTCCTCCACAGACGAGATCCTGCCTCAGATTAGTGAGTTTAAATAGTTTTTCTCTTCTACCTCGCGTCTGCCTTTGCCCTACCTCCTCCGGCGCCGGTGTTTGTCGCGTCTACATTTGATATATTTGGAGCACTATCCTGACAACGATAAACTCACACGTTCACAGGCGATTTGGTGGCGAACGGCACCGCGAGTGACAACACGGTAACACCGCTGACATCGTCGCTCGTCTCCGCCATGAACAACGCAACATCCTCCGTCAAAGACATCACCTCCGTCGGGACCGTCACAGATGACGAGAAAAGCCAGATTGGGGACCTGCTCTCTGGTATCGTCAAGGTGTGTTCTGCATTCTGAGCATTGTTTTGCATTGTGTCTGTGTTTTGCGATTTGTCTGCCTGTTCACTCCGGCGTTCCTTAATGATATAGCTTGACTGATTTTCCACGTACCACGCTCGCATGTGTTATATCGTTACAAGAGAATCGCGTTATATGAACGTGCTAACACCGATTTGCACAGGACGTTATGACGACGATCGACAGTTTGAATACGACAGAGGCGGTCACGACTTTCTCCACGATCAAGACCGACGTGTACAGTTCCATGGGGCTTCTTTCCGGTGTTCTGGCTGCCTTGCTTGAGCTCGTAGTTGGGCTCGTCGGGCTTCTCATTGACTTGTGAGTCCTCAACTTCGCACCTTAGGCTATCCTTTCGTTCTCACTAACTCGTCTCTCGATGTATCCTTCCAGACTGGTCAGTATTGTGGCTGCGCTTTAATGTCATGCGTGTACGCACACGTAGTGGATACTCCACCGGTTTTCGGCTTAGCGTCTTTGTAGTGCTCCTAGCATTTAAATGACTCAGCGATACGTATCCATTTATTTTAAACGTGCTCCAGTGTTTCCGAATTTTCAATGGCCTGTGAGCTTGACAAACGGCTTGAGTAGAAAGTGTCCAGGGGACGAAGAATCGCTACGCAGGAGTGAAATTCTATTGTTTGAGACGGGACCGACAGTTCAAGCAGTTGCGAATGGATAAATTTAACGAGGTCTCAATAGCTTAAAATAAGCCAAATTTTAAATTCAGCTCTTGAACTCGCTTCCTCTTTCAAGGCGCATTCAGCACGAAGGTCGATCTGCCTGCGGTGACATCAACAAATGTGCAAAAGCATGGGACGGCGTAGGAGGCTCAGGAGCGCGTAGATTCACCTGATCTACACAGTCGAGGTTCCCACATCTCGAGTGCAGGTCGACGATCGGACCCACGTAGAACTATGCGCTTCTATATTTCTGCTGGCGCGGCCATCAGGAGTAGTTCGGGGAATTACACAGATGAGATGTTCCTAAAAGGCTGTCCAACGACCAAAACTAGGATATCAATTCCAAAAATCGATTGAATTCTCCGAAGATAAGTGATAGCATCGGCAGTACGCGACGTCTTTCCTGCGTCGTGTTTTGGTGTCTTTTGCAATTTGAAATGTCCGTCTACGAGCATCTATTGTTCCGTTGGTCGGTGGGGGGTCCTCATTCGCGTCTAGTCCTTATCTGACTCTAGGTCGAAGATGCTGCCACAGGAGATTGTCCGAGTCAATGTATAAACACTGATCTTTTGGTCAATGAAATTCACAACCCCAGTCGTTCGGCCCCATAAACCTCAACTGTTGGTGCAGTCCAGGGGGATTTGAAAAATCTTTTGCACTTCTGTTTTGACCTTGCCGAAACTGGAGCCCCGGGTCTCGTCTCGAAACGGACAACACGAAGGCGACAATCTTCCGAAATGGCGTAACCTAGATCCGCTTAGAGCTATCAACCACTGCACCACGAAACAGTGAATACACATGGAATTACGCACAAGAGCGCTTGTCAATGAGATCAATGAGAGCTACAAAACATGTGTAGTTCTGGTACACCTGGTCTCCATTGACAATGAGGTGTCGCAGCTTGGGCAGGACAACGAGTCTTCTTTTACCGTGGCCGGGATAAGTGCATTCCGACAATGCTTCTATGATATTGTCATACACACGAGACCGGTGTGCGAGGAGACGTGGCAAGGACGGAAAAGAGAGTCTTAGATAGCTTACATGCGTGGTTAGACGCATAAGAGCAACAGCATTCGCTGACATCGTTTCGTCTTCTACTTCCAAATCCAGATCAGTGAGCGTCGTAGCACACTCTGAGCGGCGAACAAAGTCGATCGATGCCGAGGACAGACATTGGTCTTTGAGGAAGACCAAATTCGGGGCCGCGATATACCTGAGTGAGCCATCCGCATCACACAATATATGCAACTCGTGCAGTCGAGACAGCACGGCAGGCCCCTCCGTCCCGTAGAAGTATGGGTCGGTGTCAATAAATTCCTCTCCTTTCAAGTAAAGTTTTTTCAAGCGGGGAAAAGCTTCGATGAGAGTGTAGAAATCCGATCTCGGATGCAGGACGAAGACATGAAGGCACGTGACCTGCGGCAGGACCCACATCACAACAGACAGAACCGTTGGACAAGCAACAATATCAAGTGTCTCCAGTTTTGGGAAATTGCCATACCAGAATGGCTCCGGTGGAACATAATTCCGAATATACAAGGATGAGAGATGTGGCAAATGGAGCAAATGAAGGGCCAAAGGAATCGGGGAGCGACTATTATTGATGATTTCAACTTTGCCCCAGCGCTCGGGTGACTCCCACAATCGTCGGAATATGTCCCAGTGCCAGGGACCCTCCCGAAACACAATCTTGAAGCTGATGGGACGCCGATGCGTTGACTCAAGATATGCCTCCAAACGTGCGATTGTCTCAGTTTCATCCAGTTTCTCCGGGGGGATAATAAGGAACAACATGGGATGAAGAGCTAAGTTGGTGCAAATGACGTCCCGCCACTGCTGGCAAACTTGTGCCAGAATGTACATGGAGGACCTTCGGTGACATGGAACACGGAAGTGCAATGGTATCTCGTGAATAGGCACCAAACGGTCATCACCACTGATGCACCAAGAGAAGATCTCCACGAGTAGCCCGACAGGAAAAGTGACCAACGGAGGAGGCTGCAATAAGCGAAGTCGGGCTGCGAGAGACTGTTCATACTGGCACCAAATTTCGAGCTGAGATTCGAGGTGCATCATGCCGTCGACCGATGGTTGGTACTCATTCCAAATCTCGATTGTGGCTCTGAGACGTCTGATAGTGTCATCCACGTGGCGGATGGCATCTTTAAGAGCTGTAGCGTCGACGTTCTGAAGATCCAAGGGGGGCACTTGTACTTGGAGGACAACAGGCTGCAGATCTAGCAGAGGTGCGGTTCGGGAGAACCCAAGACTCGGAGCCTGACGCTGGTTCTGCAAGAAGGGTCAGAAGGGTCATTATCTTCGTGTGAGGAGATGCGGCTTGACATACTATAGATGCTTCCATTTCTGTCATAGAAAATAGTGGTGTAGATCTGAAGGGCAGCAGAGTACTTATAGTTATGTAGTGTGGCCTTGTGTGCGACGTGCGTTGTTCTGGTTTTGGCTCTAACGTGATGGCTTCCGCGCAGTTCAAAGCAGATCTAGAACAGAACAAAGACGGACGTGTAGACAAAGCACTGCCCATAATCAGGTGAAGGTCGCAGGAAAGGCCAAAGTAAGCCGAAGAGCCAAGACAAACATGCTCGTATATGGCAATCAAAGAGAAACTTGCAAAGAACGACCATCTAGACGATAGCCAGAGATAGTATGATGTCATTCTGAGAGCTCGAAAAGCTCTCAAATGTTCTATCAAAATGTGTTGACGCTGCAAGGCTACGATTCCCAGAAAACTTGCAGCACATTCAGCCGAAGTTTTGTGCGACGCGGCGAAAGTGAATGATCTCACATGTAATAGGGAAACGAAGCATATTCCGAGTCTTTCACCAAAAGCTGGTCACATATACTAGTCCGGATGCTGTGCGATACATGCGGCAGCCAATACAAAAGGCGAGTATGAGCAGCGGGCCCACCGGAATGTGCAAAGTCAGGCTGAAATGGTCAACGAACGTCCCCCGATCCATATGACTGGTTCGAATTATTTCACTCAGCGCTAGCGTCGGCTAACTCGAGGGTAAATCTGGAGCTTGCATTAGTTTAAGACACAATTTTACAGAGTTTCTGCTCTTCAAACACACCTTTCAGTCGAGGCTCAGCACTCGTCTACCGTTGAAAGCGAGATTGAAAATGGTTACTGAGTATTCCACTAAACGTGCTAGCGTGAGTCAGTACAAATGAGTCATCTATTAGATTCGTGGGTTGCTCTGTACCACCATGTCCACCGCTCCATATCCTGCGGATAATCACCAGTGGCCACGCTGGGCCACGTCGAACATGGCAAAATCACTCTCATGGGCGGGTTTCTTGCTGCGAACAACATCATATCCACGCGAATGGCTGGTAAAATGAGATACATGGACAGTCGGGAAGACGAGCAGGAGCGTGGTATTACTATGGAGAGCTGCGAGCGCTGTTCCCCTTAAATTCCATGTCAAAATCCAAGATGGTGAGTGTCAATAATACTACCAGCCCTCGAGAAGCATTACACAGCAATCTTCCCTCGCTGTACTCGATTCTCATTCCCAGACGAATCGCAGGTGATTCAACACGTACATACGTTGTGAACATGGTAGACACGCAGGGGCATGTTGATTTCTCGAGCGAAGTGTCGACGGCAGCACGGTCGTGCGACGGCGCGCTAGTTTTGGTTGATGTCGTCGAGGGTGTGTGCACACAGACGATGGCTGTTCTACGCCAGGCGTGGCAAGATCGCCTGCGTCCAATCCTTGTCGTCATTAAATTCGACCGTCTGATCACCGAGCTCAAGTTGGTACCCGTGGAGGCGCACCACCATGTCCCGACTGATCGAACAAGTGAACGCGGTCATGGGAAGCTTCTTCGCTGCCGACCGTATGGAAGATGACTTGACCTGGCGCGAGGCGCGAGGCACGTGAGCGGCGCCTAACGGAGAAGAAGGATTTCCTCGCAGACGCCACAAACACGCTTGCAGACGACCCCGGCGACGACGACAACTTTCTCGAGATAGACGACGAAGACATCTACTTCGCGCCAGAGTGCGGCAATGCCATACTTGCGTCCGCTATTGAATATTGATGGTTGGGGTGGCCTCGCAGGGCAGAAAACGCTTCGACAACCGCAGTGATCGGTGTCTATGAGGGAGTGGATGCCGATCACCCAAGGCCAGTTTGGTACACAGAGTCACCGACCTTGGGCGAAATTCCACCGGCTTTGCGTACTGACCTTTCTGGTATACCGCTGGCCTACACAACACTGAGTGACAGCCATCTCATCTCATTGTGTTTGCACGTCTCCCTGCTACCGCGTACGCTTGCTTCAGTCATTTTCTTGAGGGCACCCTTGGGCTTCCACCGGTTACGTGCCGGCGACATTTCACCGGGCTCTACCACAGCCGATTCCTGCTGATACTGCTTCTGACGGGCTCTAGTTCCTCGGCTTTGTAGTATTGTTGACAATGGCAACCGCTTGATAAGAGGTTACGAGCTGTGGTGGCATGATAAACCATTCAGCAATACTTTTTTGGTCCCGCATGCAAACTCAATGTCCTTGTTGCGCCAAGTTTCTCGATGAGAGCTCAACCAATTTGAGGTCTGATAGGCAATTCTTTGGCTAGAGATGATAGACTACCTAAGTGCGTTTCGCGGAAAGACGTGACGCCTTTCCTCACAGCTCGACGTACAGGAACAGTTGGGGTACGGAGCTGTCCTACACGTCTAATTGGAGTCTGTTCGACGAGTGCTCCTTCACCATTCATGTCTGTATTCTTCTTCATCTGCCCATGTGCTCTCCTTTTCATCTACGAATCCTCCTCGTAATCTCCGAGTTGAGTCATCTTCCCTCACCGACATCCGTCGGGCACTCTAACTTCTGCTATTTGATGAGTCTGAAGTCGACGAGTGAGTGTGGTATACATCATTTTGTGCCTGGGCCACTGAGACTCTCGGAGGTGTGAGTGCGCCAAGGGAATCATCTTTTCCGCAAAGATGTATCTTCTGTGTAAAACTACTGTGTCTTCTATGCCAGGGTACGCAAGTCTCGGATAAATCGAAAAGAAAATTTACCTTTTTTCAAGCTATAAGAACTTTCAATCGGTGGTGGATGGTCTCTCAGATCAGCTTGAATTTTCTCATCCTCAATTTGCCGACATTCCTTAGATCATCGTTTTTTCAGTTCATAGCTCTTCATTTTCGCCATGTTTGCATCACCGTCCAAGATTGTTGTTGTTGCCCTTGTCGGTCTCGTCGGCTTCGCTGCGGCGCTGCCGTATTCAGGCGCAGTGAAGCGTACGTCGTCTGCGGACGATGTTATTTCGATCCTCGAGACCCTCCGCTCCTCCGCAGACGAGATCCTGCCTCAGATTAGTGGGTTTAAATCATTTTTCTCTTCTACTATGCTCTCTCGCGTCTGCCTTTCCCCTACCTCCTCCAGCGCTGGCGTTTGTCGCGTGGACACTTGATATACTTGGAACACTGGCCTGATAACGATACACTAACACGTTCACAGGCGGTTTGGTGGCGAACGGCACCGCGAGTGACAACACGGTGACGCCGCTGACGTCGTCGCTCATCTCCGCCATGAACAACGCCACGTCGTCCGTCAAAGATATCACTTCTGCCGGGATCGTCACAAATGACGAGCAGAGCCAGATTGGAGACTTGCTCTCTAGTATCGTCAAGGTATGTTCCACAGTTTTGAACACCGTTTTGTATTTTGTCTGTGTTACAATTTGTCTGCCTGTTCATTCCGGGTGCCTTAATGATTCGGCGTGTTTCACTTCCCGTACCACTGTCGTATATGTTATATGTCCTTCCATGCAAATCCTCCAGAATTACGTTATATGAATGTGCTAACACCGACTCGCGCAGGACGTCATGACGACGATCGATAGCATGAATACGACGGAGGCGGTCACGACATTCTCCACGATTAAGACCGACGTGTACAGTTCCATGGGGCTTCTTTCCGGTGTTCTGGCTGCCTTGCTTGAGCTCGTGGTTGGGCTCGTCGGGCTGCTCCTTGATTTGTGAGTCCTCAACTTCCCACTTAAGACTATCCTTTCGTTCTCACTTACCCGTCTCTCAACGTATCTTTCCAGACTGGTCAGTATTGTGGCTGCGCTTTAAGGTCATGCGTGTGTGCACACGTAGTGGATACTCCCCCGGTTTTTTGTTATCGGCTTAGCGTCTTTGTGGTGCTCATGGTATTTAAATGACTTGACGATACGTATCCATCTATTTTGAATGAGCTTCAGTGTTTCCGACTTTGCAATGATCTTTGAGCGTGACAAACGGCTTGTCCAGGCCTTACATCAGAATTCTCTGTACATTTGAATGTTGCAGCATTTCGAGACGCCTGCCGTCCACCCCACAAACCACCGCATAGAACCGTGAACTCTGAGGTGGAGTTTTCATATCTTGAGCTTGGTTTTCAAGGTTGACCTGATACGGTATGCTCTCTTTTTGACATTTTGTTTCTACACTGCACTGCAGCGTCCTGACTTTCATGGACGGTCTCGGGGAGGAGAACGGAGGAGAACGACCAGAGCGGAGGTTCGGAGGCCGAGGAAGAAGGAAAGTTTTCACCAAGGAACCACCACGTTGCGTAGAGTCGAGGGTTAGTAGATAGTCGTGCTGTTTGTTTGTTTGCCTACTTGTTTGCTTGTTGACTTGTCTCGTGCTCTTCGACCCATCTGAGAAGTCCCCTGAGCCGTATCCAACGTGGACCATTGCCCTGCACCATGCAGGCCGTGAGACAACAAGGTCACTTCCACGACACAACGATCACAACGATCAGCGAAATCGCAAGCGGGTCGGACTCTAATCATGAGTATCGTGCTCCAACAGAACAAACAAGAAGCTCGGGGCGGAAAAAAGATTCATACTTTCGAGGAACTAAGGGTCTATTTAGTAACCACTGTTACGTATTTCGTTGAGAGTTTGAGTTGCCACAGGTTGCACCGGCATCTGGAGATCTGATGTGCAGGACGGCGATCACATTGCTTATTCTAATATTCAACGGCCGATCAATTGCAAGCCTTCCAAAACGCCACTGACACTCAGCTTCGCTTCCCGTCATTGGAAACTGAAGGCTGCGAGGTCCGACACGTGCTCTTTTTTTCTTCTTTCCACAGTGGTGTATGATCACAGATATACCCTGTCTGTGTAGCAGGGGGGTGGGCCACCAGAAAATTGACACCCTTCGTTGTATGTAGGGCGAGGGAGCCTGAGTGAGAGGAGTTGGTATATGAAGAATAAATATCGGCGTTCTCAGATTGAAACGAAAGCATATAGTGTATTTTGAAAGTGCTGCAGAAATAGACAGTCCATACAGTTAGGCCTCGTCGAAGCAAGTGCCTACTTTTTTCCGTGTCTCCATCTTGTTTGACTTGTTGCAATAGTGATACGCGCACAGGCCGCCCATGTCTCTCGTTGCTGCGGTCTTGCCAGAATTAATACAATTTCCATCTCAGTAGCGATATAGTGAGTTTCACGATCCCATCTTTCAATCTATGTACATCCATTTGCTACTTTACCACGCGACGCTGTTTTGTAACAGGTAAGTACCTACCAAGACCGTCCGAATTGTTTATGCGGCTGTGCAATTGCTCACACTACATACATTTCGCCCCGCATTAATTGGCTTCAGGTCCAGCTCTATCGGTCGTATCAAGTTATCTGGCTTCATCGGCGATAGAGGAATCGGTATTAGTATGTGATTTTTTTCCTATCAACAGACGACGGACGAGAGAGTGGGATGTTGACCGATCAATCCCGTAGTGAGATTTGGGCGTCGAGTTGGAACCTGTTGGAACTTGAACACACCGACAAGTTGTTTTCATGTTTTCTACTGCGCGCGATGTGAACTCGCGCGTGGTTTTTATTCTATGTTGCATAATTCAAACTTCATGCATGTATATTGCGCTAATGACGTTTATCAGGACAACCGTGGATCTTCCGAAATCGATCTCTGCTTCCTTAACTCGTCCATGGGCTTTTCATTCTTTCACGCCGAAGATTGTCCATTGTCTCTCCCATGCCATTCATCTGCCGTTGATTCATTTCCCATAGAGCTTCCGTGGAGGGATAAACCGAACTCGATTGCTGGTGTTGGCGGTGCGGAAATGGCTTGCCTTCCACGTTCACGTCGTTTTGCGGTGAAGGTTCGTCCAAATCCGCATCGGTTTGCAAGCGCTCGCCGACACATATCAAGCGGCATAGTGTCGTATTTGTTTTAGCATTGAAAATATTTGCTGCGAAAACATGACCACAAGTTGCCTCTGTCCCGCATTCCTTTCCCGAGCCGGTCATTTGCCCCATTGAACTTAGAAAATGTATGTTTTCAATCCCACCATCCAGGTCACCTGTGCTTTTGGAGAAATAGACTGCAGACATGTCGCCCCATCCCATACTGCTTTTGTTTTGGGTTTCAATGCAGCAGTCACACACCCCTGAATGCTACGAACTCAAAAGCAGTCGATGCCCGGGTGCACGCAATCTCATTCCACTTTCCTCTGTCTTTCCTTACCGATGAACAGACGCTCACGGACTAACAGAACACCGAACTCATAATAGCAGCACACATAATGGTCGACTCGCTCACACAGCATGCAGAGGTCATCACTTTGTGAATGCATTGCTTCTCCCTCCGCATAGACGATTGCGACTCCACACGAGTTGCCGTTCATATGAAGCACAGCCGTATACTCGTCCCCGATGAAATCGCAGCGAAGCACTGTGTGCAGCAGGGGAACGTCTTGAACAACGAACCCTCGTGTCCGAGTTATCGATGGCGCTGTTTTCGAATCTGCAACTGTCGCGGATGACCAACTGCTTACTACGCGAAGTATGTTCGAAGGCAGGGATGTCTATCCTGCTGTTGCGAGTCCTCTCTTGCTAGCGTAAGTGGCGTTTATCGTGCTGACGGATAACTGTTTAGTTTTCCATCCAAGTTCCGACGGCGCAATGCTTGGAAAAGCTATAAAAAGCCGATTTCGGCGCCTTCAATTCCCAAATTGGGAGTCAAAGATTGGATTTTGACACGGCGGGTGTAGTCAGCATCCCATCGGCGCCTGTTCAGGCCACGAACCATCTCGAACCGTTCAATAATTTCGTACCTCTCAGTTAGTATCCATAATCGTGCCTGTTGTTTACCTGACCAAGCTTAACCATTATCAACGGTAAGCGTCGACTATATCTTTTTTGCGATCATGCGTCGGAGCCTACCATCCATGATTTAGCGCCGGCAGCCAGTCTGTGGCCCATGCATATATGCATATATGTGGCTCAATTTTCTGAAGTCTTCGTCCATCTCGAGGCCGCCTGCGAGCGGTCATCGCTGTACGTAAGTGGGTATGCTGACTTCTGTGGTTATTCAAATTGTTAACCATCGATGAGGCAGTTCGTATACCTTCCATAACTTAGTTCTATCTAGACATCCCGTCGTATCAGATGATGCGCTACCAATAAGCACAATGTGGGGCCGCAAGGATGAGCTTCTCAGAACCTCAGTAGACGTTGCGCAGTTAGTGACATCTACGCATGCGCTAACTCTCTTTCATTGATACGTTCTTGCGACGTTCCTCGCACCCTGTTACGCAATCATATATATCTATCAGGCTCCACCCGATGGAGACAGGACTTGCCGATGCAGGCAGGACTTGTCAGCTCTGCTTAGGTGAAATTTGGCAAACGCCGTCGACGACCGCCCTTTCCTCTCGAAGTATAAAAGCAAGGATGCATTAGCAGGCGAAGCTAAATTGTTTGTTGTCATTTCCGCACATTACTACTGAAGACTCATCACTCATAGCAATGTTCAGAGATCCCAATTACACTGTGCTGTTATACGGCTCTGCCCTCGTCGCGTTGTTATGGATAGTTGTCTCGCTACGCCGCCGTTCGCGCCTGACGATATACAAGCTTCCTGGGCCACCTCGCAAGTCGTGGATATACGGTTAGTACGATTGGTCCAATGATCTGACATCTCGTATTCGCTGTCATCAATTCACAATTTTCTGCAGGTAGACTCCCAGAAATCTATCAGAACTCTGCTGGGACACGGGAGATCGAGTGGGCCGCTCTGTATGGCAATGTCATGAAGATTCCTGGTCCGCTCGGTGTACGTATCCTTTTACCCTTATCATTGTTGGGCGACACTCACGGATTGTCGTTGTCACGAATATGCAGCTTGACCGCTTCTTGATCGCTGATCCAAAGGCGCTCCAGTACATCTTGCACGGTGCTGGGTATCGTTTCAACAAAGACCCCGAACGCCGAGCCACAGGCCATCTGTTGACTGGCCCGGGCCTGCTGTGGGTGCGAGGTACAGGTTATTCACCGAACCATCTGGATGTCATTGAGACTTGAGGTATTCGAAACAGGTGATGACCACAAGCGTCAGCGCAAGGTCATGCTCCCTGGCTTTGGAGCTCCGGAGGCCCGAAGCTATATCCCTATCTTCTCGTCCAATGCTAATAAGGTGGATAAACGATAGCATCACGTGCGTGCAGCTGCAATCCGTTAATAGTCTTCTGCAGATGCTCGGCAAATGGCGCGACTTACTGAATGATTCCAACTCATCGGAGATCGTCGTCGACGCGCCGGCTTGGTTGTCGCGTGCCACTTTGGATGCGTTAGGACATGGTCTGTGTAGTTTTTTTGTCAATAGGAGAAATCCTCTAATACAGGCTGCCGGATTAGCTGCGTTCGATTACAACTTCGGTGCTCTCGATAACGATGACAACGAGCTTGCGCGTGCCTATCGACATGTTCTGTAAGCACCGCATTGATTCTCTTACCCTTCGTCAGAGATTGATAATTGGCATGCGCCGTAAAGCCCGCAGCTTCTTGGTGCACCTTCAAAGAACGTGGTGTTGTTTGTTGCATTATGGCGCTATATTCCTGAGTTCATCATCAAATATATTGTCGAGGATATCCCTTCTGTGCGTACTACGCCGGCCAAGTACACAGGACAAGTCGCCAACAGAGTGTCCGAACAACTTCTGCGGGAGAAGATGAGTGCCGTAGCACTCGGCCAGGAGAACAAGGATGTTTTGAGTCTTGTTGTCAAAGCCAATCTTGCTGAGGACCCTGCAGCGAAGCTCAGCCACGAGGAATTGTTGGCTCAATTGCGGTGCGCGTCTCGTATTTGTAGGATATTTCTACCAGCTTACATCAACCGTAGAACGCTAATTCTTGCCGGTCACGAAACGACTGCGAATTCGCTCTCCTGGGCTTTCCTTGAGCTCGCTCAGCAGCCTCACATTCAGGACAATTTGCGTGCTGAGATTCGTGTTGCTGAGAAGGCGTGCCGCTCGCCCGAATGGACTTGGAAAGGCCTCGAAGCTATGCCGTATCTCAACGCTGTTGTGAAGGTGAGATGGGAATTTACGTTCTCTACACTTAGGCTGATTCTTTCTTCTAGGAAACACTCAGATTCCATAATGTCGTCCCTCTGCCACAGGACCGCCTTCCAATCAACGATGAGGTTGTCCCGCTCAGCAAACCTGTAACCCTAACAGATGGCAGGGTAGTCCATGAGCTTTTCATTCCGAAGGGCACCCACATCTTGCCGGCTTCGTATGTGTACAACATGTGCGTCGATAACATACTATCTTCAGAATGCAGCTTATGAACCACGCTTTATCAGGGATCCCGATATCTGGGGTGCAGATGCACACAAGTTCAATCCCGACCGCTGGATTAACAATCATAAGGGTGGGAACATCGACTACTCCCTGGGCATGTATGCGAACCTGTGAATCTTTCCTCCTTTCTGTTCATCACTTCGCCTGGACCTAATTCCCGCGAAAATTTACCAGAATGTCGTTTTCCGCCGGCATTAGAGGCTGTATTGGATGGCGATTTGCGTGAGTAGAAACATTTGTACTAAGAGACTCCCGCCTATTCTAACACATCTTCAAACAGTGTCCTCGAGATGCAAGCGTTCCTGGTCGAGGCTGTCAATGCATTCGAGTTTATCCCTCATCCAGACGCGAGCAAGATTGTGCGACAGTTCTGTGGTGTTATGGCTCCGACTGTGGAAGGTCGAAAAGAGCGTGGTAGCCAGATGCCCTTGGTTATCAAATATGCGCCTCAGGCTTCCGACGATGAGGTTTAATTTTGGAATTGTGCTTTTTTTTTCGCGGAGGATTTTATTTCAATATGCCCTCGTTTACCAATCTCAGCATTGTAATTCTGTTATTTATGCATTTGTGTATATTTGTCTCTGAAGCCTACGAAAATGTTTTGGATCACACACAGAAAGGACGCACGGCTTTGGTCTGAGGAACAATTGACTTGGCTATCATGGATGAGTCATCCAGTCTGCCATCGGGAGAACGTTCGGCAGATGCCGATCGTCAAATAACAGAATTATTCGCGCATGTCTCCTTTTCTTCCAAACCACGGCAGAGACAAGGCTGCGAGGCTCGATACGTACAAGATTTGCTCTTTCGCATTTCTATCACATCTTTCGAGCGGGCCAAGGTCTGAGCCATCCAAATTTGCCTCTTGCTGTGTGCCGCTGTCATTGGCTGGTCAGGTCTACCAGAAAACTAGGCTGTTCGTGCACTCTTGTGCAGAGCTGCGTACCGTGCGGAACCGTGCGTACGTTAGTGCGATCGCGATCACGTCGGTCAAGCCACAGCCTTGGCAGTGACCTGGATGATGGGCATTCCTTTTCTAGTAGACTGGATGTGGGTCTTTCTTCCTGGACTGCGTATGTTTTGTGCGGTATTGTTGCTATGGCGAGGTCCGTACGATTCTCAGCGCGGCCCGGGAGTTGTTTGCCTCAGTGTCCGTCGATAGGTGGAATGTCATTGAGTGCAATTCGCAGCATGTGCTGGTCCTTGGAGACCCACAAAAACTCAATTCAGACTACTCTGGCTCTGCTGTGGTCCCACAATTTTTTCCTTCCTTCCGAGATTCGCTCTCGGACTGTTCGGTTCCTTGTATTCGGGGTGTCTACAGCAGTCGACTGCGGCATGGCAGGTTTGCAATGTTAATTGTACTATTGGCTCAACGTTTCTGAATGGTCTTGAACACGCCTGGAAGGGCTAACAACTGTCCGCGGCAATGGTGTCCCAATCATTGAATCAACGAATTAAATCGAAAAAAGAATGGGGTGAAGCATGAGTACAAGTAATTCCTGTAGTCTTCTCTTGGTGAATTCGCTCTCCTGGTATCTGTTCTTGGTGAGGCTGTGGTATTGCTCAGAACGCTGGGGGCTGCGCTGACGGTTTGTCGGGAGCCAGACTTCGTTGTTTGTTCGGCTTGTCTATGTATCCAGCTACTTGTCTTATGATTCTCAGTGAGAACTCTGTTTTTGTTGGGAATAACGCTAACCGTATATGGTTCACGATGGACGGGATCCTTTTAACGAGTTCGCTATGCTTTTCATGTCTGTATCCTGCAAGCAGGTGCTCGGTGTTCTCCTGATCCTCCCATGGTAGAAAATGGCTTAGGGGACTCGTCTGTTTCTCGAGTAATCGTTACACGGCAATTCTCCGGACCCCAGCTCTCACCTTCGGCACTTGCAGGGCGCTTACTTGGCGTATAGCTACATAGCTCTAGAGTCGCATATTTTCGGGCAGTGTTGAAGGCCGCCCTTGCCTTCGTTCCGTATACTCTCACGCGTTGCTTGTTCTGCGAGTTCGCTGACCGTTTTTCCCGGAGTGTTCAACGAATAGGTGCTATGAGCAAATTGAAATCAACGGTACTCTTCGTGTACGTTGTTGTGTCGAGATGAAAGTGGTTTCTCAATCGATGGGGTCCTTGTTCACGCGATGTTTGATCGTTCGCTCCACCTCGCGAGTTATTTTGCACTGTTTTATTCCAGTTGTCTCTCCAATGGTATCCCGTTTGCTGTCAATACCCGTGCTCAGACCGGCCGCCACCTTTTCCCCCCTTTTCTGGCAACCAAGCCTCCCGGTGTGGTTTGCAATGGCGCAACTCCGGTTTTGATGTTGTCTCGGCTCCGTAAAAAGTTGCAGCTGCGCCAGAAGGCATCCTGGATCAGCACGACGAATGTTGCTGGACTGAATTGTCATCGTTAACAATGAAACTCGCGTTTGGCATCGTGTTTACCGTTCTCCCCTCACCTCCGACAGTGACGGTATGGGGTGCTGCAGGTACGTACCATTTTCAGACGAACACATTGTGTTCAGAAAGGTCATCAAATCATTGCAACTATAGCGCAAATGTACCTGCGGTCGAGTGCGCTTCCTGCCATCTGCATTATTTTGAGCCTGCACACAACCGGTGGACAAGCCATTGTCACGCCATGCAACCTTGCGTTTGTTGCCGTTTGGGCTGACCAAGTTCGCAAGAAGATTCCGTGGTCCGCGCCATTGCATTACATCGGTGCGGTCGACGACCACCCGCCTGAGTACTGCGTATTTTTAAAGTCCGGCGGCTGCGAAGGCGCGTCCGACGCAAACGTGCTCGTCGCCGTACTCAACAATGACATCGATTGTCCAGGACTGCCATTTTTGCCATGGCGGCGTGACGGACGACGCAGCGAGCGAGGCGCTCATGTTCTTCATGCACTGTGTCGGCGGCAGGCATTAACCATTGCATCCCACGGATCGCGATCGTGATGGGGACGAAGATATTGTCACTTTCGACGGGCGGAAAAGTGCGTTCGCAATACCAGCATCAACCTTTCGACACACACACTCTTTTGACCGTTGACATTGCGCAACACAGATCTGTACACCTTGTGGGACACGTCGCTGATTCCCAAAGCGCTACGCAATGTGTCGGCGAACTACAAGCGGCCGTTGCCCCTCCAGCAGGTCCAATCAAATTTGCGTCAGGCGCGATCTTTGATCCATCCATTCGCCGCGTCGTCTGGGAAGGCGTGTTTGTACGGTGGAAGGAAGAGATCGATGACTGGCCCACGATATGTATGATATGCTGTCCGTCGGTATGTATGCCGTAACTGCGGATAACATAGGCGACGCCCGTATACGAGCTCACATGCAGCATCGCGTGGCCCAAGAAGCTCCACGAGTCGCCACACCATAGGAAGCATGAACGCCCGGAAAAGCACTATGACAGGTGTGAAGATCATCGAGGGCATTCTGGCAAACATAACTACCTCGAACTTGAAACGTCGGAGTTTACACTGTACAGGCGCTCGGATCGAGGAGCAATGGATTTTGGAGAAGTTGTTGACGCAGGCGGGAGTACGGCTCAGTTCAATCTTGAATACAATTTTCGGTGCAGATGTACATGAGGAAGTTTGAGTATGCGGAAACGGAGCTTTGACATATTACAGGATGATATCGATGATAGCCGGCGGTATGTATGATGCGCAGGAGGTGTCGGTGTGAAGCTTTCTAAGAGCTACTGCAGTAGTAATTATAATATTTTGACAGTAAGTTGTGACTCCATGGTAGCCACTTAATTTCTCAGTGTTCTGTCACTTGATACGAGATTTCTACATCCAATTTTGACAAATTTTCTAAGCCTCCACTGTGCCGTTGTGCTAATTATGGTAGCCTCAGATCGTGACTCATCTTCATCCGCATTCCCGCTCACGGTAAGTCCGCTCACAACTCGTTCTCTACCATTGCTGCAAACTGCCTGGGGATCGAGATGGAGGTGGACGAGGGCCTGTTCCGGAAGTTGCGGGCTGCGCTCGAGTCTCGTGAGCAACGGCGCATCCGACGACGTCTTCCGGATGTTATCGATGGGACCCCGCTCGTCGACTTCAACACGAACGACTACCTGTCGCTCACCAGCTCGCGTGCTCTGCAAGAACTACTCATTCAAAAGCTGCATCATGCACCTAATATTTTGGGTTCTGGAGGATCGCGGCTGCTGGTGAACGGGGCAGCGCACAGTGCGCTGGAAGTACGCCTCGCGCGCTTCTTCGCGTCGCCAGCCGCGCTGCTCTTCAATTCAGGCTTTGATGCGAACGTGGGCATTTTCTCATGTGTGCCGCAGCAGGGGGACGTTGTTATATACGACGAGTTTATACATGCGTCCGTACACGATGGCATACGCGCCTCGCGTGTGCGCGACTCGTCGCTTGCGTTTGCGCACAACGATGTGGCGTCGTTCCGCGCAACTCTGACTCAAGTGCTGGACGCATCTTCAAGGCTGCGGATAGGCGAAAACAACATCTTCGTGGCCGTGGAGAGCTTGTACAGCATGGATGGTACGTTTGCTCCGCTGAGAGAGATATCCGCGCTGTTGGAGGAACTACTCCCACGTAAAAACGGGCATCTTATTGTCGACGAGGCCCACTCGACCGGGGTGTATGGTCCACGAGGATGCGGCCGGGTGGCGCTCCTTGGGCTCGAATCCAAAGTTCTTGTACGCCTGCACACCTTCGGCAAGGCCCTTGGTGCATCTGGAGGTAGGTACGTAAGGGGCCGCGTTATCGGGTCTCAATTGATTTTCTGCTAGCTGTTGTGCTCACGAACACATTAATCCGGGACTACCTACTCAACTACGCTCGTTCACTCATTTACACGACATCACTGAGCTATGCGACCGTCGTAGCCATCGATTGTTCTTTCGACATGCTAGAGGATGGCGTTGCACAACAGGTAAACCCCAATATCCATCGTACAACGGTGAAGTCCGCAATTTGTCTAACATTGTCGTCAGCTTGCCATACGTGTTTTAGAGCTGTCACGTTATTTCGTGTGCCGGCTGCGTCCGCGTTTAGCTAGAATACCTCCCAAGCTGCTCTCTTTGCCTCATCATCTCGATTTTATTGGGGATGACGCGCCGCTGGATGGCGTAGCACCCATTATTCCCGTCATGACATCGCAGCCACGTCCCTTGTCTGCTCACCTTCTCAGCTTAGGGATGAATGCACGGCCCATCACCTGGCCTACGGTACCCAAGGGCAAGGACCGTGTGCGAGTGTGCCTACATGCTGGCAATACTCGAAAAGAAGTAGATAGGTTTGTCGATGCTATGACTTTCTGGACACAAGAGTTTTGTACAGAACATACAGTAAAAAGTAATTTATAGTCGTATAATTACAAGACTACCCATACTCGTACACCTTCTTAGGACAAATGCAGTAGACTGGCTAGACAACGTGATACATACTTCACATTTGTGGCATCGATAAATGTAGTACTTACATAAACTAGATATGCTATTGCTCGTAGAGATGGATACGGCTCGTGGAGCTAACCAACAGCGGATGGCGCACATCATCCTCAGCAAGAAGTAAGAGAGCTGTGCATCCACCCCATAACTCCGGCACCGCTTATCAGGCGACTGACATGAGAGAAGACAGTTGCAGCGCGGAGTCGAGTGAATATAGAGGACTAGACAACTGTGCTGCTTCCAATGCCCTCACTTACTATGTTCATTCTTGAAACAGTCGTGATGTTGACCGCAATCGCAAAGCCGCAGATTGAGACGGTTATATATATGTAGATGTCTATATGTCGTGTTCAGTATACAATACACAATGCCACGTACAACTTGTGGAGATGTTACATTAATACGCCGTGCGGAGCCCAGGTCAGCGGAAGGGCTACGTGAGCGGTGCCACGATGAGGCCTGGCGTCGCAAAAAAAAATCATCTCTTCAACGTTCTCTGTTTCTCGGCGGACTCAACAATCTTCCTGTCGACGAACAGGCCCTTACGGGTGCGAACGCTATCCATATACGCTTTTGCGACATTCGTTCGATCTGCTTTTTCACCCAAATCCTCAAGTTCTTCTTCCGTAGTGGGGACCCAGAACGGATCGAGGTCAAGTAACTCGTACCTAAAAGCACAAACGTAAGCAATAAATTTAATTCTCATGCTTTCCTGATCTCTCACCCGCTGAAGATGAGTTGAGGGCTCGCGGCCCCAGAGGTACGTTTTCGAATACCTAAGAAGATGCGCTGAGGTCGCACCAAAAGTAAAAGAATGTCACGAACGACCTACCATCGGCAAATCCAAAGCTCTCTGCTACGGGAAGTAAAGCGGTGACAGTAAAGAAGGATGTTCCTTCTTTCATCTCCTCCGCCAATACCCGCCCCCTTCTCTTGGCAATAACACCATATACCTTTCCAAGCACGTCAGCTATACAAAAGATATAGCATATCAGGCATCAGTCTGGGACACTGGAGACGCAACACGTACTTGAACATTGGATGTCGCAGGTGTACATAGCGAGCATCAAGCGCGGCGACCAATCCAATAATCCATTCCGACAAGCGTCGCGTACAGATGAGATGACCGACCCAATCACCTGCGCCATCCTATTTTGCTCTGTAGAGTACGCTCATTCGTCAGCCAAACCCGGATTCACCGAAACAACGCCACAGACAACGAAACAGCGCACCTATCTCTTTCCCGAGGCTCTCTCTATCCACTTCGACACGCTCCACGAAGTACGCTAAGCCCTCGACAGGCTCAGCACACAGGGGACCTTGAAATGCCGCTAGCTGGAAGCCATGCTCGATATGGGCGTCAAAATCGTCTGTCGGATGCTCTTACGATGCAGCAGATGCTGCTTTTTCGAGCCGACGCTTGAGCCTGCATCGTTTTATCAAAAACCGGCGTGAACATGGCATTCCTTCGTGAGTACGAAAATAGGCACATACGACGTTGCTTCCCCACTCTCAGATCGCGCATCGATGAGAACACAGCCACCTGCGCCGTGTGGACCGAATGCCCATATTCGTTCAACAGGTAGGGTCGACCATTCGCCGCCAACTTCTTTGCACTTTGAGGCGAAGGCGTCCCAAAAGGCATCGGGGGCAACCGTCGGGTTGTGAATAACCTCGTCCTGAAACTCTAGTTCGTCCTCCGACTCTATCGTTTCGTTAGGACCTGAGTCGTCTTTGCGCCCACGCGCCAAATTTCTAATTATAGTCAAATTGTCCAGTATGAAGTCGCGAAGAAGACGCGGTAATGGCGCGGTGCGGATTGTGAACGAGACAGTATTTTGGATGGCGCCCCCGCGTATTGTGCCGCGAGGCGCCCCGGCGGTCTTCGGCGGCGCCATATCTGTAGTGTCAACGAGCGTCAGTAGATAGGCGTATAGACCTTTTCGGAATAATACCTGGCGCTTTGACGGCTGTCTCCCTGAACGGGACGATAGGTTCTGACGCCTGTATCTCCACACGTGCAAAGCGTTCGCGAAGGTCCTTCAGACAACGCTGAAAGACAACAGACGGAGTGAATATTGAACTCTTCGGATTACATACCGACCGAGCAAGAGAGTCAACATACCTCGAGATGAAGCTCGCCAGCAGTGAGGATCACATGTTCACCCGTCTGCTGCTGGAAAGTCTCCACGCAAGGATCGGATTGGCTGAGTAACTTCAGGCCGTTTACGAGCTTTTGGATATCCGCAGGAACCGCGGGTTCGAGTGCCACTCGGACAATTGGAGGCGCCTAATGGTGGTCAGGCACTTGTTATATCCCCGTGTTGGACCAACGTACCATTCTGTGCACACTACCGAGGTTCACAAGCCAATCAGCAGCCAAGTCATCATCTTCTAATATGCCGACACGATTAGGCGCACAAAGTGTCGCACTGCGCCACACCTTTCCCTCAAGGCCACGAATCGCGAAAATGTTGCCCGCGCTGACGCTCTCAACGCGCAAGAGACTGCGTCCCATCATCATATACAGGCCTTCAGGCCGCGCGTGCACGAGGTACCGTGCATTCGCAGGGTGCGCAGGACCCAAAGTCGGATCATACTTGGGCAACACGCAACAGAGCGTCGTCTCCGGTGTGATAGTTCCAGAGTACAGGCGCGCGAAGCCTAGGATTGTCTCGCCGTTATGTTGCTGCTCTCCCTCGGCAGTCGATGTGTTCTGTGACGGGGGCTCGACTATGCCGTCTTCGGCAACATTGAGAGCGAGAGATACGGGCTCCGGGGCAGATGTGTCAGATGAAGCTGCTGTTGCCTCGAGGCGGGCTTCCCGTACTGCCTTGGCCCGTTCACGCATTTCGTCAGCGGTAAGCGGACGCTTCTGATTCTCCGGCAGTTCGCGCTGCGCGACAGCGAACATCTTACTGACGTATGCGACAACGCAGGCATCGTCGTCCGTGCGGCCGGAGTACAAATCGGCCTCAAGCGTATTTCTCGGAGCAACCGTCGCAGCGCGCAGATCAGGGTACAGCATTTTTGGAACACGCGTCGCCTGTGCTACGCTCGGTGGTGGGACTACATCAATCGCAGCCTGAATGATGCACGCCGAGAGTGGGAGCCACTGTCCAAATATGAGCGAGAGTAGATGGCGCGTATCCTTTGACTTGAGATCGCGCGGGGAAATTTTGAGATTAAGCGTACTAACAATTCTGGCGACTTTTTCTGGATTTCTGCGATCAGAGACGGCAGTTCAACCTCACGAACGGCCCAGAAACGGCCCAGAAACGGGGTCGGGGAACGGGATCACGTACGGATTTAGCACGATGGCATCGTACACTGCCCAAATATTATCAAGCGCAAAGTGTACGAAGAGCGGTTTGAGCGCGCGGCCGCGGAGGTGCTTGTAACTGATCACCTTCTTCGTCTTTGGATCGAGGAAGTAGTCGCCCCAGAGGACGCGGCGGAGGTTCGCCTCCTTGATGCCGAGCTTCGCGGCATAGAGCTGAGCGAACTTGCTCACGCGGAAGCCCCAACCATCAATAGCCGACGCAAATATGACATTGCCGCGCTCTGGCGCGAAATAGATGTCTTCGTCGTCCATCTCGAGAAAGTTGTCGTCGTCGCCGGGGTCGTCTGCAAGCGTGTTCACGGCGTCTGCAAGGAGATCCTTCTTCTCGGCTAGGCGCCGCTCACGCGCCTCGCGCCAGCGCAAGTCATCTTCCATACGGTCTGCAGCGAAGAAGCTTCCCATGACTGCGTTCACCTGTTCGATCAGTCGGGACAGGTGGTGGTGTGCCTCCACGGGTGCCAGCTTGAGCTCGGTGATCAGACGGTCGAATTTGTTGACAACGAGAATTGGACGCAAGCGATCTTGCCACGCCTGACGCAGAACAGCGATCGTCTGTGTGCACACACCCTCGACGACATCAACTAAAACTAGCGCGCCATCGCACAACCGTGCTGCCGTCGACACTTCGCTCGAGAAATCAACATGCCCCGGCGTGTCTATCATGTTCACAACGTATGTACGAGTTGAATCGCCTGCGACTCGTCTGAGAATGAGCACCAAGTACAGCGAGGGATGATCGCTACATAATGCTTCTCGAGGGATGGTAGTAGATTATAGACACTCACCATCTCGGCTTTTGACATGGAATTTGAGAGAAACAGCGCTGCTCTCCATAGTAATACCACGCTCCTGCTCGTCTTCTCGGCTGTCCATGTATCTCATCTTACCAGCCATTCGCGTGGATATGATATTGTTCGCAGCGAGAAGCGCGTCCATGAGAGTTGTTTTGCCATGGTCAACATGGCCCAGCGTGGTGATTATCCGCACGTCGGTGGGATATGGAGCGACAGACATGGTGGTACAGAGCAACCCACGAAACTAATGAATGACTCATTTGTACTGACTCTGAGTCACGCTAAAGAGTTTACAGGCCACAGTGCACAACTGCATAGCTACCTATAAAGGATGGGTGACTCCTAGACATGGTAACCGAGTATGCTGAAGAAGAGCTGCAGAACGGAATCATTGTTGCTCTGGATCAAGAGAAGGCATATGATAAAATCTGGCATGATTACCTTTGGAAAACACTATGTGCATACAAAATACCTGAACGTTTCATCAGTACAGTCCAAACACTGTACCAAGACGCTGAAACGGCCATTATTATCAATGGCACCATAAGCTCCCCCTTCAAGGTCTGCAGGGGAGTGCGGCAAGGCAACCTGCTCTCGTGCTTGTTGTTTGACATCAGGAAAAATGCTATTAGCCCTGAGCGCCCTGAGGTGCCCTGAGGTGACCTGAAAAAGGGGGGGTAGCCCTGGGGTGCCCTGGAGTGCCCTGAGGTGACCTGAGGTACCCTGAGGCGCCCTGAGATGACCTGAGATGACCTGAGTACTTCTTTACTCAGGTCACCTCAGGTCACCTCAGGGCGCCTCAGAGTACCTCAGGTCACCTCAGACCACCCCAGGCCACCCCAGGCCACCCTAGGGCTACCCCCCCTTTTTCAGGTCACCTCAGGGCACCTCAGGGCGCTCAGGGCTAATAGCATTTTTCCTGATGGACCTAGCGATCGAACCGCTCACGCAGTTACTTAGGGACTCTGACCTCGAAGGCTTCCCAATAGACCAGGCACCAGAACGCCTGATAGCGCAGATGTTCACTGATGACACGACAGTCTTCTTGTCGGAGAGAGATAGCTTAGGCAGTGCATTTGGCATCCTGTGTAAATGATGTGCAGCCTCTGGTGCAAAATTTAACGAAGATAAGACGTGTATTATACCCCTAGGAAGTGATGAGTATAGGGACAATCTTGTCCAAGAAAGAATATATAACGAGGATGCACTGCCAGTTCCACCTAATCTAGAAATACTAAAGGACGGAGAAACTACACGAATCCTGGGTGGCCACATTGGAAATAGATGGGACTGCATGTCGCAATGGGAGCCCATATTGCAAGCAGTCGACTCCGATCTGGCTCGATGGAATCTGAGCCACCCTACAATTAAAGGTCGTAAGCACATCATACAAATGGTCCCTGGAAGCAAAACACAATACTTAGCATGCGTGCAAGGTATGCCACAGGTGGCCGAAAAAGAAATAGATAAGAAGATTAAAGACTTTACCTGGAACAGACAGGGAGACAAAAAAATTCCCATATCAATGGAGCAGGTAAAGTTGTCCTGCAGCTGCGGAGGAAAAGCCATTCTGGATATCAAAGACTGAAATCAAGCCATTACGCTAGTGATGCTAAAGACCTTCCTCATGGGCAACTCCGTGCAAAAGCTGACATGGACATTTATAGCTGAGAAAATCCTACAAAACCATAGTGAACCAAAATTTGCTGCAGGTGACAGAAGACACTTACTTCTAAATCCCTTCCTACAAAGCTGGCACCCGACTATTCGTGAAAAAAACCTGCTCCCGGTGCAGCTCTAGAGCATGGTTAAGGTCGCCAGGCAGGTCAATTTAAAAGTCAAGGACCTCAACCTGACAGAAAAAGTAAGAGGCTTGGCGTCAATATGGCTGCACCATGCGAGAATAGCCCTGGGGCTAGAGAATAAAAGTGCATTCTGCTGTCTCAGAAACCGCCACCATATTCAGATGGTAACAGAAGCCGCTGAACAGACTAAACACCTGCTGGATCCTGCACATAAAGTTTCCCGCTGTCGATGCAGTGCCTGCCAACTTGACCACGTGAAATGGAAATGTAAAACACCTCATAAATGTGTGTGTCTGCTGGTCGACCTGATACAAAACATAGAGCCAAAGTGGAGACCGCGGCCTTGGGGGCATAGAAGCCAATCTAAGCATAAGGAGAAAAAAGTGCAAGATACAGAAAAGTGCATGCATGAAGGCATACCTATTAATATCTATGCGAAGGATGGTAGCGATGATTTGAGTCATGTTGCACAAGCGGTGTGAGTGTTCTGTGAGGACGAAAAAATGTGTGAAGAGCCAGCCATACCAGCTCCCAGGCCACAAGAAAGGCTGCTGCGCATTGTTGTACAAATAGCTTACACTGCCCAGAAGCCAAATACACAAAACAGAAGGGTGGCGTGCAGCATATGGATAGCACCTGACGATGCACGAAACCAGGCATATGTGCTTGACAGCACTACAAAAAATACAGCGAGAGCTGCCCTGATGGCAGTAAAATATGCCATAGCTGCTTTCTCTTATGATGCACCGCTCCTAATAAAGACCACAGACCCTGGACTGCTCAAAAGATTAGCTGCGTCACATATCGGCCATGAGCAAAATGGGTGGATAAATGTACCTGACGGTGATATAATGGCAGACATTATGGCCCATGTAAGAGCCAGGACTGCAAACACCCAGCTGTTGCTTGTCTCAAAAAAGGGCAGAGCCCATCGTGGAGTAGAAGCGGCCATAAGCCTGGCCAAAACTGCCCTTGCGATGAACAGATTTCCGTCTGCCCCTGCAAAAGAACCTCTTCGAGGCTTTGTAACAAATGGGATGAGCCTTCAAGCCATTACTCAAGCCAAGGCATATAAGGCCCTTCGGGCCAAACACAATTTTTTGGAACGACCCACGACAATCACGGTTGTTGAGAAAGCTCAAGAGGCAGCTTGTAAGAGAACAGGTAAAACCCCATGTACCGAGCAAATTTGGGCATCTACCATGCATAAAGATTTCAGTTTTTCCTTTGGCGCACGCTACACGGATCATATAGAGTAAGGACGTACTGGTCCCACATACCAGGATATGAAGAGCGTACGTCTTGCACTGAATGCAATGAGGTGGAGTCGCTCGCACACATAATCTTGCACTGCCGAGTGAGCGGCCAAGCAGAGATATGGTGTCTTGCCTCGAATCTATGGAAAAACAAGACCGGGGAAGATCTACCCGTTGCCAGCCTAGGCGATATCTTAGCCTCTGGGCTAAACAATTTTCTTAAACTGAATGACGGTGGAGCCAAGCGTCTTTTGCGCATACTTATTGCTGAGTCAGTCAAACTAATATGGAGTCTGAGGTGCGCACACAGAATGGGCACGCGAGAAGGCATGCCAATCCCCACGCCAATGATGAAGGAAGCTCAACAGAAGTGGCTGTACCAAATTAATGTGCGGCTAAAGACAGACTGCATACACATACAAACATATAAAGGCAAAAGACAAGGTGCCCTTAGGTCCAAGGTAACACAAACATGGTCCAATGTACTAGATCACATAAAAGAGGGAGACCTTCCGAGTGACTGGATGAAACACGGATCCGGGGTTTTAGTGGGTAGCGCGGCTTTAACGTCATGAGTCCCACACTACCCTTGCTAGGGCGTGAGTCAACTCATTCCCCCAGATGGTGGTCCTGTTCTCTCTTGTCGTCTAATCACTCCGGCCGCAGGATGTGGTGTCCGTCCATCTCATGCCTGCCTTAAGCTGTACGATGTAAGCGTGCTTCCTTGCATCCTTTTTAGAGCGCGCTAGCACAGCTCATCGTCACCCCACATATTGAGGTGAAAATCCTCCCCTTTAGCAGGTGTTTGCAGGTCCAAATTATATCTGCGCTCCAGCGCTGTTAATGCTCCACCAAAAAAAAAAAAAAATAATGAATTTAGGTCTAATGCACTCACTGTGGTCAAAAAAAAAAAAAAAAAAAAAAATATAAAGGATCAATGACCCATGGAAGAGCTCACTCCGATCTGTCAGCACGACGCACAAGTTACAGTGAAATTTTAGATTGTATTGTTGTTAGGATATCTGCGTGCTAAACGAGACTGTAGGGTTTGAAATTTGCATGTTTGAACCACCAAGATCACCCATTCTAACGTGCGAGAGTAATAATAATGATGATGCGCCATCATTCTGATTGATGGAGTGCATTTGTTCGAATTCCCAAAGAGGAAATCACCGCTTGGTGTGGCACCAAACATAAAGCTGAGTGTGCTTCACATCAATTTCAGATAATGAGGGCCCCAAATCATAGATAAGCCTTAGTAGAGTAGCATGCACACCCAAATAGTGTGGTAGAAAGCAGAATGCATTGGATTTGACTGCACTCGTACACATACATACCGGGCCACATCCAGTACCTCAAGAAGTAGGTCATGCCAGAACAAACGGAAAACACGGGCGTGTAGCGCCCGTTGAGTACAGATGACCTGCAAAATTTCAGATCCATTGAAGAAGGTTCGTATGGTCTGTGCCCTGTTCAATAATCACGGCGACAACCATTTTCGAGGTTACTCATTTGTCATTGTTTATTTGTGAGTCACTGTGAACCTTGCCCCTTAGCTGAAGATTGCTCACTTCGTTCGCAATAATCAAATTTTGGAATGGATTTCCTACACAGCTGTCAACTTTTTGAATGTATCCACCAAGGGGGAGCCACTGGTTGATATATCCAAATAAATGGTTTTAATCAATTGTTGGAAACTTTGGTTGATACCATCTGTCACCTCTATTTGAAGAAATCCACCAAATCCCCGTTTGGCCAGTACACCCAACGTCGAGATCTCCCGTACACATGACCTTTTGAGTATGTCACAGTCAGCACACGACCACCATGACCAATCACGTGCATTGATGCTTATATACACCCAAAATAGTATTTTATTGATCATAATAAACCATGTCCAAAATTGTACAGGTAGAATACAAAGCTATACCCACAGGTTTGATGTATAACGGGTTAACTCGTCGCTGTGCAGCCATGTGTGCGGTCGTGCGCACAGTCGCACGTCGTCATGCAGTCATGCACGGTCATGCGGTTGTGCACATCGTCCTGCAGTCGCACGTTTGTGCAGATGCGGTTGCCATAGAGTCGTGTGCATCATCGTGTGTGGTCGTGCATGTCATGCAGTCGTGTCCCGGTGGTGCACACAGTCGCGCATCGTTGTCGTGCAGTGATGCGTGGTTGTGCGGTTGTGCACAGTCGCGCCGCATGATCGTGCAGGTCATACATGTCGTCCTGCAGTCATGTGCGCAGTTGGGTGGATGGTCACGTGCACCAGCAAGTGGTTCGATAAAGTCGGTGCACATAAAAATCTTGACCATCAACCTGAGAAAAGAGCAGCCAAATCAGTAAAATTGTATATGTACAGGCACAACGCAACCACTTAATGGTGTGACGACCGGCAACAAGATACCGTCATGAAGACTAATGACGCGACCCCTATGCGAAGAGTGAAGCGTTGGAGGTGACGAGACACCTGACTGAGTCGCAACCTTGGCATGACAAGTGAAGCGAGAGATTATATAGAGAGAACACGAGTCGCTCGAAAGCCGAAGACGAGAGGATATCCGATTCTTTGAATATTGTTCTTTGTTCTGGAGTATAGAATACAAGAGGTGAAGTGCAGAATACATGTGTATGTACACTACTTTAAATACCATCGCGAGTGAGCACAGACCAAGTAATATGAGTGAAATCGATTGTCTTTAAGTGCTATCTCCTATGATCAACCCTCTGTGTGAAACAATTCTTGTATATAATAGTGGTCACGTGATGAGTCCTGTAAATCTTTATATAATTGCAGTTGTGTGTTTGAATCTCAGTAAGTACGGTTTGTAAATGGAGAAGGCCTGTTGACGCGGGCATAATGAATACCCGGTGACAATACACCAGCCATAAGGGGTAATGTTTGCTCGGGGTCGTGACAAATGGCTTCACAAGGAAGGCCACAGTGCACCAGGAGAGATGTCAAAACAGATGATAAAGAGGACAAAAAACCCTCCCCGAAGACCTGCAGCATTGACTGGTCAAAATCGACTTGGATGAGTGGTCAATTTGAGCCAGCAGAGTCTGCAAGCCTAGCGGTTACAAATGTGATGTCCTCCAAATGAATAAGTATTTCTCCTATATTCATGAGAATTGACATAGGAACTGATCAATCTCATGAGATCTAGAAGACTGAATGCCAGATGCTCGTGAGAATGGGCAAGGTTTGCCTGCTCAGCGAGTTTTGGACAGAGGACAAAAAGAAACAAAAGGTTGCCTGAAGCTGTTTGCGCACCTTTGGATCTTGAAGCTTGAACAACCTTGAGGACACAGGCATCCAATCAAACAACCAGCATTTTCAAACAAAGAGAAAACAAAGGTTGCACGTCTCCAGTAGAATGAACATGACAAGAAGGAACAAGTGCGACGGAGCATCAATCGAACATTGATCAAACCAAGTTTGGCTCTGTTTGGTTGGACACGGCCGAGGAGGACCAAGGTCGGAGGCATCGCATTAGCCAAGCGGCACATGATGAATCCCAGTGAAAAACGGGTCTGTTCAGGATGAGCGAGAACGTGGGAATACGAAGAATCGAGGCCACTCACTGCGAAACGCCAATTTTGAGAATACATCGATGATTTGTTGATTGCCTCGGAACGATGCCGACTCCTATCGAACCCTTTGACCAGATTCGAAACCAACCGAAATGCCTCGGTGGCTTGGTGCTTGTCAATTTTCACACATATCGAATGATATCGAGGCATTTCCATTCAAATATATTGAGGACAACAGATGCAATATTATTAGCAGAATTCATACAATCTGGTAGTACTACTGCATGAATTAGGCTACGGTAGATAAGCACATACTAATAACTATAATCCACCCATGCAGTCCAACAAGTGTTGCCGAGAATGTGTGAGTCTGAAAAAGGCTTGCCGCGCACAGGAAGACGCGCGTCCAGTGCAATCGGTGGTAACCCTCCAATATGACGCTAAATGTGTACGAGCACAACGCGCTGCCGCTCGATGCAGATATTGCGGATGTCAGCCCAGCTGAGCTGATGGAGACTTCGAATGTGCTGATGCAGACTTTGGGATGGTGTCCCAACGCACCAAGAGGTGACACCATTCTGGGGCAGACACTCAGTGCGCTAGAGGTCGAGTCAAGAGACAATGATGCAGCTGTGAACCCAGATGCCGAGATGTGCGTGAGTGTGCGAGTGACCAGAAATATTGAGTGAGTGCGAAGGGGGACTTGAAAACACTGGCAATGTCACCTGCGAATTCAGCTTGAGAGACGACAGAATGCTATCCATGATGATGAAAGTACCAGTCGAGAACAAAGCCAAGCGAAATGCGAGTATGGGGAAAATCCGCTCACGAGAATGTGCGAGTCCGAAAATGTGCGAGTCTGAGAACACGCGCGTCCGACAATGTTCAGGTCCACCACAGTACTAAGTACTGTACAGAGGGCCTGCTTGTTCTCTTGCTTAGATGCCTGATCACATCAGGAAAAACACTAGTTGCCCTGAGATGCCCTGAGTGCCCTGAGGTACCCTGAGGTGCCCTGAGGTGCCCTGAAAAAGGGGAGATGCCCTGAGGTGCCCTGAGGTGCTCTGAGGTGCCCTGAGATGCCCTGAGGTAACCTGAGTCAGGTTACCTCAGGACATCTCAGGGTACCTCAGGGTACCTCAGAGCACCTCAGGGCACCTCAGGGCACTCAGGGCACTCAGGGCATCTCAGGGCAAATAACTGTTTTTCCTGATGCATTGCAAGTAGACGAGGGCACAATCCAATACAGTGAGCACCGAGTGGTGAGTAAGGAGAATAAAACCAACTGGTTGAACACAGACCACAATATATATGCGTGCTAGTGCCACGTAGGTGCCACGTGTGTTGCCGACGACGATCACGCAAAATTCACACAAAATTCACAAGTCTGAACATAGGCATGTTGGGCATGTTGATCAAGCAGCCGTAGCTGTAACATCGGTGCAATAAAACTGTACTGCCAGTACAGAATGTAAGGTGCAGAATCTGTACTGGCAGTACAGTTTTGATGGTGGTGCACCTGTGTTTGCACCAGACCCACGTCGTTTCCGGTT